>CM048746.1:401066283-401553783 GCA_026315105.1 Locusta migratoria
GACCTATATCGATACGATACCACTCTTCAGTGCAGCACTCCGTGACGAACGGGCTGCCATTCCTCAAGAAACTTTCCAGCACCTGATTGAACGTATGTCTGCGAGAGTGGTTCCTTTCATCAAGGGTAAGGGTGGGCCAACACAATAATGAATTCCAGAATTACCGATAGAGTCATTTTCAGCCATACTATTGATGACATTGTGTGTATTTTTATCTGGCCAGTATATTAATTACAGAACTCCGTTAATTACAGTAAAACAATATTTTGTAACCTAACTGATAGGTTATATCACACAGAAGTGATGTCACAGAGTACAGCAGAGAACATTGTACGTTTTGCTGATCGGCATTTAATACACTTAGTCTAACACTTAGTCTCGTTTGGGAATACCTTTTTCTTGGCAAAGAAATCTGGTAAAGCCTCTCCTGTCAGTAAATCAGGTATTCCATTTAAAATTGTTACCAATATCTTTATCGACTGAAGGAATTTTGATTTACAGACAAATTCACCATATATCCTTTTACAGCCGGAGATCATCCATAATGTACAGGTCAATCCAACTGCGGCATCGTTAATCACAGCCACAGCACCGTTAACGTCGATGCCATGAAGCAATCAGAATGTAATGTAATAAAGTACCTACATATTTTTTTTTAGATCCCAGCAATTTCTTGCATTATGGTTAGGTCCATAACGTAATGTCGTCTACACAGAGTTGCTGCGTTAGTTAAGGCTGTTTGTCTATTACTGCAGACATTCCATCATCAACTATATCAATCTTCTATCAAACAGTCAAAAAAAATTATGTTATATATAATATTAATAATTTAAATTTTAACGTTATTTCTTTCATCAATAAATTGTATAAGACAACAGAGGGACTGCCTATGGACTCCACTTTACCCGAAACTTTAGCAAATACATGTATAAATCATCTACAAAAAAGAATGGCCCCTGCACATATAATAATCCAGGCACTCTGTGAAAGATCTGTCGCTTTTGATGGATGAAATGATGTTACTAAAATTGTAAATGACATTATTCATTAATACTATAAAAATTAATTCACAGTGCAACTAGAAAAGAATGGAGAACTTCAGTTTCTCCTTATGAATTTCAAGAAGTAATATCGCAGGCATTTCATCAAAGTATATAGAAAGTAGACAATAACGGGTATTTTGATATGTAATAACTGTTCTCAACCGAAGGTACTGTCGTTTTATGCATATTTGTTCTGAAGTTTCACATAATGACAGCTGATCATCATAAAGAGGTCCGTAAGATCTACCGGATGTCATGAGAGCGCTGAGGAAGTACTAATACACAATAAAGGTGCATAACTGTACTTCAGAATGCCATACAAAGAGTTATTATAGTTAATGTTGCGTATTTCGGTAATTTATCTCACAAAGAGGCTACACATTTTAGCTTTTGAAAGTTAGATCTTCATTCAAAACAGACGACACAGTGTAACGTAATCAGGACCGTCAGATCGAAGCTCTCCGGTGCATTTCCCTCTTGCGTGTATATTCCGCTCGCATCTCTTAACGGTAGCGTCACAGCGCTGCCGCAGCTTCCTATTTGCTTGTTCATTTTGACAACGCCGAGCTTTTATTCATTTATTCACTGTAGTTCCGTTGCTCGGAAAAAGAGTTGCGTATACATTTAATTTCGTTAGCGTGTGTTCTGACCGAATTATTGCTTTTCAGAAGTGGTCTGCGGTTTTTACCGATTATACACGAGCCATGCATGATCTGTAGCGAAAATAAATTCGTTTGTAAATTAACAAAAAACAGAAATAATTTTTTCATTCCTGATTGAGTGCTTTGTCAGAAGAGCTACGGAAGAAAAGAGTGAGAGTTCCTTACGCACTTAACGAAGTAATGAAAATTATGAATGTAAGAGATGATGGAAATAAATTTCGAAGGGTGAAACGTTTTTCAACAGCTGGCGCGAAATACGGAGACATACTTTTTAGGTTCGAATTTCGTTGTCTGATCCCAGGATTATTAGTAGAGCGCCTATTTCCCTCTTATAAAAGAAATATTTAGGTTTTGAGTGAATGTATAATATCGCGTACTGCAGTGTTGAAAGCTGCATGTTTCACTTTTTAAAATTATAATTTATAAACGATTTTACAATATAGTTTAATTTGAATATATAGTGCAAGGAAAGAAGACAGTGTTTCTGACATGTTTCCAAATAGTAGTGTAAACTTACATTGTTAAATGTGCTGTGAATTGAAATAAGAATGTAAGTCAGTAATATTTTCAACACTTATTTGCACTAATGATGAAGTACGCCAGTGTTTGACAGTCGTTTAAATGTCAGCTTCTTTAATGAGCCAATGACATTTAGTACAGTACATATTGGATTTTACAGAAGAATTTTACGGTGTAAGAAATCATCCATTCATGCTGTCTAGTACAGGAAGTGATGCTGCAATGTTTGAAGTTATATGGACAAGATCTGTATGAAACTTTCACAGACTTCACTCTTAAACTCTTCTAATATGTATATTTTTATTTATTTATTGAACGAAAGGGATTAAATATAGTGAGCATGATGACGAAACCAATGTTCTGTTCGAATTTCACTTTCTCTTTCCTAAAACAAAAAATTGATTCTCAAAATTTGTCAAGACCAAGTAAAGTTAATCTCAACTTTTGGTAGAAATAAGGTAATAAATAACAGAGTGTTGTAGTGTATGTCATGACATCTAGAGTAGGTGTCTATAAAGTTGAAATAACACTTGTAATGTGAACTACATTGGATAAAATTGTCGGTTCTTCGGATTCATGTACAAAGAACTGAGAAACAGTTTTTATCTCTCTCTCTCTCTCTCTCAAAAAACAAAAAAAAAAAAATAAAAAAAAAATAAAAAATAAAAAATAAAAAAAATTAAAATAAAAAATTTAAAAAAGTAAATAAAAAATAAAATAAAATAAAATAAATACATAAATAAAAAAAATAAAAAAATGGCCGACTGCAGCCATCCATGGACATGACAGTCAGCACAAAATATTGGGAAAGACGAGGATCTCGCCGTTTGATAGATATAAGTAGGAAATGGTATCGGATTTTTATTTTACTTTTTTTATCTTGAAAAATGTACACATAATTTAAACAGCTCACAGAGGACACTAATCACATCCTCTAAAATTGTGTAGTATATTTTAAACCTCTGTGTTTAACAACATTACGTATACCAGAATTACAGTTTCAGTCTGCAGCTGAGTGTGGGCTGATATGAAACTTCCTGGCAGATTATAACTTTATGCTGAAAACGGTATTCGCGCGTGTAACCTTTGACTTTCGCGGCTAAGCGCTCTACCAAAGGCAACGGTCCCAGGTTCGAATCCCGGAGTCGGCACAAAGCTTTAGTCTGCTAGTATAAGTTCGCAGGAGATCTTCTGTGAAGTTTCTAAAGGAGGAAAGGGAATAATGGCGTAGGTAACGCTGTGAGGGCGCACTTGTGAAGCGTGCCGGGATAGCTCAGTCGGTATAGCGCTTGCTTCCAACTTTTGGAATATTTATACTGTTTGTGCTTCGTTCTTGGCGGTACTTGTTCCATCTTCCTGTCAAAATTGTGTGTCATCTATGTTCTTTGGTTCTCCTTTAATTCACGTTTGATGTCATGAACTGATCATTCACTTGACTTACTTTTCTGTGCGTGTCTTTCACATAGATAAATGGCGACATACATCAGCAATCATTACAGTGATGCTTCCAATACGAGGGCAAACATCTGTAATTACATAGTAGTCTGTAAACTGATAGTGACGTGCGAATACATCATAAGAATATATGATTTCAAGGGAATTGAAGACGTTAATCCATAGTTCTTAATTACAGGTTATCTTGACAGCTTGTAGAGATTTCCGTACATCTTCGTATTGAAAATTTATTTAATAGAAAATTTTTAAGACTTTCGAAATAACACACGATGTAAGTTTATCGGTTGAGACATCATGTCTCCTCCTCTTGCGTCGCCAACACTATCAAAGAGAAGTAGTCGTATATGTTCTTTAATATTTGGAAACACTCCGAGCTGTTGCACACATGTTCCTTCATTTCGTCTACAAACAACCAAACGTCACTCAACACTGAAGTCAGTACATTCATTACCACAACACAGCTGTCATTATTCAATATATTTCAATAATTGAAATGTTTTCTGCCGTTAGAAGCCGTTAACAAAGTTATCAGCAAGTATGCCTTGCAAAGTGTTCGTCGGTTAATACTGACATTGATGACATAAATTACGTTGAAAGTTTCATACTCCAATGCAGGATCAATTTCAATGTATTATGAATTTCATACAATTTGCTCAAGATAGGGAGTGATCTTATAAACGTATTTTGTGAATAATGAAACACCAAGATTGCGGTATTTCGTCTTTATGTAGAACAGGCTACCGGTTTCGATGTACATAGACATCATCTTCTGTTCTCTAAGGGCGAACATAAAATGTATGAAACTTCCTGGCAGATTAAAATTGCGTGCCGGAACCGGGACTCGAACCTGGGACCTTTGCCTTTCGCGGGCAAGCGCTCTACTTTGCCCGCGAAAGGCAAAAGTCCCAGGTTCGAGTCCCGGTTCCGGCACGCAATTTTAATCTGCCAGGAAGTTTCATATCAGCGCACACTCCGCTGCAGAGTAAAAGTTTCATTCTGATAAAATGTATGGTCACCAAAAAAAAAAAAAAAAAAAAAAAAAAAAAAAACCAGCACTAAATTATTATTACAAAAATGCAAAAATGCATATTGTAGCCAGTTCGATAGTACTGGTGGGTTGTGACACATTAAAATATGCCGTTCAGTTGTCAGATATTATACTCGTGTAGTAATATATACATTAAAGAACCACCATATTGTACACTTGTGAGTGACAAGAAGCTACTAACAGACGGCGTTGTGATAACTATAAAGTTACCTTAAGATGCCGCTAGAGTGCACTATTGTATGTGAATCCTTACAACTGTTATCAATTGTCGATAATAAAATTTAAAATTGCAGGTGTATCTACTGAGGTTTCGTCAATTTACATCTGTTGCATAAAATTTTAATTTACCTATAACCACGAAAAAGTTTCGTTATTTAAAATTACGATAAACTGAAGAATAAAAACAGCACTCAGCACACTTTTAAGATGCAGCACGTATAAGATGAGACTTTATTTATAGCCAGAAATAAAGTCTCATCTTATACGTGATGTACCTTAATATGACTGTCAGTAAATATTTAACTCTGTTTGGGTTTGAAATGTCCTGGCAGATTAAAACTTTGTGTTGGGGCGGAATTCAAACCCGTGTACTTTGTCTTTTACAGGCAAGGAAAAGATACTGGGTTCGAATCTCGGTCCGCCACATAAGTTTGTTCTATCAGAGCACTCCGCTGCAGAATGAAAATATCATTGTGTGGAAATTTGTTAGCGTCAAATCCTACAAATAAGCTAAATGTAGTGTCGCATGTTTTAGTTCTATTTTTTAAAAATAAAGCCTACTGAATTTATTAACCTAAGACTTACTTTTATACTTTTCATAATTAAACCAATTATATTACGAAAGAGTTGCACAAGAAATAAAATGATTAGGCTCGTATTAATTTGAAAGTGTATAAGTGCAACGTCGTGGAAACGGAGTATATAGAATAAGCTCGTCAAATAATTAGCAGCTTGTGTGTCACTAGCCAAACAGAAAGGTATTTACAGTTTAATTAACTGAAATTGAACTAAAATAACACTGCTGTTGTTCACTGGATTCAACTCGGTGGCGCCGCTGAACTGTTAAGCAGCGGTCGCCACTGAACTTCAGCATAGCAGTAACAATAGCGGTAGCATCAAACCTGGTCGCGGCGGCATTAAAAACGCTCACAGTAACAGCAGCACACGTTCTCATGGCGGCATCACGTTGGCGACCCATTGTCACGTTCACTTGTGCTCGGAAAAAACAGTTACGTTGTGATTTATTAGATGTGTACTATTTCAAATATAAAAAATATTAAATATTAAAAATATAAAAAAATGAAAACAATAAAGAATAATAAAATTTAAAAATCTTTGGGAGATGCCGGGGGGTCTCCAGCCCCATTAGGTAAACCCCCCCCTCCCCCTGCGCCACTAACCAAATGTGTTATACATAACTATTATTTGAAAGCACCGAAATATACTACTAACTGAGAAATAATTGGAGGATCTAGGCATAAATTTAAAAATAGAAAGGTTGAAGATATTCCTCTACATTGGTATGCGTTATGCTTATTTTAACGTTATTTTAGCGTAATAACGTTCTGTCAGATATATAAATATAACAGACAAACTGAAAAACTTTTATGAAACCTTAAAAATCTCTTATGATAAGCATGTACTAGTTACTGGACCAGTAATTTAAAAGTATAAAACCCAAAACAGTCTTGTCAACTATACGACGGCTGCCACACAAGTAGAAGACAAAACTACATCATCGAAATTAATAAAACAGATACAGTGTGAAAAAAATATATACATATATCAGTGTAAGTAAATTTAGGAATATAAATCAATAAAACAAAGGAATGAAATACAGACATGCCGAGTCGGGATGGTGTGGGATCTCAGTTATACAGATAGCCATAAGATAGGTGCAACCACAGTGGAAGTGTTTGTTTCAGCTACCTAGACTACTTTTCTAGGTAACTCATTGCGAATATCGTCCAAAAAAAGTTACATTTAATTTCTATTGTATTTTTAAGGAGAACGGCGACTGCAATTACCCAATAATATTTATATTAAAAAATAGAATGTTCTGCATCAACACACAAACATGAGTTGTGTGTTTTCTTTTCAAACAACAACCAATATTCACTCTTGTAGCGTGTTTTACCCATTACCTTCGAACATATTCCAATTATTTTCAAAACATCCGTTTGATTCTTTTCCAAATCACTCACTTTCAGTATTTTTCGTGGCTATTATTACGTAGGACTCCCTATAGAAAAAAAAAAAAAAACATTCATCTTGCATTTCTTGTTTAGCTGATAGTTCAGAGGTATTTCGCACATATGACTCTTCTAGTGAAGGTCCTAGAAATGTATTTGGAGACTTAAAAGTTTTACACGTATCACTATTGCCATTAATTTACTAACCCGTCTTTAACGATGAGAAAAAGTTCTACAGAATGTCCTGCAATTCGTTTGCATATATGTGTTCAATCAGTGGATATTTTATTCCTGAGGTTATATACTATGGACTTGAATTAATTTTAGGAGTCGCCGAACTGTAGCAACAGTTTTACTAAAAATCGGCAATTGTTTAATCTTCAACTTTCATCTCAAGAAATTCGCAGTGGAAAATCTTCATTAAATTTTATGAGCGTTCGAAGAACTTGCGGTGACAGAAACAACGCGCGAATGACTAACTTCGACGATTCTGAGACAACGGTTTTGAGGTGAGTGGAAAAATAAGTTCTGGTCGGGACCAATACCTGCAATACGAAAAATGCTGAACGGTACTTTGCGTAGTTTTTTCAGTCCTAATTGCGAACGCAAAGACAGTCGAACACAGTTTGTTCAGAGCCGTGTCGTCATTTTGCTTCATGAACGAACCAAACCATACGCTACAAATCAAGCTAAGTAATACATGCAGATTCCGCAGTGCTTGCCCATTTGTATTACATGCAAGGTGTTTCACGAGTGTATCAGCTCAAAGAAACAGAATTTATTCCACAGATTCTATTTGTTAGCCTGGAAGTAGAAAACACAAATTTCTACTTGTCGCCATTAGATTATTTCCCAGCCGTGTTACTGTTCTTCCTCTTTCTTGTTCCTTACTCTCATAAAATTCAAGGGAAGGAAACTGTGAAGGATCCTCTTACCCTCTTTATTCACTGGATGTAGGTTCCTTCCGAGATCCAGTATTTTTGGTCCGTTGAGGGAGGGGGGGGGCGTTTCTGAATATTAAAGCGGAAACGGTTTCCACGTCTCGCCTTTACCAACTCTAAAGAACCATTCTCTTGACCGAGGAAGCGAAATGTTACCCGACAAGAGGGAAAAGGTACTAACCACCATGATCACTAAGTTCAACAACAGATTTCAGATACACTACATCTACATCTACATTCATACTTCGAAATTAACCGTAAGGTGCGTGGCGGAGGGTACACCTCACCACTACTACGCATTTCGTTTCCAATTCCACTCCCAAATGGAACGAGGAAAAAGAGAATAAATATATGCCTCCGTACGAGCCCTAATTTCTCTTGTCTTTGTGATCACTACACGAAATGTAAGTAGGCGGCAGCAAGATCGTACTACACTCAGCTTCAAATTCCGGCCCTCTAAATTTCCTCAACAGTAATTCACGAAAAGAACGTCGTCTTTCCTCCAGCGATCCTCAATTGAGTTCCCGTAGCATTTCCATGACAGCCGCGCATTGGTCAAATCTACCAGTAACAGACCTAGCTGCTCGCCTCTGAACTGATTTAAACTGATCTGCTGCGGGTCCCAAACACTAAACAAATACTCAAGACGTGGTCGTACAAGCGTTTTATACGTGGTCTCCTTTACAGCTGAAGTACATCTTCCCAAAATTTGTCCGCGTTATTCACAACTGTCCTTACATGTTTGTTCCGTTTCAGTGTTCCGCAGTGTTATGCATAGTTATTTGAACGAAGCGACTGCATCAAGACATCAAGAAGCTCACTACTAATTCTGTATTCGAACATTATGGGATTGTTTTTCCTACTCATGTGCATCACCTTACATTTTTCTACACTGAGAGCTAGCTGCCATTCTTCGCACCAACTAGAAATTTTGTATGAGTCATCGTGTATGCTATTGCAGTCAATTAAAGTCGACACCCTCCCATACACCACAGCATTATCAGCAAACATCTGCAAATTTCAAGTTACTCTGTCGATCAGATCATTTATGTAGATAGAAAATAATAGCGGTCCTATCACACTACCCTGGGGCACGCTTGACGATATACTCGTCTCTGATGAACACTCGCCGTCGAGAACAATGTGCTACTACTTGTCTTCCAGCCAGTCACAAATCTGTGAACCTATTCCATAAGCTCGTATCTTCGTTAGTAGTCTGCTGTAAAACGCCTTTTTAAAGTCGAGAAAAAAAAACACAATCCGCCTGTTGCCCTTCATCCATGGCTCGCAAGAAGTCATTTGAGAAAAGGGCAAGCTGAGTTTCACATGACGATGTTTCCCAAACCTTCGCTGATACATAAAAGGAAGCTTTTCCTCATCAAGGAAATTTACTATATTCGAACTATTCTATTGACATGTGTTTCTGTTCATTAACAGCAATAATGCAGGAACTCATCTTTTTCACTTGTGACTGAATGCCAAGTAAACTCAGTGAGAGTGTGTCTTTTAATTTATAGATAGCAGGGGATTTTAAAAACCCATTAACATGTAATAAGAATAATCTGTAAATACTATACAGTATTAATGATTTTTAATTCAGTCATATAAAAACCCAAAACATAGATGTCAATTATGAAACATTGCTTTGGCATAGCATTTATGCATTTTAATGGATGAATGCAACTAAAACCATTAGTTTGCACAATCTCAGGTTTAACTTGATCCTCTTTACAAACGAAAACAACTCCAATTTATGCCAAGATGTCTACAGGGTGTAAATCCATCGACTTTATTAACTAAACAATCTGTGTGTAATTAAATGATCAATACACATATGCTTCGCCTGTTGGGAGTATAATAGAAGAAATATGTATCAGCTAGAAATCGTCACTATTGCATCTCTTTTTTAGTATATATAAATGATTAAGTAACGTCCTTCTACTACTTTCGTAGGGTAGAGTCATTGCAGCAAACACTAATCAGTCAAAGCATTATGACCACCTGCTTGTTGTCGATACAAACCTGTTTAGACGCGGAATGACTGCTAGTGAGGTACACACATCATGTATATACAGGAATTTCTGGGAAACTGTTGCAAATACATGTCTGGGAAATATTTTATTAGAGTAACGAGATCAATAACAACAAAAATAAATGGAAATCGTGTTTTATTGTTAAATTTCTGGCAAAATCTTTAATTAACTTTATCTCCGTAACTAAACATTTGACAACCTATGTTATAGGAAGTTTTCTCTTTAGTTTCACTTGTATCTTTATATATTGCTGAACCATTCTATATTATCAGTGATCTTGTTGTCCATGTGTAGAATGAGGAAGGCGAGCAACCTGTCTGAGTTTGGCCGAGGGCAGATCGTGAAGGCGCAGAGGTGCAGCAAATTTCAGAATCTGCACTGTTTATGGGGTGTTTGAGGAGTACTTTGGTGAGTGTCTTCAACAAGTGGTGAAATAAAGGTGAATTCATACCCACATATCCAGGGGGTGGGCAGCCACCTTTCATCACAGCTGTTGGACGTCGGCAGGCTCGGTGGACTGGTAAAAAAGAACAATGGAAATAATACCAACCCTTAATATTGGGCTATATATAAGTGAGCTTTGACGGCTCTCGCGTCTCATTTTGTGTGTAAATCTTCTATTCTCCCAGTACTAATCACTGCCTTGTTTTCTAATTTTGGCATCTGAGTTTGCTTACCTGAATTCCTTTTCTAATTTTATGTAGGCTGGCTATTATTGTCACATTCAGATTGCCTTTCTGTCAAGAGTTGCCATCTTTCCTCCTAATACCTATTTTACGGTGCATTCTGTTATTGTTTTGGTACAAGTGAATTCTCTAGCCATTCTGTCCATTATGTTTCTGCTTGCTAACACCTATGACGCACTTGTCGCTATCTGTGGGCATGTCTTATCCACATAAATTCCTGTTGTGCACGCGCTCTGATAAGCGTGGGCTCTTGTAATGAGAGACCAGTTTGGCCGGAAGGGGAGCAGTGAGAACTTGGACGGTGGCAGTGGAGCGGCAGCATGCTCCGGCATTGTCTGTGTGTGGCGGCATTGACGGGCTTCGTCATGTTAGCAGATGTCTACCTGTTTCAGCCCGTTTAAAGAGTCAATTGTGTTTTGCATCTTTCCCAAGACGTGATGAATTGCAGGTTTCTGGGGAATTTGTGAGGTGTGCTTGCTCAATGAATAGCCGTTCCTGCAGCCAAGAACGGCGTTTCTCGTCACTGTGGAACCAATACGTTAAGTAGCCGTATTCATCTGCTGGTGCCTTGCATATGGATTAACACCAGTCTCCGAGTTCCAGGCCGACGTTGTTTTGGTGAAATTTGTTGGCGTATTCCGAACTTTTCAAGCTTTTGCTGTTATCGTTGCCATTTCATAAGTGTCCTGTCGCAGGAGAGAATGCTTTTGGACAGTTCGAAAGGGAAATGAATTTCTGAGATATGTTTAGATGTTGTTTTGGTCAAATTTGCTGGCGTGTTGTGAACTTTGCAAACATGTTCAAATGTTTCTAGAGCGTATGAGACTTAACTACGTGATCATCAGTCCCTAAACTTACAAACTACTTATGAACTAGCTAATACTAAGGACGGCACAAATATCCATGCCCGAGGGGGGATTCAAACCCCCGACCGAAGTGGCCGTGCAGACCGTGACTGGCGCGCCGTAGACCGATCGGCCACCGCGGCCGGCGAACTTTGCAAGATTCTGTTGTTTTAATTACAATTTCGTAGGTATAATCGGCGTATTTGGCATCTTTAAATTTGTATAACCCCCCACCTAACCTTGTGCGGATTTTTTCCATTACTCGTTACGTATTGTTATGGTATCTACTGTGTAGATTGGTTCACTGTGGGGCTTAACAGTTGGCGTCACTATCCTGTTTTAAGCTATACTCAGTGTGAGCCATATCTGTTCAGGACATCGTCAGACTTGTATGATAGTTCACCATATTATGGCGTCATATATGTACTGTGTCATTAGATTTTAATTGATTAATGGCATCTTCTCTTGTGGTAATTGATACTTAAGATCTCACGCCAACTTGGTGCTTTGCCCTTTGGAATTTCGTAAGTTTAATTAACAACTAATGCACAGGCTTCACCCTCTGGTGATTAAATATTTTAATTGGGCTTCAACCAATACTCAATTCCATTTGTTGAAGAATTAAAGTTGTCGCTTTCCTTTTAAGGTCTTGGTTAGATTATTTATCACTGGGCCTCACCCATTGCTTGAAAGTTTTGAAGTAGGCTTCACCCAATGATCAATTTCATTTGATACATTAAGAATTTAATCACAGTTGTTGTTTTGCTCTACAAATCTTTCTAACAGTTAAGGTACGGGCTTCATCCACTGATTGTCAAATTTAATATTGGGCTTCATCCAGTGGTCAGTTTCATCTGGCAATTATTGTTTGAAAAATTACTCAAGAGTGGCGTTTTGCTTTTCAAGTCTTTGGCAGACTAATTAGCAATAAATGTATAGGCTTCACCCACTGCTTGTCGAGTTTTAAGTTTTAAAATTTCTTTCTTTCAAATTTTTAAATTTTGAATGTGGCTCATGATTGTTTCGATAAAAACCTTTCAAGATGGTGATTACTTTCTGTCCTTCCACTTCCCTTAGTGCAATTTTGACATTTCATCAAGTGTATCTACAAACACAGTGCACGGTACACACTCAATTATGGGTGTCCGCAGCCTACGATCTATACAAGTGCCAATGTTAACACCACGTTTGGTATGTTATTTATAATTTTCTTCCTAATTAAAACGAATACGCAAAATGTATTTAACATGTCTGTAAAAGTGTCACAGACAGCCATAGAGTATAATCGTCATGCAAATTTAATGATGGTAGTTACAACAAAATCTGTGATACAATAATCGTTTGTCAAAGGTTGCAATATAAATGGTATAGACTCAACGTGAACTACCCATTTCTTTGTCTGTTAGATTTCTGACTGCAAGTTGCTATGCACCTAATGTGATTTTTTCTTGATTATCATCCATTTAAGCCTAATTGTGTAATGAAATTGCGACGGTGGAATAACCTGCGCTCTATGTTATCATCTTGTAGTGTGAGCAGCTTTTACTCGTCTGTAGTTAGAGTACTCCCTTGGGCATGAGCACGTGTGTTGTTCTTAGCATAAGTTAATTGAAGTATTTTGTAAGTTTAGGGATCGATGACCATTGCAGTTAGGTTCCATAGCTTTGCAAAAATTTGAAAATATGTAATTATATTATTTGTATACGTTTCCAGAAATTTTCAGAAATGTACCTAAATATTATGTGGCATGTGAGGACAATAGTGACTACACCACCTGACTAATTACAGTACCTATTTCTCTCCTATGGAGAACGTGTAGTTTTTCTTTTCAAGATTCGATAATTTACTCTGAGGCCTTTTCAATCCATTAGTTACGTGGAATTTTACAGTTTCACGTATTTGAAAGAGCTTTACTAGCCGTTACTTTATCACACTAAGACAAACTACTGCTCCGGCTTCGACTCGAGCTGCCACGCGGGAGTAGCCGAGCAGTTGCCGGGCGCCGTGGCTCAGCGCGCCCGGTCAGGGGGCTGTACGCCCTCTGTAATAAAAAAAAATCTGTGCCAAATATTCATCGAGCAAAAAAAAACGACCGCGAAACAGCAAAACATAGCTCTACCAGAAAAAAAAAAAAAAAAAAAAAAAAAAAAAAAAAAAAAAAAAAAAAGCTGCCTGGAGGGCCACGTTACGGATCGCGAGGCTTTCCGCGTAGGAGGTTTGAATCCTCCCTCGGGCATGTGTCGTCCTTAGGTTAGTTTATCTTAGTTTCGGTAGTTTGTAAGCTACGGACTAATAACCCAGCAGTTGAGTCCGATAGATTTACAAACATTTGAACATATTTTTTCGAACCGCTCTCGATGAAAACGTTAATCAGATTTAACTTTCACTCTCATTGCAATAACAGAAATATTTATTTAAATTCAAGATGAATGACTCACTGAAATATTACATTCCTATTAAAATCATTTTAATTGAGGAATTATTAAGAAAATATTGTTGTAATACCTTCGCTAAGTGAAAATCTTGGGAATAAAAATTTTTCGAATGTTTATTTGAAATTAACATTTCACAATGATTAATAATAAAGAATAATAGTTCCACCCAGCCTGCGACGTCCGACATCTGTGATGAGGGGTTGCCGCCCAACCCTTAGTAGCTGAATATGTCATCGGCCACAATGTTTGCAATGGACATGAGACCATCGTCGCTGGATGTTGGCACAGTAGTAGAGCTTTCCATAGTCAGATGAATCCCGACACCTTCTTGATCACGCCGACTGGACCAGAGGAAAAGTTGCCTGACACCCGTTATGCTGGTTGGAGACAAGCTGACGGCGGCTCAGTTCTGCTCCGAGGAACACACACGTTAGCATCCTATGTGTCCAGTGCAAACCGAGCGAGGCATAATAACTGCCAAGAAATATCGTATTCTGCTGGCATACGACGTACGCCCCTTCTTGAGTATCGTGTTTCCCGTTCAGTGGCATTTTCACCAAGATAATTCGCTATGTTACAAGGTCAGTTGTCTGATTCTGTGGCAGGAGGAGGCACGTAGTGTCGAGCCGCATTTGATATGCTGGCCTACCAACTTGCCGGTCGAAAGTATCTGAGTTGTTATTAAATATGGCGTCAGAGCTCATCGCTCCTCCCCGGAATTTACGGCAATTGGGTGACTTGTGTGTGGAGATGCATGCTACTTCCTCGAACGGCCTGCCAAGGCATCATTCCTCGAATTCCAAGACGCGTCGTCACTGATATCTGTGTCAAAGTAAACATAACCGCTATTAAGTCTTTCTATCTCGATCTTGTCTCAGAAGACTGGGACACAGTAGTATATTTATAAATAGATCAATAGATCAACATACGCCTTCAGCCATAAATCCTTTATTTATTTACTAGCTTTGGTAAAGCATTGTAATTATATTCAGACCCTGTACACCACAACAATAATGACAGGTATAACAACATACGTGTAAAAATGATTAAATTAGATATACAGTATAGGACCACATGGTAATTATAGTTAACTGACACTGTCAGCTTATATTAAAGGATAAAACAATGTTGGGAATTTATATGATAGTGACTATAATCAAGTCAATATCCTATAGCATCTAATTTTACGAAAAAAATGTGCGAGGGTAAATCTCATCTTTTATACTTAATCAAACAACTAGATATTGAGAAGAAACATAATGCTATTGTACCACATACATGACATGTGTATTTGCCCTAATGACATTTTGTCAGCGTTCACTCTTGATTAAAACACAAGGTAATTTTGTTACCAGCCACTAAACCAAAAAAATGTTCAAATGTTTGTTAAGCTTATGGGACTTAACTACGGGGTCATCAGTCCCTAAACTTACAAACTACTTATGAACTACCTTATACTAAGGACGGCACAAATATCCATGCCCGAGGGGGGATTCGAACCCCCGACCGTAGTGGCCGTGCAGACCGTGACTGAAGCGCCTCAGTCCCCGCGGCCACCGCGGCCGGCCGCCACTAAATCCCTATAATTAGGTGGAATTTTATGTTATACTGTCTACATGTGGTTTTCTGTGACAATAGTTTAAGGTTAACAAAGATGGTGTCTCTGGTTTATTATATATAAGTAAGGTTAATACAGTGCAAGTAACCTGTGACCACTGGAGACACTTCAACAGGTCATTTTGTCACACGACAAACATATACGCAGTATAACATAAAATTCCACTTGACGATGCGGGTTTAAACCCTTGAAATGCGTTGTTGGAATAATAAACAGTAAGATCTGGTAACAGAAATAACTTGTGTTGAAATAGAGTTCATAAAACAGCCACAATAAAGCCTAAACCAAAATGTTTTCATTTAAACGTTCAATCTGTTTCATCTTATTAAATCTAATTATTATTTTTGGAATTATAACAGATGAACCACTCCCATGAACCACAGACATTGCCGAGGTGGGGTGGCTTGCGTGCCTCAACGATACAGATAGCCGTACCGTAGGTGCAACCACAGCGGAGGGGTATCTGTGGAGAGGCCAGACAAACGTGTGGTTCCTGAAGAGGGGCAGCAGCCTTTTCAGTAGTTGCAGGGCCAACAGTCTGGATGATTGACTGAACTGGCCTTGTAACATCAGCTAATGTGGCTTTGCCACACAGCTACTGCGAACGGCTGAAAGCAAGGGGAAACTACAGCCGTTACCTTTCCCGAGGACATGCAGCTCTACTGTATGAACATATGATGATGACA
Source organism: Locusta migratoria (assembly GCA_026315105.1). Classification (NCBI taxonomy): domain Eukaryota; kingdom Metazoa; phylum Arthropoda; class Insecta; order Orthoptera; family Acrididae; genus Locusta; species Locusta migratoria. The sequence goes on from CM048746.1 coordinate 401,082,447, forward strand.
TCCTCTCGGGTAAAATATTCCGAAGGTAAAATAGTCCCCCATTCGGATCTCCGGGCGGGGACTACTCAGGAGGATGTGATCATCAGGAAAGACAATACTGGCATTCTACGGGTCGGAGCGTGGAATGTTAGATCCCTTAATAGAGTAGGAAAATTAGAAAATTTAAAAAGGGAAATGGATAGGTTGAAGTTAGATATAGTGGGGATTAGTGAAGTTCGGTGGCAGGATGAACAGGATTTCTGGTCAGGTGAGTACAGGATTATAAATACAAAATCAATTGCGGGTATCACAGGAGTAGGATTGATAATGAATAAGAAAATAGGAATGCGGGTAAACTACTATGACCAGCACAGTGATCGCATTATCATTGTCAAGATCGATACGAAGCCAACACCGACAACAATAGTACAGGTTTATATGCCAACTAGCTCTGCCGATGATGAGGAAATCGAAGAAATATATGAGGAGCTAAAGGAAATGATTCAAACAATTAAGGGAGAGGAAAACTTAATTGTTATGGGAGACTGGAATTCGGTAGTAGGACAAGGAAGGGAAGGGAAGATAGTAGGTGAATATGGTCTGGGAAAAAGGAATGAAAGAGGCAGCCGCCTGGTAGAGGTTTGCACGGAACATATTTTAGTTATAACAAACACCTGGTTCAAGAATCACAAAAGAAGGTTGTACACATGGAGGAGACCAGGAGACACCGGGAGATACCAGATAGATTTTATAATGGTAAGGCTTAGATTTCGGAACCAGGTTTTACAGTGTAAGACATACCCAGGGGCAGATATAGACTGTGACCATAACTTGTTGGTTATGAACTGTAGGCTGAAACTGAAGAAACTACAAAAAGGTAGGAAAATAAGGAGGTGGGACCTGGTTAAATTGAAGGAATCTGAGGTTCTTTAGAATTTCAGAGGGAGCTTTAGGCAACAATTGACAGAAACAAGGGAAAATAAAACAGTAGAGGAGGAATGGGTAAAATTGAGAGATGAAATAGTGAAAGTAGCAGAGGACAAAATAGGTAGGAAGGAAAGACCTACAAAAAATCCTTGTATATCACAGGAGATACTAAATTTAATCGATGAAAGGAGGAAATGTAAAAATGCAGTAAATGAAACAGGCAAAATGGAGTACAGATGACTAAGAAATGAGGTTGACAGGAAGTGCAAAATGGCTAAGCAGGAGTGGCTAGAAGGCAAATGCAAGGATGTAGAAGAATGTATAAATAGGAGAAAAATAGATACAGCCTACAGGAAAATAAAAGAAACATTTGGAGGTAAGAAAAACAGCTCCATGAATATCAAGGACACGGATGGAAAACCAGTTCTCAGCAAAGAAGAGAAAGCTGAAAGGTGGAAAGAGTATATAGAGGGGCTCTACAAAGGAAATGAACTTAGAGACAATATTGTAGAAAGGGAAGAGGATGTAGATAAAGATGAAATAGGAGATACTGTACTGAGAGAAGAATTTGACAGAGCCCTGAAAGACCTAAGTCGATACAAGGCCCCTGGAGTAGATGATATTCCCTCAGAGCTACTGAAGTCTCTGGGAGAACCAGCCATGACAGACCTGTTTCACCTGGTGTGTAAGATGTATGAGACAGGCGAAGTACCCTCAGACTTTAAGAAAAATGTTATAATCCCCATCCCTAAGAAAGCAGGTGCAGACAGGTGTGAAAACTACAGAACCATCAGTTTAATAAGTCATGGTTGCAAAATATTAACGCGAATTATATACAGAATGATGGAAAAGCTGGTAGAAGCCGACCTCGGGGAAGATCAGTTTGGGTTCAGGAGAAATGTAGGAACACGGGAGGCAATAATCACTTTACGGCTTATCCTAGAAGATAGATTAAGAAAAGGGAAACCTACATTCCTAGCTTTTGTAGATTTGGGGAAGGCTTTTGACAATGTTGATTGGAATGCACTCTTTGAAGTTCTGAAGCAAGCAGGAGTAAAATATAGAGAGCGTAAGGTTATTTACAATTTGTACAAAAACCAGACAGTTGTTGTCAGAGTTGAAGGGCATGAAGGGATGCACTGGTTGGGAAGGGAGTGAGACAGGGTTGTAGCCTTTCTCCAATGTTATTCAATTTGTACATCGAGCAAGCTATAAAGGAAAGCAAGGAGAAATTTGGAGAAGGAATTAATGTTCAGGGTGAAGAATTAAAAACATTGCGTTTTGCTGACGACATAGTAATTCTATCAGATACAGCAAAGGACCTGGAAGAGCAATTGAACGGAATGGACAGTGTGCTGAAAGGTGCATATAAGATGAACATTAACAAGAGCAAAAGTAGGGTAATGGAGTGCAGTGTAAGAAAATCAGGTGATGCTGAAGGAATTAGATTGGGAAACGAAGCAATAAAGGAGGTAGATGAGTTTTGTTACTTGTGAAGTAAAATAACAAATGATGGTCGCAGTAAAGAGGATATAAAATGCAGAATGGCAATGGGTAGAAAAGCGTTTTTGAAAAAGAGAAATTTGTTAACATCGAATATTGATTTAAGCCTAAGGAAGTCCTTTCTGAGGGCATTTGTATGGAGTGTTGCCTTGTATGGGAGTGAGACATGGACGATAAACAGTGCAGACAGGAAGAGGATTGAGGCTTTTGAAATATGGTGTTACAGAAGAATGCTGAAGATTAGGTGGGTGGATCGCGTAACTAATGATGAGGTACTGAACAGAATTGGGGAGAAAAGAAATTTCTGGCATACCTTGACTAAAAGAAGGGATAGATTGGTGGGACACATTCTTAGACATCAAGGAATTGTGAATTTAGCATTAGAGGGAAGTGTGTGGGGTAAAAATCGCAGAGGAAGTCCAAGAGATGGATACAGTAAGCAGATTCAGACAGATGTAGGTTGCCGTTCTTATGAGGAGATGAAGAGACTTGCTCTGGATAGGGTATTGTGGAGAGCTGCATCAAACCAGTCTCCGGACTGAAGACCACAACAACAACAGATGAAATGTAGTCTCCCACATTATTTTTTAATAACAGATGACGATATGTATTTGATGATAGTCACCATGCAATAAGATCCCAATTATATTATAATCGTGGATTTAAACTGATATTAGTGTCAATTCACTATAATTATCATATACAGTGTATACGTAATTTATTCTTCTTCTTTGCACATACGCTGTTATATCTGTCGTTATTATCGTCTTGTACAGGGTCTGAAGATAGTAACAATGAGTTACCGAAACCAGTAAATAAATCAAAGATTTACGACATTAACGGCTGATCTATTTATAAATAACCGCTATTAGGTATACGATTATTATGATCAGTGTTTATATGCCTTTCATGATCTACATGATTTTATTTTAAACAGGTTCGTGGAGTTATCTTGAATAATGTCATTGTACTTACAGATGTTTTTTGTGTGTATACAAATACGTTGAATAATAACTGACATATATGGAACACTATTATTTATTTGTTTTCTACAGTTAAAGATCGATCTTTAAAACTTCACAATCACAGTGTCTTAAAATTTAAAGGAAAATAAACAGTTAAGTTATGAAACTAATGAATAACTGCGATGTATTATGCCTACTACATCTCGTCTGCAACTAATCATTTCTACTGAAGTAGAATTAAGTTAACAGGAACTCGGACTGTTGTGGAAGAGACCATTACCTTTAGGTATTAATGGTTGAAGCGACTTTGGCTTCACGTGTAGACCTAGGCAATGGGGCAGGAGGTGAAGCACCACCAGCTAAAGAGAAGGCCGGCGCTCTCGTGTGACGTCAGGCAGAGTAGGTTGCGCGCGCATAGCTGACTGGGTACCCGCTGGGGCACGGCCCACTGTGCCGAAGCAGCGAGCACACGAGAGCGCAGCGGCCTTCTCTCTAGGTGGTGGTGGGTGATGGCAGCCAATAAGGGGTTGCGTTCGGGCGGCCAATAAGATTGCGTGTTTGATGCCTAGTAAACTTAGCGTCAATTTTAAAATTTGATCTGGCATATTTGTGGGTCGTTTTTTGGCAATGTAATGTGTATTTTATTTATAATCCGAACTCATATTGTTTTATTGATGTTTTACGATGTGTGATGAAGGTGCGATTGTGACGGAGTGATACACCGAACAACCGACTATTCGTGTAGTATTTACGCAATTAAGTTACTCACCGGACAAAGTTATGTCAACAACGTGTCAACCATAGGGAAGGATCAGAGAAGGTAGACGTTCTTTCAAATCCTATTGACAGAGAATTAAGGGAATAATCTCTTATGTCTACTTTGAAATAAATGCATAATGCTGTTCCTCTTCTACGGGTAACAGGTTGTTGATGTACCCTTGATCTGTGAGTATATAAATTATGTTCGTTAAGTACTACATGTTCATAGACCATGAAGACAACAGCTATTTCCTATTGGCCGTCCGAACGAGATACATGATTGGTTGCCTTCAGCTCCTCTCATCTATCGCACCGTTGCCAACGTCTACACATCAAGCGCCAATCACGTACGCAGGAACTGCACTTCAAGAATGTATAAGGATATGGCATTCGTAAACTAAATTCTGATCGAAAGTCAATGTGACTAAATACAACTACTGCACTACAATATTCATGATACCAGAATGAAACATTCAATCTGCAGCAGAGTGTGCGCTGATATGAAACTTCCTGGCAGATTAAAATTGCATGCCGGAACCGGGATTCGAACCTCGGACATTTGCCTGTCGTGGGCAAGCGCTGTACCACTGAGCTATGCCGACTCGACTCACGGTGCCTCCCCACAACAAGTTTGGATGGTAGGAGGCGAGGTACTGGTAGAATTGAAGTTGTGAGGACGGACCGTGATTCGTGTCTGGAATAGCTCAGTGGTAGAGCGCTTGCCCGCGAAAGGCAAAGGTCCCAGGAAGTTTAATATCAATTATAGCTATACTTGTCAAATTCACTGAATAACAGAAATTAATTACCTCTAGAATATCTTACCAATGTTTTAAGTAAGTGTATTACTTGCAAAGAGAGGTTTGTTTCACAGTAAACAAGTTTACCCTGTACGAGAGAGAGATTAACACAAGAAAAATAATCATTTTAATCAATTTCTCTACTCTTTCTCTTCGGTCATGTTTCCGCAGATGCATGGTCGGCCTTGTTAAATTCTGATTTGGCGTGTGTTAATATTTACGGGGTGGCCGGATGCCCTTCCTGCCGCCACCCCATGCACCCCGGGAGGAAATGTGTCTTGTATAGTGTTATAGGTGTGAAAGTATAAAATGTTACGAAATATTTGCGAGTCGTGTAACTGAGGCGGGACTTGGGGATCAGCCCGGTATTCACTTAGGGGATGTGGAAAACCGCCTGAAAGCCACATCCAGGTTGACCGGCACTTCGACCCCCTTCGTTAATCCGCGGATTCGAACCGGGGCCGGTACGGCTTTCCGTCTCGGAAAGCGGTGCGTTAGACCACACGGCTAACCGAGCGGGTCAATCCTTTTAATTAATTTAAAAATTTATTCTCAGTGAGAAAATGGTGCAAAATGTGAGTAAATAGGTTTGTAGTAGTAGGAAAAAAAAAGGCTGTTTTACAAGAAAATAAATCAAACAAAACTAATGACATTGCGTTATTTCTTTCATATTAAGCCTCAGTGAGGAAAACACCCATGTAATTAGCGACTCACCTGCCATCGGATAAGCAGTTAATGCGTTCGACGTTGACTGCTTTGCTGAACATTCACAGAGAACATTAGGAAATGGGTGTGGAGACTGAACGAGGAAACGCAATGGCTGTTTCGGTGCTGTTAGCAAGCGCTGCTGATCCGTCGAATGGCGTCAGTAACCGGATTACACGCTCCTGCGCAGTTGCTGGGCTATTTCACAGAGAGCAGTTTCGCTTCCAACAGTGAATGTGTAAAAGGACTGCCGCGGTGGAGTGCACTGGGTGTGCCCCAGGAGCGTGTATCACATACTGATACACAAACATAATGACGACACTTGATGAAACGGAAAGTCAGATTATGCAAACTGTGTATCAGTTTTATATGCATGGGAAACAATTAAAAGAAAAGGATGAATTCGTAGTACACACATGATGTGTAAAAGATTAATTCAGCGGAGATATTGACCCAGAAACAGAACACTGTGTACAAAAATTAAAAATGAGAGGCCAACATAGGCCCATGTTAACTGATGCCCTAAGCATTTCTGTAACTTCTATATTCCAATAATCTCTTACATGTGTATTGTTTAAATTTTGTTCATCGTTATGTGTAAGCACTTACGCCAGTCTGTCGCTCCTCGCTCGTCGTTTCGTATCTGGATCGTGTCTGAGCACAATTTATTTGACGGTAGCTTCTATGCTCCCCTCCTCACCCACGTCGACTAAATAGCACAATAGGGTATATTCCTTTTTTTAAAAATATGTTTACAATTGCTGTTATACTGAAACTTTATAACATTGAAGTGGAATTTTCGGTCATTACCAATACAAAAATCTCTTGTTTCTCTGAAATGAAAGTTTAAAAATTTCAAGATTAGGTCGCGTGTGTGAAAACGCTCTGTCATTGGATGGAGCTCTGGTGACGCTATATGTGTTATAGCAACGATAGCGAAAGGTGCTATATTTCCATTTTTTTTTCTGTACAAAGCTTTTTTGTGTTGGAATACGAATATACAACTTTCGTGTAAGGAATCTATTAGTGAAAACCTTATAAAAATTCAAAATTCATCCGTTTGTGGTGTCTTAGGTAACCACCCGGATTTCTTACGAGCCGTAAATATGAAACGTGAAAACTGCGTTCAAAATAAAATATAACCCATATTTAAACCAAACTGTTGCTTGTTGGTATCAAAAGACTGACTTCAGTCTGAAGATGCGAACTATTATACACCATAAACGCATTACACCTTAGATTCAGTATTCGTTTTTTTTCTACGAAATATATTTCACTTTTTTTAAATTATAACTGTGAAAATTACAGTTTAGTTTCTCAACTATGTAGTTACAGTTCGGATTCAGATTAATTTTTGTATATACCTAAATTGGCCGATCTTATGTATCAATTGACAAAGTGCCATTTTGTATATGTAGCTATATATTATTCATAAAGATTGGTTAACGATAATATGGTCGATTCTTGAAAAAGAAGTTCATTTGACCCATGCGCCAAACACTCCAAACCAATTATTATATTTTGCATCATTTGACTAAGCACGTTACGTCATGCATTAATGCCTGCACGCACGCACTCTTACTATCCCGCGCGTTGTCTGTTCCTGATTTGAGACAATCTTCTAATAATATTTATCATTTACACTGCTCGAAAGTTTTTTTTCTCAATTTAAATGGGTCTACCCTTCATTCGACCCCTGCGAAACCATATATTTTAGCAGGATAATGAACGACCGCATGTTGCAGGTCCTGTACGGGCCTTTCTGGATAAGGAAAATGTACGACTGCTGCCCTGGCCAGCACATTCTCCAGACCTCTCACCAACTGAAAACGTCTGGTCAATGGTGGCCGAGCAACTGGCTCGTCTCAGTAGGCCATTCAATACTCTTGATGAACTGTGGTATCGTGTTGAAGCTGCATGGTCATCTGTACCTGTACACGCCATCCAAGCTCTGTTTGACTCACTGCCCAGGAGTATCGAGGCCGTTATTACGGCCAGAGGTGGGTACTGATTTCTCAGGATCAATGCACCCAAATTGCGTGAAAATGTAATGACATGTCCTAGTATAAAATATTTGTCCAATGAATACCTGTTTATCATCTGCATTTCTCCTTGCTGTAGCAATTTTAATGGCCAGTAGTGTATAAGTGACAGTTGTGGCCGTACAACCTAAGTATTCGTAATGATAGTTGTTGACAAGGGGCGCTTTTACGTGTGGTTGGAGGTTGAAGCACCACGTGGAGCACAGAATTAGCATCCTGTTTGTTGAAACATTTAATGGAGCAGGTATCTACAGCCAAAGAAGAAATTTGCAGACAACACGGCAGAGTAGTGAAGGCCGCAGAGGATCATACAGGTGGAAGCACAATGCCTAATAGACATCCTTGGATAACTCAGGATAAAAGAGAAAATATAAAAATGCAGCAAGAGAAGCAGGCAAAAGGGAGTACAGGCGGCTGAAAAATTAGGTTGTCAGGCACTGCAGACTGGCTAAGCGGGAGTGGCTAGAGGAACAATGCAAATACGTGGAAGAATGTATAAAGATAGGTACCATGTACATGGAAAGAAAAGACAGGTCTGAAAAGAAGAGAGGCAGCTCTCTCAATATCAAGAGCTCAGGTGAAAAGCTAGTACCAATTAAAGAAGGGAAAGCTGAACGGTGAAGGTGGAAGGAATAAAATGCCGGGAATCTTCCGAAAGCACGTGTGGTGCAGTGGGTAGCATCGCAGGTAGCTATCCCGGTCATAAGAAAATTTATTTCTTTGTATTTTCTATTTATAGGATGTTCTACAGAAAATGCTTCTGTGTATAAATAGTGCAGCACTCCAAGCAGGAGTCAGTCTGTACTTACTGTACGCTTATGTTCGCAATAAACGTGTTGTAAGAAGTGTAAAATGTTGTCCTCTATTACCAACCAGCCTTCGAATTCCGGACCACCTGCAGTTTGCAACGTGACACTTTCTGGTGGAGGCGCGGGGTATCCTGCAATACATCTGCATCGTCGTGGCTCCTATTACGCAGCGCAAGAGCCGTCGCTTACACCGACAAGAACCGGAATACAAAGGGTATACTGAATGCCTCCGTCCGAATGTCCGTGTCATCAAAAGAACCACTGATTTCAAAACACCGGTAAGCCAGCTGTACATCACTCATCGGTGTTCTCGGGAGACTTAGGACAGGAGCCAAATAAATGGCTGAAAGGATTCGATCGAGTCGCGAAGTATAATAGGTGGGATCACATTGTATGCTTGGAAAACGTATATTTCTACCTGGGGAAGACGGCCCAGCAGAGGTCTGAAAATAACTAGGACAAGTTCTATAGCTGGGAAAAATTTCAGACAGAACTTGAGAAGACGTTTGGAGACCACCAGCGGCAAGTCCGTTTATCAGAAGAGCAATTGAAGAACAGGGCCCAGCGACATGGTGAGTCAACACAGTCGTATATATAGTGTGTTTTGGCCTTATGTCAGTTAATCCAGATATGACGGAGGCCGATAAAATTACACACGTGATGAAGAGCACTGCGGAAGACTTGTATCAAGCTGTTGTGTTAAAAGACGTTTCGACAACACAAGAGTGTATCCAAAGGTGCCAGAAAATTGAAGAGGTACAACAGAGGAGGGTTGGACGAAATAAGTTCTACAGACTCCCTAATGTTGTTCCTATGGCCGTTGTGGAAGACCAGCACGACTTTCCTTCTCTCAGACGACAAATTGTGAGAGAAACAACAGTTTATGGCAGCTGGGACTGTTGGACCAAACTAAAAACATGGATTTCAGTCCTGTATGTCACGAAGGAGTCGACGCTGCTGAGGAACAGGTATTTGAAACATTAGCGCCCTTTAACCCCACCAGTCGTACCCGAAGTAAATAATGGCCTCGCCCTACTATGACTTACGCCGCAGCTTATGAACCGAACGACGCAACCACAACCAACTCCTCCAGAAACTGTGGAACCTCGCAGATATCTTGAGCACAGAAGACAACACGCCATTGAGTTTACACCGTTTTCACCAGACATGTCGTACGATATTGTAGGGAGAGAAGACGAGTATTTGACATTTATTATGCTGCAAGGTGCCAACCATCGGTGCAGTCCTTTCAACGGTTGTCAACTGCAGGTGATTGCTGTCGACCTATGGAATGAAGCCCGTCTCCGTATCCTGGAGGTGGTCGCTCTTCAACAAGTCGCCGCCATTCACCGTCACCTTACAGAGGTATCAGCCGCTCACCTAGCCGCCGTGTTGAGGAAAACTAGGCCAGGCGACAATCTACGAAAGTGACACAAACGCAGATGAAACTCCTCCATGGACGACTGTCACTAAGATGTCGGGAAATCGCATTGACATAATCATCGACGGCCAACATGCCCAGACACTAGTTCATTGTACAGCTTCCTTCTCTTGTAAGAAGTGGGACATAGACTATTTTATTCTGACCTTTGTGTACTGTACCTTTCTGAATGGGCTATTTCTTAGTTAATTACTGTATGGTGACGAATTACAGTGTTGATATATTTTTGGTAGAACATCCATACCTTATACAGTGACGCTAATAGAAATTGTCAAGTGCGAGAAAAAATTTGATAAATATATCAACACTGTAATTCGTCACCATACAGTAATTTACAAATGCCTAACCAAGGCAATGACGATAACAGAGTAGGTTAATGCCTCGTTGTTTTCATTCTCCCTGGCGCGGGAATACAGATTAAGTTGCGAGTGCCAAGGAATGAATGTAGTCGAGTCTAATGTGCAATCAGTGAGGCATAAGGAGGTTTGAGACGGTCCTGGTGTCGTGTTCAGGTTGCCTAGTGGTTACGGCGAACGCTCGTGAAAAGGGGGAAACTCGGGTTCGAGTCCCGGCCCGGCACAAATTTTCATATGTCACCATTTTTGGTAGAACATCTATAACTTACACAGTGACGCTAATAGAAATTCACAGTTCGCGAAAAAATATTGTTAAATATTTCTTAGTTTATTTACTATTCTTCTCTCAATTTTATAAGTTTATTCGTATTTCTGTGAATTTGGGAACATTTCAGGGGAGATAGGTTCCTGGAATTGCCTCAGCAGAGCAGGAAATATTTTACTGTAATGAATAGTGGAACGTTCTGGACGCTTTCCATCCGTCTTGACTGCGTGAGGTATGCTCCAGAGGCCATAAAAGACGTAACGTTTTGGTCGGGTGTAACGATGCACAATTTTTTTTATTTTTTTGTTTATCTTTGATCAGCGATGCTTATCGCCTCCGGTTCCCTCTGACTCGCGATGCAACTAATTTAATTTCGTTTGTCATTTTTTACTTCCGAACAAGCGAGAAGATAGAACCGCGATAGTCGTTTTACTCACTCTCTTGTTTATATCTGAAGCGTGAAGACGTCTTCCATACCTGTATCCACTCATGTAAGTAAGAATAATGCAATCTGTTGCTGAAAACATTTTATTTAAATTTAAAAGCATCCCCTTTCCTTGGTTTTCATTTAAATCACACTCCTCCACGTCAAATATTTAATTTCGTAATGTTTTTCAGCTCCTCATTATCCGTAATAGTTTACTGTTCAGACGCCATTACAATCGCTTCGCATTGTCTGCAAAATTTCAATCAATCAATCATGCTTATACAATACTTTGCTTGATTTTAGAACCTGCATTCATTTCTTTTGTAATTTCACGAAGTCCGATCATTTTTTTAAAATTATTTTATCATCACCAGTAACTTCATGTTCCAACCACGGTCACACAACAATGAAAAGCGAAGTGAACAGTCTGAACATTGATCTCCTACGGAAAGTATCTCGGACATTCACGTATTAAATAAGACATAAAAGTTATCATTTCCAGCTTCTACAATACGAAGTGCTGGATCCAGCTAGATGCTTTCCGTAAGTCTTATAACGTGCTGTTGCTTGTATGGTGCCCGACTTTAATATGCAACCCGCTGTTTATTTGCTTTATTACACCATCCGAGAGTTCCTGGTCGTCTCCGTTGGTCCTTGTGAAGAAGAAGGATGGCGCGTGGCGTTTCAGTGTCGACTATCAGCGGCTGAACAAAATCACAAACAAAGATGTCTACCCATTGCCGCGCATTGACGATACCTTAGTCTGTTTGAAAGGAGATACATATTTCTCAATTATGGACATGGAGACAGATTACTGGTAAAACGAGGTTGTCGAAGCTGACGGGGAGAAGGCGGCTTTTATTACACCTGACGGCCTCTATGAATACAAAGTCTTGCCGTTTAGACTATGTAATGCCCCGGCCACATTCAAACGCATCTGTATTATCTAGATGACATTGTCATTTCTCAAGGACATTTGCGGGAAATCTAAGCCGTCTGTCAACTGTTTTGAAGCGTATTCAGACAGTAGGACTCCAGATCAACCCAAAAAAGGGCCTCTTAGTCTCCAAAGAATTGAAAATCCCGAGGCACCTTGTGAATTGAGATGGTGTAAATCCTGATCCGGATACAATAAGAGCAGTCACAGAATTTCCAACTCTTCAGCAAATCCGTGATGTGAGAAGTTTCCTCGGGCTGTGCTCATACTATCGTCATTTCATAAAACGTTTCTGTAACAAGACACGTCCAATGCAACAACTTCTTCAGGGAGACGCCAAGTCTAACAGGGATGAAACGAAAGAACGAGCTTTCCGCGAACTTAAGGAGGCTCTGACTTCCGCACCAGTTCGAGCCTTACTGGAGGAGAAATCGGAAACTAAACTTCACACAGACGCTAGTGGTTATGGGATTGGTGCAGTGCTTGTACAACTCCAGAAAGGTGCTGAAACGGTGGTAGCTTATGCATCAACATTTCTCTCAAATTCTGAGATGAACCGAGAAGGAGTGTCTCGCCGGTATCTGGGCTATCAACAAGTTCCGGCCCATCTATGCGGTAAAAGATTCACCGTCGTGACGGACCACCATTCTTTACGTTAGCTGACAAAGTTGAAGGATCCCTCAGGTCGACTAGCAGTATAAGCACTACTAGAGTACGATGTCACAGTGGTGTTTAAAAACGCGCGCTAACACAAGGCCGCCGACTGTCTTTCGAGGAAACCATTTTCCGAACACAACAGCCTGAATGAAATTTCAGCCCTCACTGAATTAGGTGATGTTACGGCTGAACATAGGGAAGATTCAACATTAATACAAACTGTAGAGGCCTTGGAGGGAGGAGAACCGACAAAAGGAGAGTTTCAACTTATAAATGGGACATTGTGTAAGAGCAACTACGATCCATTGGGCCCCAAATGGCTACTGGTTTTTCCTGCTCGTCTCCGGCCAGATATTCTCAATTATTTCCACGATGCTCCAACATCCGATCATCTAGGATTCGGGAAGACCCTAGACAGAATTAGACGCTGGTATTACTGGCAAGGTCTCTACCGATCCGTCAAGCACTATGTGGGTAATTTTAAGGAGTGCCAGCGACGGAAGCATGTGCCGGAATTACCTCCAGGTCATCTGGTACCAGTTCCACCTGCTGCAGCTCTATTTCACCGGATGGGAATCAACCTTTTTGGTAGGTTCCCGAAGTCGACAGCCGGTAACCGATGGATAATAGTCTGCACTTACTACCTCACCCAGTAAGCTGTCACTAAAACTCTGCCGACTGCAGAAGCTCCCGAGATCACAAAATTCCTGGTAGAAGACATTATTTTGAAGCATTGTGTACCACGTGTAATGATATCTCATAGAGGAAAAGTATTCCAGTCAAAAATAGTATCAGAGGTAATGTCACGGTGCGACATTGTCCACAGAATGACAACAAGAGGTTAGACGATATGATGTCGATGTACATCGATGTTGAGCAGAACGATTGGGATACAATTCTGCCAGTCGTGACATTTGCTTACAATACCGCAAGACAGGACACCACAGGCTTCACGCTGTTTTTCCTGCTCCATGGCCGTGAAGGTGAGACAACAATGGATACGCTGTTCCCTTTCCAACCGGACGACATTCAGGATGACTATGTTAAAGAGCTCATCACCAGGGTCGAAGAAGCAAGTCAGCTGGCTCGCATACGGACACTGGACGCCCAGGAGAAGGGCCGTCAGCGGTATAACGTCAAGCACCGACCTGTTGTGTACAGCCCAGGAGATCTGGTAGGGATTTTTACCCCTGTAAAGTTGGGCTATCGGAAAAGTTACTGAATCGATAATTTGTTCCGTATCGTGTCATACGCCGCCTGTCAGATGTCACGTACGAACTGGAGGATTATGATCCGTCCTGAAAACGACAAAAAGAAAGAGACATTGTGCACGCACTTCCGTACTCAGCCTTACAAGAAACCCAGAGAAAAAATAGACAGAAGAGGGCTCTTGTTCAAGGACACTGAAGACCGTTATGGTAATCATGAAGCCACGACGGGAGGGTCTGGCGCCGGTTATCGTCATCGCAGAGAAAGCGTGCAGGCACAAGGGAAGGATTCTTCGAAACTGCGTCACAGAGGACCCATGACAAGATCCATGACACTGACGCTGGCTGCAAAGGGAACTTAACAGCGGGTCGCTGTTTTTTCAGGAAGGGAAGCAATGCATCGAGTCTTCCGATAGCATGCGTGGTGCAGTGGTTACCTTCGCAGATCACTGTGCTTGCGGTCCCCAGTTCAAATCCCGCCGCAGACAGAAGAAAATTTATTTCTTGGTATTTTTATATCTAGGGTGTTCTCCATGTTTCTTATGTTTAACGTACTTGTAAGTTCCAGAAAATTCTTTCTATGTATAATGAGTGGAGCACTCCAGGCAGGAGTCAGTTTGTACTGAGTGTACGCTTGTGTTCGCAATAAAAGGTTCTAAGTGTAAAGATTTGTGCTCTATTCGCAACCAGCCTTCAAATTCCGCACCACCTGCAGTTTGCAACGTGACAGTATTCAGGCCCTATAAATGGAAAAGAATTTTAAGGTAGTACTGTAGAAAGGGAAGAAAATTGATGAATATGTGATACAATAGATGAAACTACGAGAAGATACAACACTAAAAGATATGAGTGGAAGTAAGGCTGCTTACATCTTCATGCAGTAACTATTCCACCTTTTGTGCAAAATGTATGAGACAGAGGAAATACTCTCAACTTAAAGACGAATATAAAAATTGCAATTTAAAAGAAAGCAAGGGCAGACAAGTATGAAAATTACATTACTATCAGTTCAATCAGTCATGCTTGGAAAATACTAACATGAATTACTTACAGACAAATGGAAGAACCTGGTATAACCGACCTCTAGAAAAATCAGTTTTGATTCAGCAGACATTTAGAAACACACGAGGCAATACACAGCTTACTACTTATCATAGAAGATAGGTTAATGGAAGTCAACCCTACGTTTTCAGCTTTTGTTGGTTTGGACACGTTTTTGACAACATTTATTGTAATACACTCTTTCAATTTATAAGGTCAGCAGGGGTAAAATATAAGGAGGGAAAAGTTATATACAACTATTACAAAGACCAGACAGCAGTTATAAGGTTAGAAGCTTAAGAAAAGGACGCAGTGGTTGGCAAGACAGTAATAAAAACCTTGCTTGTTGTCTATGAAATTGTAATTCTATCAGAGACAACTGAAGAGCAGTTTAACGGTGTGGCCAGTGTCTTGAAAGCAGTTCATAAGGTGAACATTAATAAGAGAAAAACAAGGGTAAAGCAATGTGCTTTAAGAAAATCAGGCGATGCTGAGGGCACAAGGTCAGTTAATGAAACAAAAAAGTAGTACATTAGTTTTGTTATTAGGGTAGCAGAAGAACATCTGCTGGCCTAAGTAAAGACGATATAGAATTTAGAATGGCTATGGGAAGAAAGATACTTCTGAAGAAGCAGAATTTGTTGAAATCCTAATTTATATGTAAGAAAATTCCTTCCGTATCGTTTGTATAGAGGTACCATTATACACGTCTTCAAACTGAAAGTTGATGGAAGCATTTGAATCGTGGTGCTACAGACGAATGCTAAAGATCAGTCTGGTAAATCGCGTAACTAATGAGGAGGCGCTGAAAAGAATTGGGGAGAAAAGAAATTTCTGACAGATCTTAGCTAGGAGAAGGTATCGATTGATCGGGTGCCTTCTGAAATATCAAGAAATCGTCAATTCAGCATTGCAGAGAAGTGTACGAGGTAAAAATGGCATATGGAAACTGAGAGACGAGAACAACAACCAGATACGAAAGATGTAGGTCGCTGACACTGAACAGCTGCTTCGAACCATTCTCACGATTGAATGCCACAGCTACAGCAACTTGAGAAAGACTAACAGAAACCCACTATTTTTTACCACTCACGTAACAATAGAAAACACTTCTTCTCCTATTATTACATATTTTCAGCGAAATACATAAATAACAACGTTGTATCTTTGACAAGCTCTAACAATGCATTGACGTAACGATGATTCGTGCGCCATGTTGACTGTGGTGCCAGAAAGTGTGTGGGGGGAGGGGGGAGAGGGCAATTGCGGGCGGTAGTGTAAAATTCATATACATTGCATATGACAAATTATGTCACTTATGGGTGGAAAGGTTATCAAATCGGCGCTAACGGACAATTATGATTAATTTCCTGATTTTTGGGGCTGCAGCATCAGAAATGTCGTTGAATGACATTGTAATGTAACAGCTTTTACATTAGTCAGACCGGAAGTAATTTCCTCACAAGATATCGTGAAAACATAAGAATCAGTGAAAACAACCAGTCAAGTTTCTATTTACATCTCAGAAACGAAAACCATTCAGCACTTAACACCGAAAACACACTTACGATATTGCATAAAATACCAAAGGTAATAGAAATGAATATTTTGGAGAAGTTTGAAATATATATTCACACTAAAAATTAACCAAACTAAATACTTAATGAACACACTGATTTCAAACGTAAAAATTATCTGGTTAATTTTATTGACTTTATTGATGAAAAATGCTGAGAAACAAAGATATGCTAAATGACCAACGGTAGCTTAAAACGAACTAAACCTCTCTGACCAATGTTAATAAGTCTCTGATAACTTAGTCGATGTATGTAAACATCTTTGGTAGAGCTGTTGTTAATTACGTACAATATAAAATTTTTCTTTAATTTACCCTTTTAGCGTAAAAAGCTGCATAAAACCTGACAGCTAAAACACGCATCCAACTACGAAATACGTGAATATTTCCATACAGTTTATACAACAGTTACGCCAGATGCCAGCATATAACGTCCAAACATCGTAGACATAAGTTATAAGGAAGATTTATAACAAAAAAGTTATGTATATTTTCGTATTATTTGATTAGTAATTAATTAATGTAATTCTTATGTACGCCGGCGCTTGATAATGACAAAATGTTGAAACAGCTGTAGCGCTATTGAATAAAATATAAGCAGCAATCCGGAATTTTCATTACAATGTTGATATGCTTACACAACGCTTGTCATAGAGCTGTACTTTCGGAAGTGGTCATCTTCTATTACACGAAAAATCGAAAGTGCCAATTCACTTTTATTCCACAACTACCTCACACGCAACTGTTAATCACTGTATCAGTCTGTCGCACTTTATTGTTTGGTCTTGGCACCTCGCTCTTGTACTGTTTGTGAAAATTAACACCACTGAAACTCTATGGTAAACACATGTGCTCTGAGACAATCTTGTAACATCGTTTTGGCAATAGCATTATATGGGTTTTAGATAATTGTGTAACAAATTTTGATGATAAAATCGGAAATTTTTATGTGTATAGTGTTTAATTGTCATTCTTTGTTTGTGCATCAGATTGTACAAAAGAGAAATAAGGGTAGATCGCGTAATTAGGAATCATGTACTATCAGCTGTGAAGTAACATCATATGAAAATCAATTATTAAGTTTCAAACTAGTATATTACCGTTCTGTTATGAACGGATTTCCTGTACCTAATTTATCTGCATTTGACGGAGTGCTAAGATATCTGATAGTTCAAACGTTTATGCATTAAATTACGGTATGTTTTTAATGTATGTAGTAGCACAATATACTCCACGACAATGAAGCGCCGCTGAATGCATATGGTATACTTGAAAGCAATTCCGTTACGGTACATAAAACTGTTTTTAATTTTTTTTTCTTTTTGATAAATTTATTCTTGTGCTCAGTGCTGTATAATATTGTTATTAGTTATTCTCGACCGGTTTCTGCAGTTGCGTTAACCAACAGGAGACAAACAAAATATTATACATCAATAACTACAAGATAACATTTTTCCGAATATGGCAACATTAAATTTACAGTAATGATTGCGGCTTCTTCACAAGTGTCCCTTTTACATCTGTTTGAAAGTACTGTTCCATTTGATCCTTAGCCGTTAATGATCTGTGTTACCGTTCGTCACAAACAAGGTCGTACTTTCACTAAGTAGTGATCAACTTGTATCACCTTTCTGTATTGTACATTGTAATTGCATTTAATGTTTAGTACTCATCCTACGTACATAGTGAAAGTGTCGGAAAAGAGATGTTACTTGATCGCAAAAAATACACACACACACACACATACACACACACACACACACACACACATATATATATATATATATATATATATATATATATATATATATATATATATATATATATATATGTGTGTGTGTGTGTGTGTGTGTGTGTGTGTGTGTGTGTGCGATTACAAGACAGCCTATCTGCTTTAGTTTCACCTCAGTTCCATTCCTAGTACATTAGGTTAGTTATTTTATTCCTCCATGTATTTATAAGTAGGCACATATGTTCAGAAGATAAATGGATTTTGTTTCAATAGGACGAGTACATAAATCAGCTTTCGTGCATCCTTCGTGGGCATGGGTTATTTCTTTTGGGTTGGAGACAAACGATGTTTTCTAACGAAGTGTTTATGTGAAAGTAATTATTCTGTCATTTACAATTCTGAAACTGTCAACATTTCCGAAATATTTATGTTAGGTTAAGTAGGGTTCCCATATAATTGAAAAAATCAATGCACTTGAATCAATTTTCATTTGTTGTCATACTTTCGTCAGTTAAATGGAATTCATTAATTTTATGTTGACCATTGAAATTGTTATTGTATTTAACATAAACTTTTATTGAAAGGAAAGTTTGCATCAGTCGCTACATACAGTTTATAATTCAATTTGTCCTTTGGTTTAAACAATCTCTTATTACATTTTCAACATTTCACATTAGCTATATGTATCTTACCTTACGAATCACAGGTGAAGAAGGAAGAATTTAGATTTCCCTATCAGGTTTCATTAGCTTAAACTTACAGTTACGTATGGAGAATATTTGACATTTGGTCACATGTATTTACATTAATGTACATACAGTGTTGATTTAATAAACATTTATATTATACAGATTTTGTCAATTAGGTACATTTACACACTCACTTGCAGGTACCTTCAACAACATTAAATTAAATTTGTTAAATAACAGCTACAGCAATTTACTTCAGGTAATGCTGCTTTGTTGGCAGCTGTGTAATTTTCTGAGTACGTATTTTTAAGCTGTGCGTTTGTTCTGAACGATATGCGTCCAGTAATATTTTTCAGAAACATCTTTCGAAGGATCAAACGTTTTCTAAAATTCGCTACTAGGACACAGCTAATACGAACTTCTTAAAAACGAAAATAAAATAAAAACGGCATGCTTTTACTAAGCCCCCTACGGATTGATTGTGTGTCCTACATGGGATATTATTTAAGCTGACAGCTTTGGTGGAAATATATGAGTTAATAAATACAAACATTTAGTTCCTGAAACCTACTTACTTTATTGTTTTGCTACACTTTGAATTTTCAGGTACCTCCACTTTTCAGTGTCAGTCACGAAATGACCTTTTTTTTGTAGGATACAACTTTCTGTAATGATTTACAGATATTCATTCCACTAGTATCACACATGCATTCACAGCTGACAGCAGCTCTAAGAAGACGGAACTGTTTTGTTACTATAACTTTACTAATGTTTCAGTTTTAATTAGCAAGCAGTAAAAGCGAAAATTCCGTAATCAAGCACTAGTAACTGAAGTCTCTAGTGTACTTGGTGTTAGATCATTATGCAAGATTCAAACAGTCAGTCGATCGCAGACATATAAATACTTGCGTTTAATGCTGAGTTTCTAGTCTGTTTTGATGGATTCGTCTTCCAAGATTCTCATACAGATATTAATTTCTATTTATCAGTGCTTTATGTAGGTAGAATATTGAAGCCGCCACCTCAATAAAGAGAATTTTAAATATTTCATGACGATTCTGTAGTCTTATCTTGATACTTACGTGAGAGTGAGAAACAAAGATCATGGTAATAAAGTGTTCAGAAAAGCGCAAGTGAATAACAGATATTTTGATAATTTCACCGTGTCTGATAGTGAACGATTTGTTGTTGTGGAACTGTAATAAAAAGGAACGGTAATAAAATCGTCAATAACGATGTATACATAAGCTATTATAAGTTTATATAAAAGTATTACAATTAATAGTTCTGTTGTGATGTATCTTTGCGGAAATGATTCTATATCTTAATTTAAATTTTTCGAAAATCTAACGAGGTCATTGCGTTACAAAATAAAACTTAAATGTTGATTCCTATTTATATTATCCCATTAGTTTATGGAATTTTAAATTGTTCTACTGCTAGTTACTTCGTGTATTTATTTGATGATGCTTGGAAGATGCGTGTAATCACACTGTATGTATCAATTTTATGTATGATCGTTAACAAATACTGTGAAAATTGACGGATTTCTTCTCTCATCGAAGAAAAATCTTTTTCGAAGGTCGCTTGATACAAATTGACAAAACATTAGCAGTATTTGTATGTTCATCAAAACAGTTCTCTTCTAACATTTAAACGAGTTTTCAAATAAGCTATAGCACCTCTTGTTAAAATGAATGCGCGAATATAACCTACAGATTGTCAGTTCGAGCATATTACCCGTCGTACTTTTAGTATTTAATACATATTATATATACGTCCACTTACATTCACATTGGTACTCGAAATCTTTCCCAATATCTGGTATTTCACAGATACAAAAATATTTCTTAATTCCACGTCTACGCTATAACGAAGACTGTATTGCAAACTGATATTCAGCACACAAGTGCGAACTGTAAATTAGTAGAAACGTGTATCAGGTTCAGGAGACCTCTTATTCCTACTATTTGGTACTAGCTACCTCCGCCTCTGTTTCCAAAATTAGAATTATAAAAGAAAACACAGTTCTGGAGTATCACGCAGCTACAGACAGTCGTAATTTACAGGAACACTAAGAGTCTTCTTATCGTTCCGAGTATTTGAAAGTTTGTCTCAACCACTTTGTCATCACATGCCTGATTCAGGAGTCATAGTTCTGTTTCTCAGAGTATCTCTAGGTAACTGTTCATGTTAGTACTCCTTGAATATTGCACAGTTGAGTTCTAAAAGTAGCATATTTATTTTGAAATTGTTCCACTTTCATCGCAGTAACAGAAATTTCTCTACAGACGACGTCAAAAGCTGCAGTAGCACTCCAAACATCAATGAATACTTACAAAAATTCGATAACCCGAACTTACATACATCTATCATTATAACAAGAGCAATTATGTACACAACAGGGATAATTCACAAAATTGATCACAATCATTTAGAAACATTATAAGAGATGATTATGCCTGTAGTTAAAAAAAATGAAACAATACAAATAGGTTACTATACATCAAATTAAAATTATGACTCACTCATATAAAACAGAACTTCCTATAAGAAAGATTGTCGCTTTAGAAGAACAGTAATGTTCAGAATGCATCTAGACTGGATGCTGTTGCCACAGCTGCAACGAAGTTTATCAGTTCACGCTTAAAAACTACTGACGAGTGTTCGTTTGGTGTCTGTAACACTGACTAGCTTCACAGCAGCATTCGTTTCACATTATTCTAAAAGGTAGTCGCTTCACGTAAGCAGTCCACGCCCTGGCTGACGTGATCGAGATGAGTCCAAGAGTTAGAGAAAATCCTACAGAATATTACCCGCTTTCAGTATGAAGAGCACCTAGTTTGAAGCCAGTGTAGTCCATAACGGATTGAAAAGATTACAATTAAGCGTAACAGATGCTGTTTCCCTTTTAGTACGTCCACTCTGCACAAAGTACGCTCCCTCGATAGCTACATCACTAAGCAAAAGTGAAAACACGCAAGTAGTGAGTCTGTGTCACCTTGTTTTACTTTGGATGCGTTTTGCTTAAGTTCTGTCTTAATACTCTAGTAACACACTCCGTGCTTTCTTGCTTCTACAGACGAGAGAACCTACGTTTCAGTTTTGAAGGCAATGAGAAAACTCATTTTTTTATTCTATATCAGATACTCCAAAGAGATATCTCGAGATTATAATATAGTCAAGAATATAATTTTCCAGATGAATCCTTTAAGCAGAACGTATTGTCTATTTGTACTTCCAGTCCTAAAATTTACATTGCGTATTGTTTATTTATTTTTATTTCGATTCACGATGAAGTGGTTTCACTGAATCCATATACGTCATCGATGACGGTCATACAGTAATCAACGCGTGGACTGAACACCACTGTAGGTAATTTAAGCAGTCCTGTTCGAGACTTGCCTCACCCAGAAATAACATTACAAAAAATAAATAGTGTAAAAATATTGAGACAACTTTATCAGCTGCTTTTGTATAGGTATGAGACAAACTCGAACTACGAACGAATGAAAACAATTCCAATTCGCGATTTTCCACACTCGAAAATCGCTGAAAGGAACTAAATTTCAACAGTACATATTCTTACCCATTTATTTGGTGAATGGGATACCAAAAATTATAAATATATCTACAATTAAAAGAACATATCTGAAATTTATATTATGGCTTACAACCGTAAGCAAATACTGTTTTGTGTGTCATGTTATGATACATCACAACATTAATTAATTTAGTTCTTTAAGATTTTTCTCTAGTCTTCGAAACTATGAGTACGTAGTTGTGTGTGCAACCAAATTACCATGTCAGACACCAACACAGGATGTAAATATGGTAACTCGAAAATATTCTGTTTGAGCGAGCAAGAGTGTTTCATTTTCAAGCCTAATCAAAAAACAGGAACTCTGTATTAATGATCTGGTACTAACTGCACATGATGATTCCTGTAAGGTCATAGTTTTACAGTTCTTAGACATAGATTCAGCTAACAGTGAACAGACATAAAAAAGACGCGTGCGCGTCTGTGTGTGTGTATGAAAGAGAGAGAGAGAGAGAGAGAGAGAGATTTAAAGCATTCATAGTTGCTTCACGCCATTGTGTGAATTAATACTCACTTTACTGGAAAGTAAGGATCTAAACCCACAAGTGCTTGATAATTTTTAAACACTGGATTACTTCGCCTGTTGGTATTATGTTGGATTAACAACGATATTATAAAAAACACTGAGTCGTAGATAGGCACAACGAAAAAACCACCAAAAATTCAGTTTTATACGGATATGAGCACTGTCCCCAGGTGCCAGGGCAGACTTTTCGTTATTTCACACTGTAAATTTGGGAGAAATTATCTTCGATATAAAAAGGTACGTATATAAAATAAATCCGATGCTAGTATCGTTTGCTTTTATTAGCGATGTTTAGATTCGTCTCATTTCTGAGTCATGTGTTAGATTCATTAGGCTATACAAATAATCGTGACTATGTTTTTATATAGTAATGTCTCATACACACCGAAAGGCTGTAACAGTAATACGATCCGAATATCGTTGAGCCGAAACTAGTCATCAGTAACGAAAGCATGCGATCTTGGCATTGGATTTCTTCTTCATGCTTTTGATCGAATCTAATTGTTCTACCCTGGACTTTCGCTTTCTTGGTACTTTATTGTGATGACCAGCGCTAACTATTGAAAAACAATATTAAATTCAATGGCAACAACAGCCGTAATTATTTAGAAATAATTTCTTTTGCTACCTTGTTTCGGCTCCACATTGAGGGCATCTTCAGGCCCCTAAAACAATAAGATTTCATGTCCTTTTACAGTACTCGGTATGTATTAAACTAGTGTCGTGAATTCACACAATTAATTTATCTGCCATCGATGACGACGAGTACTGAGAAAGAACCGGAATTTCTAGTTTTAGGGACATGAAGATCGGTTCGATGTGAAGCAGAAAGTGATAGTAAAACAAATTATCAATACATAAATACGCGAACACCGAAAACGAGAGTACGTATTTTTAATGTAAATTATTCAGTGAGGTTGATGGAGCCTTCATTCTCGAAAGAGGGTTTTCCGTAGATGGGTAAAAAATATGAATTTGTAAACTCACCCATTCAGAGTGGTTAAAGGAAGAAGTTTCTTTGTAGAGACAACTAGTTGAATTTCGACCACAAGCAAAAAAATTTAAGATTGTTATTGGTTTTATTATATCTAACATATCATGACCAGCTGCCGTCCACAGTTAACATTAACGATGGAAACTAAAAAAATATAAAACAAGGTGACACAGCGACCACATATACTCATTCCGTGACGTATAGCGTTAACTTCCATTGTTCTTTATATAACTTAGACATTCTGCTGGGACGATCTGGTGTGATATGTTAACTGCAAAGACCGGTTATGTTTAAACAAATTATTTCCTAACAAGTTTCAACAGAAATAGCTCCCATCGTCCGATTATCTCACTTCTTAAAAGTTGGTGTTTTCAGTCGTGACCACATTACAATATATATATATATATATATATATATATATATATATATATATATATATATATATATATAAGTATTAAATTCTCCAGCAACAACGGTCGTATTCTTGTACATGTTGCCTCAACGACGAGAGATGAAGACTAATAAGTGTTCACTTTTTTCCAGAATAACACCTAGCACTGGATTAAAAGTTATCGCATCCATAACTCTCTTGGTTATACTGCTATGTATTCATGGAGCACAGTGGTGATGAACTCAGTATCGCGTTCCTAGAAAGAATTAAATCTATTTTACACGTGGTTATCGTTTTTACGATAGATATGGCTGAGTTCTTGCATTGCTCGAACATACTACTTTATTGTAAAGTATACAATCCTCAATTTCCTTACACTATCTCTCGTTGTTGACCAAGAGAAATACCGAAAGTCAGTATTGTAAACGGGTGTAAAGGGACCGAAATATTCGGCAGAAGTATGATTGTTTATGTAGTTACTAGTCAGTTGTCGAACATCATAGAGGTTAATATGAAAAATTAGACCTTGTACAATTATATATATGAGATACCGTGACTGCAGCAAATACTGGGACTAAATAACCCGGGGAGAGAGGTAGTTTCCACGCCCAAAGATAAAGTTTCAGTAACTGCGTATGAGTGTATGGTGTAGCAAATAAATTATGAATGCTATAGGAAAGGAAGGAAGGAAGCTTAGGGTTTAACGTCCCATCGACAGCGTGGTCATTAGAGACGGAGCTAATGCTCAGGGTTTTGGAAAACGATGGGGAAGGAATTCGACCGTGTCCTTTGAAAGGAACCATCCCAACATTTGCATGGAGTGATTTTGGGAAATCACGGAATACCTAAATCTGGATGTCCGGAGGTGGATTTCAACCACCGTCCTCCCGAATGCTAGTCCAGTGCGTTACCACTGCGCCACCTCGGTCGGTAATGCTAGAGGGGTTTATCATATCTGAATGGTAACCAATAAACAATATTCTTCAAAACAGTAATGTCGATAATTTCAGACAGAGTTTTAGTTAATTATGAATGAGAAATATAAATTAGTTTTCATCTTTACTTTTGGCTCACTGTCGGTGTTTTCTTATAACGTGAGGTTCCCAACTGACTTTCGTTAACCGGTCAGTCTCTCTCAGTCGTCGTTCAGGCAATATGTACAAGAATGAAATCGTTTATGCTCGTGAATGTAACACTGATGCTTACACACACACACACACACACACACACACACACACACACACAAACACATACAAAAAAAAAATTCGGTAACCCATATTTTAAATATATAGTTTTTTCCTTTTTATTGCTACACTATTGCCTCTTTTTATTATTTATGACTTTCTGACAATCTTGTCACAGAACAGAAAAGTTTCCAAAAAATGTTAATTTCAGTAGTTTAAAGACTGTGTCGATCCGGTATGGTCGCATACTTTTTAAATGCAACTCATTCCTTTTTCAACGACGTCGATGACACCTACTTTTATGAAGTGATTTCGTGTGAGGATAGGAGGTAGTTCTGCCGAAACTGGCCACGAAATAAACTGTTTCGACACAATAAGCCGGGGCAGTTAATATAACAAAACATAACGTTCCACTGATCATACAATGTAAGCTTTCACGGCCGGCGTCAACTTCATTTAAAACTTCCGGGCTCATAGGCCGTGGTCGATTTATAAAACTTTCCCCTAACGTTTCATCTTCGGCTGCGGAAGACATCCTCAGAGGTAGAGTTCGCCACTCTACCTCTGAAGATGTTTTCCGCAGCCGAAGATGAAACGTTAGGGGCCGCGGTGGAGTAGCCGAGCGGTCTAAAGCGTCTCGCTGCGGAGCGCGCGGTTGTTCGCCGTGGAGGTTCGAGTCGTCCCTGGGGCATGGGTGTGTGTATTGTCCTTAGGTTAGTTAACCTAGGTTTAAGTAGTTTGTAAGCTAAGGTCTGATGACCACACAGTTTGGTCCGATAGATTTACAGACATTTGAACGTTAGGGGAAAGTTGGATAAATCGACCACGGCTTATGAACCCCGGAAGTTTTAAATGAAGATAACGTTCCACTGTTCTTTCCGTTTGGTGGAATTTAGAAGGAAAAGGAATCGGCAAATGTCAGTTCGCCGTAAACAAGCGCCGACGACATGCGTGTTAGCAAAACTGTGTATCTCGGACACGAGGAAGAAACCACTCGTGGTGGGGGGTGGGGGGTTCAGAGAGCTGGGGAGGACCACTTGTCGCAGCCGTGGGTGTCGCAGTCCGCGTTATTGCTTTGGTGGAGAGGCTGGGGTGGCACCGCGCTCTAGAAGGCATCAACGGCGATGCGGCAGTGTCGGGGCAGCGAGCCCGGCAGCTAGAGCGCGGTGGCCTGGGATCACAGGCTCGAGCCGAACTCGCTGGAGCGCCGGCGGTCGACGTGCTTGAGGTAGGTCTCCGAGTAGATGCTGCGCGTGCGCTCGTCGTAGCGCAGCGAGTGGCGGCGCACGTCGAGCGCGTCCAGGTCGGACGGCGGCCGCCGGCACAGGCTGCAGAAGGCGCACTGCAGCGTGTTCTTGAACGCCTCGCGGAAGTCGCGGTTGAAGTACGCGTAGATGATGGGGTTGAGCGTCGAGTTGAAGTAGCCGATCCAGAAGACCAGGTCGACCACCAGTTCCGGGCAGGGGCACGTGTCGCACAGCGACGTGGACACGTACCACAGGAAGAAGGGCAGCCAGCACAGGATGAAGGTGCCCATGATGATGCCCAGCGTGCGCGCCGCCTTGTGCTCGCGCTTCATCTTGATGATGTTGCGGTCCTTGGTCGGGGTCGAGTGCACCTGCGGGCAGAGGGAGAACGGGGGCGTCAGCGGCGAGCTAAGGTATGACATCCTTCCACAATACCCTCAAATTCGAAAAAATACCATGTGATGAAAAAGTCAGTATAAATTTGAATACATAATTAAAAAAAAATGTTCAAATATTTCTAGATCTATCGGACCAAACTGCGTGGTCATCAGTCCGTAGCTTAAAACTATTTAAACTTAGGTAAACTAACCTAAGGTCAACACAGACACCCATGCCCCAGGGAGGACTCGAACCTCCACGGCGAGTAACCACGCGCTCCGCAGCGAGACGCTTTAGACCGCTCGGCTACCGCGGCGAATACGTAATAAATCACGGAATAATGTACATACAGAGATAAAAATTGACACACATGCCTGGAATGACATGAGGTTTTATTAGAACCACATCTACCGTTATCGGACTTTTTTTTATTAGAGGAACTGCCTGATTCTGGTTTTGTAACTGCTTCCGTGATGGGTGAGAGGTACGCCGAGATGTTATAGAATCGCTTCATCCCCAGCCTGGCTGATACACACCTAGTGGAACGTACGATTTTTATGCAGGATGACGCTTCACCCCATATTGCTAGACGCGTGAAAGATTTCCTGCGCGCGTCGTTTGGTGGTGATCGTGTGATCAGCCGCCACTTTCGCCATGCTTGGCCCCCCAGGTCCCCAGACCTCAGCCCGTGTGATTATTGGCTTTGGTGTTACCTGAAGTCGCAAGTGTATCGTGATCGACATCTCTGACGATCCTGAAAGACAACATCCGATGCCAATGACTCACCATAACTCCGGCCATGCTTTACAGTGCTGTTCACAACATTATTCCTCGACTACAGGTATTGTTGAGGAATGATGGTGAACGTATTTGTCATTTCCTGTAAAGAACATCATATTTGCTTTGTCTTGATTTGTTATGCTAATTATTGCTGTTCTGATCAGATGAAGCGCCATCTGCCGGAGATTTTTGAACTTTTGATTTTTTTTTTTTTTTTTTAATAAAACCCCATGTCATTCCAAGCATGTGCTTCAATTTTTACCTCTATATCTACATTATTCCGTGATTCATTAAGTTTTCAAATTTATACTGACTTTTTGATCACTCGGTATTTGTTGTGCTTATGCGACATAACTGCGGGAACATCAGTCCCTAAACTTACGAACTACTTAGGAATTAATAAAGACAACACAAACATCCATGCCTGAGGGGGGATTTGAACCACCGATGGGGAATGTCCTAGCGCATTGGTTCATAACGCATCAATGCGCTCGGCCACCCCACCGCTCTGTATAGAAAAAAACTATTCTTGAATATGAAAATTTTTCTCAGAAATAAATCATTTCTTTTCAACTATATATATATATATATATATATATATATATATATATATATATATATATATATATATATATATTACAGAATGGTATAGCAGAATATTGCCTATATTGTAATACATAATTTTTTTTATTCTTCTTCGTGTAACCTACCATTAGTAACTCATCCTGACATAGTGTTATCCACTTAAATAATTTGCTATTTGCTTTACATTACTTAACGTTATGAACAGAGTTAAATGATATGAAACTTCCTGGCAGATTAAAATTGTGTGCCGGAACCGGGACTCGAACATGGGACCTTTGCCTTTCGCGGGCAAGCGCACTACCGACTGTGCTATCCCGACACGACTCACGAAGCAGCCTCATACTTTTACTTCCGCCAGTACCTCGCCTCATACTTTCCAAACTAGAGTTAAATGATATTTAGTTTGTAACTAAGGGATCTGACTTGATGCAAAACTCGTTTTTCTTTTCTTTTTACCACTACAGGATTTTTATTCTTTTACATTAATGAACATACTATATCTTTGTTCTATCAAGAACGAATTCGTCAAATATTTGTAAATCTATCGGACTACTCAACTGCGTAGTTATCAGTCTGTATCTTACAAACTACTTAAACTAAGCTGAACTAACCTAAGGACAACACAATATTCCAATTACATCTCGAGATATTGCGACGCGAAGTTGACGCTGGAATACGCGAAACGCGCAGCTAGCGCACGTCCTGAGACTCAGGCGAGAACCCCATGCTGCTCAGGACGTGCGCTAGCCGCGCGTTTCGCGTATTTCAAGCGTCAACTTCGCGTCGAAATATCTCGGGATGTAATTGGAATATTGCGATGCAATCAAAGCCATTGTTTATGTGATTTGTCATGCTATGGATTGCTGAAGAAAAAATACAGGGTGTCCATTTACAAAACATAAGTTTGTGTTAAAAACACATTCGCTTTCGTTTTAGAATGTTTCCAAATATGTACATTCATGGATCCCAGCCGTATATTGATACCGGTGAAAGTCGTTTTCCAATAGCTGTTATTGGTCCAGAGATATTTTGGGGGGACAAGACAGCTGGGACACCCTGTATATAATAATTTAACATGTTGTAGCAGTTTAGATTCCTACATTTTTTGTGTAACTCCTCCTTCATAGTTTACTATCTGCAACTACGTGGCACTTATGTACAAATCTGTTTTACATTGAAACATTGGTTCTTGAATTTTTATGGCTACGACTACTAATATTTAGTACTCTCTGGGTAATGCGTGTGTGTCTGTGTGTGTGTGTGTGTGTGTGTGTGTGTACGTGTCTGCATGGGTTTTTGTTTACTTGTGAACTGTGTTTTAAGTAGTATGGAATAGTGTATTCACTGACAGATCTTTCCTTCACCATGTATAGATGATGTTACCGTGACATATAACTTCAATATAGTGCATAAATAAACAAATAAAGTCACACACACACACACACACACACACACACACACACACACACAATCTATTCATGCAGAATTACATAATAGTATACGTAACTATACACACAGGTCAAATGTTTCATTGTAAACCAGTTTTGTAAATAAATGCCATGTTGTTGCAGATGACAGACTATAGAGGAGGAGCTATACAAAATGTAGAAAACTGAACTACCACTACATGTAAAACTGATCTGTATAATTGACAAATCCGTATTTGTTAATAACTTACGGTTGTTTAATTTAAATGGTGATGATGCTATACTTGCATAACTGCAGCGAAACACTTTTTGTGTAAAAAGAAAGATCAGCTTTTTGCAAAAGTCAGACATTTTTTTTGTGAATCAGAAAGTATCTACAATAGTGTTGCAAAGGTGAGTTTCAACAATTAAACCTAAATTTTACATTCATTAATAGAACCCTGTTTTATACATGTTTCAAATATCTATTTCATAAATGGAATAAACATACCAAGAACAACATTTGATATTAATGAATATTTATCGAACAGAAACTAAGATAACTCATTCAAGCACTTTGGCGGCATATTTAGTTACTCCTTCTGCAGTTACAACACCAATGGTTGGGTGAGTTGCCCTCTTGTGTAGATGTGTTTCTACGTGAGCAACGTATGCAGTGCAATTATGGTGTACTTCGTTTTATATAAGTATTTTAAATTTGGCTCGCTAAGTTTTGTCCCATTTTGACCTGGCATGTTGAGCTGTCCAATACATTTACTTATCTGTCTGAAGGAATATACCAGGATCATTTACAAAGTAAAATCAGATTTTATCTGAATAAGACATGAAAATGAAAACATTTATTAAGTGGTGGTAAGAGTTCTTGTATCACACGGTATGCGTCACACTTTTTGTTTTGTCTGTTAAGTTCGTCAGTAACAAAGTGATAACCTATTGATATTGTAACCTGTGGACATATTTAATGCTTCTCGTCAACGGTGAAGTGTCTACATAATATTAGTCTGGAAGGGTTACTGTCATGAATGAAGACTTGACACGAGAAGTTGTGAGGCAGTTAGCCAAAACTGTCGATGCACTGTTGACTAGCTGAATCAGAAATTTTCACATGTATGACGTTTAGTGACTATGTTGGAACGTGCAAACTAGTAATTGTGATCAAGCTTCTTTCATAAACAAATTTTTTCCACTCCATAACCAATCGGTTCTTAGTTTTAAAATGACCCTCGTACTAGATTTATCAGGTTTGTTACTAGAAAATATTTAGTACAACATTGTATAGAAGTTGTATTCCTTTCCAAGAGATGATGCTAACTTATATTACCGAAACCGGTCATCGTAATGAAAGTTACCTACGATCTTGAGAAACTAGAAGGTCTGAGATAAAGTATTTTTAGTGCACTTCTTTTAGGATAATTGCAGGCTACGTTCTAAGAGTGTTCAATTACATGCAGTTTATAAAAAAAATTCCAACTTCAATTATGTATAAAAGATTTTACTATTTAATCGTTATAATAACGCTAGTATTAGTTTTTGGTCACCTGTTAGGAAAAACATATTTAACATAGTAGTCTATAATACTGTTACCAATTAGTTTTAGTAATATTTTAATGTTGAAGTCTCTGTGTTTGTGTTAAATACTGTTTTTCACGTTAACTTCTGCAATGGGTTATAAACTGACTGCCTGCGATTACCGGTTTCCTTGTTTCAAAATTCTCCTGTCTACCTTAGATACATGTATGGCGTAAGCAGATAACCTCAAACTATTGTGTATGGCAAGCAAGTATATTTTGTGACTTTTTTTGTATCTGTTGAGATTTTTTTATTTGATTTATTTATTTTGCAAATGTGACAGTCGTAGAAAGTGAAGCGCCGATCTGGAAAAAGGTGTTACTAAAATATGGAGAGAAAATTTTATTGTTGTTGTTATGGTATTCAGTCCGGAGACTGGTTTGATACAGCTCTCCACCCTACTCTATCCTGAGCAAGCCTTTTCATCTCCTCATAAGAACGGCAACCCACATCCACTTGAATCTGCTTACTATACGCATCTCTTGGTCTCCCTCTGCAATTTTTACCCCCCATACTTCCCTCCAATGCTAAATTTACGATTCCCCGATGTCTAAGAATGTGTCCTACCAAACGATCCCTTCTTTTAGTCAGGGTATGCCAAAAATTCCTTTTCTCACCAATTCTGTTCAGTACCTCTTCATTAGTTATGTGATCTACCCACCTAATCTTCAGCATTCTTCTGTAGCACCACATTTCAAAAGCCTCTATACTCTTCCTGCTAATCGTCCATGTTTCACTCCCGTACAAGGCAACACTCCACACAAATGCCTTCAGAAAAGACTTCCTTACCCTTAAATTAATGTTTGATGTTAGCAAATTTCTCTTTTTCAAAAATGCTTTTCTTCCCATTGCCATTCTGCATTTTATATCCTCTGTACTGCGACCATCGCATGTTATTTTACTACCCAAGTAACAAAACTCATCTACCACCTTCATTGTTTCGTTGCCTAATCTAATTCCTTCAGCATCGCCTGATTTTCTAAGACTGCACTCCATTATTTTTGTTTTGCTCTTGTTAATGCTCATATTATACGCTCTCTTCAACACACTGTCCATTCCATTCAACTGCTCTTCCAGGTCCTTTGCTGTCTCTGACAGAATTACAATGTCATCGGCAGAACGCAATGATTTTGTTTCTTCCCCCTGAACTTTAATCCCTATTCCAAATGTTTCCTTGCTTTCCTTCACCGCCTGCTCGATGTACAAATTAAATAGCATCGGAGAAAGGCTACAACCCTGTCTTACTCCCTTCCCAACTGATAGTTCCCTTTCATGCCCTTCGAGTCTAATAACTGCGGTCTGGCTTTTATACAAGTTGTAAATAACTCTTCTTTCCCTGTATTTTACCCCTTCTGACTTCAGAATTTGAAAGAGTGTATTCCAGTCAACATTGTCAAATGCTTCCTCCAAATCTACAAAAGCTAAAAATGTAGGGCTGCCTTTCCTTAATCTATCTTCTAAGATAAGACGTAAAGTGAGTATTGCCTCCCGGGTTCCTATGTTCCTCCTGAATCCAAACTGATCTTCTCCGAGGTCAGCTTCTACCAGCTTTTCCATTCTCCTGTAGATAATTCGTGTTAAAATTTTGCAACCATGACTTATCAAACTGATGGTTCTGTAATTTTCACACCTGTCTGCGCCTGATTTCTTAGGAATGGGGATTATTACATTTTTCTTAAAGTTTGAGGGCATTTCGCATGTCTCATACATCCTACACACCAGTTCAAATAATCTTGTCATGGCTGGCTCTCCCAGAGACTTTAGTAGCTCTGAGGGTATGTCATCTACTCCTGGGGCCTTGTTCCGAACTAGGTCTTTCAAGGCTCTGTCAAATGCATCTCTCAGTATAGTATCTCCTATTTCATCTTGTTCTACTTCCTCTTCCCTTCCTACAACATCGTCTCTAAGTTCATTTCCTTTGTAGAGCTGCTCTATGTACTCTTTCCACCATTCAGCTTTCCCTTCTTTGCTGAGAACTGCTTTTCCATCTGAATTCTTTATATTCGTAGAATTGCTTTTATTGTCCCCAAATGTCTCTTTTATTTTCCTGTAGGCGGTATCGACTTTTCCCCTTGCTATACTTTCTTCTACAGATTTGCATTTGGCTTCTAGCCACTCCTGCTTAGCAATTTTGCACTTCCTGTCAATCTCATTTTTTAGTCGTCTGTACTCAATTTTGCCTGTTTCATTTACTGCATTTTTATATTTTCTCCTTTCATCAATTAACTGTAGTATTTCCTGTGGTATCCAAGGATTTTTTGTAGGTCTTGCTTTTCTACCTATTTTGTCCTCTGCTGCCTTCACTATTTCATCTCTCAATGCTACCCATTCCTGTTCTACTGTTTTATTTCCCCTGTTTCTGTCAATTGTTGCCTAAATCTCCCTCTGAAATTCTCCAGAACCTCACTTTCCTTCAATTTATCCAGGTCACATCTCCTTATTTTCCTACCTTTTTGTAGTTTCTTCAGTTTATGCCTACAGTTCATGACTAACAAATTATGGTCAGAGTCTATATCTGCCGCTGGGTATGCCTTACAGTTTATAACCTGGTTCCGGAATCTATGTCTTACCATTATAAAATCTATCTGATACCTTCCGGTGTCTCCTGGTCTCTTCCACGTATACAACCTTCTTTTGTGATTCTTAAACCACGTGTTTGTTACGATTAAATCATATTCCGTGCAAAATTCTACCAGGCGACTTCCTCTTTCATTCCTCCTGCCCAGTCCATATTCACCTATTATTTTTCCTTCTCTTCCTTTTCCTACTACCGAATTCCAGTCTCCCATCGCAATTAAGTTTTCCTCTCCCTTAACTGTCTGAATAATTTCCTTTAGCTCCTTATATATTTCTTCGATCTCCTCATCATCGGCAGTATTACCCCATTACAAGTTGGAAAAACAGTACTTTTACTTTCAAATTTAACATTGTGATACAGTTCATTAGATTCTCCAGAACACGGTGACATTATTGTTTCTTGTGAGTTATGGTTGCTTTCAGAGCCTGACAATAAATTTAATGACAAAATCATTTAAAGATGATTTGCAAAGAATTTCATCACGTTATAAACAAGTGAAAAAAGTTAAAATGTTTTACATTTATAATAATAATAGGTCTTCGACATATAATAGTCATATTAAAGTCAGTTAAGAGGCGAAAATCCTGGTTGTTTCAGGTGCGGGATAGAGTAACGTTGAGAAGGATCTCCTGCAGTGCTGGTAATATACTAGACAGAAACCTAAAATTTAAAGTTGCAACTTAAGTGCGATATCTTTAGAATAGTTTCCACCACGAAACACTTTCTCAAAGTTAAGGAAAAAACCCAATCCGATTCTGGTCATATGCAACACGCCAACAATACCTTCACTGCACGATAGTTACGTGATGCTGTCGATGAACCTGCTGTTAAAGCGGAATTACTAAACTCAGCTTTCCGGAATTGTTTCACCAAAAAAGGTGAAATCACTATTCCAGATTTCGAATTACGAACAGTTACCAGCATGAGTAACTCAGAAGTTATCACCCTCCTCCCTTCCTTTCCACTGCATTTAAGCCCAGCCATGTTGTTACATTTTTTCAAGGATTTGGGTCATAACACTCAATGGACAAGGCAAGACGATTCTTCGCTGAAATAAAGTTCATTAGAATTCTCCGTTTTGTGAATTTTAAGCCTTGATTCAAGAGAATTTTAGCCCGTATTTCGTTTGTATTGTTTAGTATGAGATATTACTTATCGTTGCCTCACGATACATTTATTTAGTAGCTTTAGTACACTTATTAACACGTTTCCCGCTCCGGTCCGGTTTAAATTCTATCATTTGATTGAATGCACTGTTATTTTATATTCTACATATTCAAAATTAATAATACTGCACAATAATACATTCCCGTAACAAGATTTCCGTATTTTAAATGTTCGGATAATGTTCACACTAATGATACACTCGCGAAATAATGTTTGTACCGATAATTAAAAGTTCACTTTCGTATACTTTAACAGTTGTCTCTGTAGATGAAATGTCTGTTGATGAAATTATACCTAATCATCCTTGAAAATCTAAATTATAGTTCTCGTCGCTATTGAACTCACTCAATTCCATAAATTATCTGATTAAAATCTGTCCGTGTTTGATAATGTTTGCCACATTGCGCACGCTATTCCGTATCGGTCTTAGACGCGATCTGATTTCGACTGTTCTATCTTCATCAGCCGTAAACTAACTGAAATAAAACTGTAATCAAAACTTCTCAAAAACGCACTTCCGAACCGAACCGAAATAATAACAGATTTTTTGTAACAATCTTGGAATTTTGCTTATATACCCCAACATGGAGAATATATCAGAGATTATTGCATCCTCCATGAAGCTACTTCCTTCTGTACTTTTCATTTAAATATTCTTCATGACCGAAAAAACTAACTGCATATATACACTAATAATTTCACAAATATAAATACCCGAGCTGATAAATATGTTAATATTTCTATAAAAATCCAATATTGCGTACAAAAAATCCTAAAAAATATAACGAACGTCATAAAGTAAATGTCCTGAGAGTTGTGAAGCAACTTAAATCGCTTAATGAAATGAGTCTTCCTGTCCGGACTGTATACCTATTAGGTTACTATGAGAGTATGCCGACGCGATAGCTCCATCTCTCTCATATATAACTGCTCGCTCTACGATAGGTGTGTACCCAAAACTGAATACAAAGTGCATGAGGAAGAATCCTCCGAAATACATGTCTAATCATTGATGTAGATTTTTGTAGTAGGGACTTGGAACATATGCTGTGTTCAAATATTTTGTATAGCCTCAAACCGAGCGGTCTATTGACCAAGGCCAGCACGGATATGGAAAAGATCGTCCCACTTAAACATTCTCTTTACTCAATGAAGTGATGAGTGTCATTGACAAATGATCTCACTTTGATTCCATATTTCAATCAAATATCGTTATTATGGTATGTCGTCTCAGATATGTCATTGGATTGGGGATTTCCTGTTCCAGAGGACACAGTTTGTAGTAATTTATAGAAAGGCATCGGTTAAATATGAGGTGATATGTGGCGTTTTCTAGGGTATTGATCTTCTGCTGTTCCTTATCTATGTAAACGATCTAGGAGAAAAATTAGGAGTCCTGCTAAAATGTTTGCAGATAATACTGTCATCCATCTCTTGTATAGAAATCTGAAGATCAAAACAAGTACAGAAATATGTAGATAAAATTTATGTATGGTACCAAATTTGACTATTGACCTCAAACAATGAAAAGGGTAAAGTCGTTGACATGAGGAGCAAAACGAATCCATTAAAATTAGATTAGATCAGGTATTCGTTCCACACTCTTACAAGCTTAAATGCTAATACTAATAATCACTCACAACACTTCATTTGGTTCCATTCAAAAATATGACAGTGGAGTACAAGTCACTAGTTAGCCTTTCAGGTTCTTGTTAAACTGATCTTTATTTGTAGCTACATTTATTGTGGTTGGTGGTAAATTATTGAAAATGAGTATTCCTGAGTACTACACCCATTTTTGAACTAAAGTAAGTGCTTTTAAGTCCCTGTGTCAATCGTTGTCTTCCTAGTATTATATGTATGAACTGAGCTGTTTGTTGGAAAAATGAATATGTGATTTGTGACAAAACTCATAAAGGATTAAGTGTACTGAGAGGCAGCAGTTAGTAAACCTGGTTCTTTGTAGAGGCATATACAGGATTTCCTTCGATTTGCGCCACAAAAAATAGTTACAAGCGCTTTTGACTCTGAAAACATTAGCTTGACTTGAAGAGTTACCACAAAATATTATACTATATTACATTATGGGGTGAAAATAAGCCAAGTATAAAAGCTTTTTAATTTTTATGTCACCTACGTCTGATAACCTTAGAACTGGAAATTCAGATATGTTAATGCTTTTCTGCAGTTCTGTAGTGTGGTCCTCCCAACTGAATTTATTATGATATTGTAACCCAAGGAATTTAATACAGTCAACCTCTTACATCTGCTCTTCTTCACACAGTATGAATATGCTGAATGCAAACCTCTTACAAGATTTGAATTTCAGAGTTCATTGTCAATGAGTTAGCTTTAAATGTTTATTAATTTCCATGAAAATATTATTACCATACCTTTGCACAACTATGCTGGCCATGCTATTTATTGCAATATTTGTATCACCTGTAAACAAAACGAACTCTGCTTCTGGCAGTGTAACTGATGAGATGTCATTCATTCACACAAGAAAAAGCAATGGCCATCAGATGAATTCTTTTTGGACACAACATGTAAAATCTTCCCAATTTTATGATGACTTGCTGATGCCGTTTGTTTCCTGATCGCCGTGTATTGATCCATTTTGAAGCATTGTCTGTGACACCACAGAATTGTAATTTACTAAAAAGAATGCTGTGGTTCACACAGTCAAATGTAGGGCCCGGTGTTCTTGGGGTAAAACGCTCGACTAGAAACCGAAGGGTCGCGGATTCGAAACCCTGTCGGACCTCGGATTTTTTCAGTCTGCACTTCAACCCATCCTTCACCTCTCAACGATGTGAGGTATCGCTAGAAACGACACGTTGTTTCGATTCCACGTTAAACAGTAGGTCCCCTTTCCACGGTTGAATAACTGGGGTGGGCTAGGGACACGCAAGTCGCCGAAGTGGCGTTCAGTTGAAAGAGTTGCGCCAGATTAATGAGCCATACGAAATTATTATTACACAATTAAAAGCCTTTGGCAAATCACAGGCAATATCTGCTACTTGTAATTTGTTATCGAATGAATTAAATACAGTCTCACCCTAGGTTTATACAGCCATCTTGATATCAGAACCTGTCAGAAATCCAAAAAGTGTACAGGACAATATATAATTTTCGAGAATTTTGGAAAAGTGAAACCGGCCTGTAGGTTGACGGTATCTCTTTATCCCCTGTCTTGAATCAATCATATTGGACAGGTTACACAAATATCTTAAAATTGTACGAAACTCATAACAACACGTCTTAATTAACTTTGGTGATATTTCGTCGTAATCACTACACTGCTTTTTTTAAAGATTTTATTGTGGTAATTATTTCTTATGCTGAAGTGACATATTCATGTACATGAAGTTATTTGTAAATACTAATTTCCGATATTCAGGGGCATTACTTACTGACCATGACAATCCCATACTAACAGTAACAGATATAAATTAGTTTTTAATAGATTTGACACACTACGCCCATCTGTTACTAATGTATCATCTACTCTTAATACTGCCTGTGCATGTTTCTTTTTGGGTTTACCAGACTCCACTTTCAGTATATCCCATATTGCTTCTATTTTGTTGCGTGACATTTTATCTTCGTCTCATAGTGCATTTGTTGAGATGTCTGAATTATTTTCATAATATTCTTCATATTTAGCAAAATCATCTGCACTGGAGCTATTCTTGGCTGACAGAGACATTTTGCTTTTTGTATTACAGGAAATATTTGATTCCAAGGTCGTAAAATGAACTAGATAGGAATTATAATTAAGACATTTAAATTCCAAAGAACAGATAGGCGAACCAAATACTACTACATTTTATTGGCAGAAATCGTAGAGATGAAGTAGAACTATTTAATACATTGCCTATTCTACGTATGTAGGTCCTCTTTTGCAATATTGCTACACGTTGTGGTATCCTTGTAAGGTGAAATCGACGAATGGTATCGAAAGGCAGAAAATTAACTCGTTTTGTACTATCCCAACATGACGGAGAAAGTGTCAGTGAAATGAATTAGCGTGGTAATCATTAGAAAAATGGTGTGCTTCTGTTACTAAACTTCGATCGCCGAATTTCTCTTCCGAATGCGAAAATACATCGTTCGCTTCCATCTAGACCACACAGAGAGAAATGATCATTATTATGAAATTGGGGAAATAAGAGCTCGTACAGAGAGATTTAGGTGTCCTTCCTACTCACACGCTGTTCGAGACTACAATGGTTAACAATTAGCATGAATTTGGTTCCACGAACCCATTGCAATACAGTTAGGTGTGATTTGCAGTGTGTTCTCGGTAGATGTAGATAAAACATGCTGGAGTTATATATTTCAAGGTTTGATCGGTCGCTAAATTGAAATATTTTGTTTCTAATGTTTAGTTCGATAATCTACCAATTTCTCTACAATATCGCCGCTTGGAAGTAGTCATCTATCATAGCGTGATACCTACTTTCCAACACTTCCAACATTTAGACGTGGAGAGCAGCAGTCTGTGCTTTCCAGTAGTTCCATACCCTGCTTTGCAGTTCTAGGTCTATATCAAAAAGCTGCCCACGTAGCCAGTGATTAATGTAAGCTAAGGGATATCAGTCAGAGAGAGTAAAACGCTGAATGTGTGGTGGGTGATCAAACACCTCCCTTCCAAAACGTTACAGGACCCACAGTTGCAGCTATGTTATGCAGCCGAACGTTTTAACGAGGAATAACAGTACTTATGCAAAGTAGCTCTCACTTTCTCAGAATCGCCATTAACAGTCGATTTCATGGAATCTCATTGTCGATTTGCTAAACAAGATCAGCGATTAACACTAAATTCCATCTCTGACCACGATCATCATAAGCGTCTCCACGTCTTACTTCAAAGTCCCTGCAAGACTGCCGCAGTTTCCTGTAATCCACGTTTAGACTGCATGTAAATCAAGCTGAAATTCTCAGTGGGCACTTCACTCTTGGCAGGAGACAGTACTGTTTTACACATATTTATATCTGCATCTACATCAATACTCCAAAAGCCATCTCACGGTCTTTGGTGGAGTGTAGGTACCACTGTCAATTCCTACTCCTGTCGCGTGTGCTCCGCGGAATAAAAAACATATTGCGGATAAGCCTTGGTTTGAACTACAATGTCTCCACCTTTATCCTAATCGTCTTCACACGATATATATGTAGGAGGAAACAATCTACGAGGTTTGGAACTTAAATAGTGGCAATGCTGCTGTGGAGACACTATGCAATGGAATCCACTATTACCGCTGATAGCACATGTTGCTGACATGCCTACCGTACCTTCGAGGAAATGGACTCGTCCGTCCCACGTCAACGACGTGCGCACAATCGAGGGAAACACAGTCACTTGTGAGCGAGCGGTCTAACGTAACGGAGACACTATGTTTTAGAAACAGGAACAACGGGGTAGGATCAAGCTCTTACAACACGACAGTGTAATCAAGATCTTCAAGAGGCGTGCGGGAAATCGGAATTGACGTACAGAATAGTAGCACGTTGAGTATAGTCCTTTAATGAAGGTCGCCAAACTGTGGCAGATGTGCATTGGGCAAGTCGTCCTAGCGCCTCTGAAGAAGTGAATACTCTTACACTTTCTCAACAACCCTCCTATGCGCAGGCACATACAGCGCAAGTTGTGGTTGCTGTGTCCGGTCGATGGGATTGGGAAGTGCTGTACCATCCACCGTACTCCCCGGACTTAACTCCTTGTGACACTAATTTGATTCCGAAGTCGAAGGAACCACTTCATTGCATTCGCTTCAGAACAATTCCAGAGATTCGACAGGCAGTAGTCCGCTCCATTCGCGCCATCAACAGAACAGGCGCTGCTAACGGTGTACTACGCCTTCTACATCGCTGGTGACGGTTTCTGCACAACGCTGGTGATTACGTTGAAGGACAGTAACAGGTAACGCTTTTGTTTCGGTTGTCAATAAATAATTGACACTATTAAAGTTTTAACCCTTGTATTTATTGCCAATGACAGAAGTTCGTGATGCAAAACATATCTACTGCAGCGTCTTCCAACGGAGTTTCCAGATCATCTCCGTGACTATTTCACTCTTGCTAAATGAATCTGCAAAGAAGCATGCTGCTCTCCTTTGGATCCTCTCATCTTCTCCATCAGTCGCATCTGGTACGCATGACACACTGACGAACAAAAGCATCGCCCAAACGAGTGTTTCATAAGCTACTTCGTTTATTGATGGACTACAGTTTTTGAGGATTCTTCCAATGACTCTCAATTTGGCATCTGCCTTACGCTCGATCAATTGTCTTTTCACCTTATACTATTCCTATTTCACGAAAGTAACTGTTACAGTGATTATTCTTATATTTTGTACTCATGAAGTAAAGAATGTCGACGATAAATTGGCACTCCCTGCATCAAATGTTGATACGTCCTCTCACATTTCACTTCGGTTTGACACAGTTGGTACATCCTTGTAAACTAAAGCTTCTTAAATTGCCCATTGTGAGCTCAGAGTTAAAAATATGGCGTGTCTAAATCGACAAATACATTAGATACAATGCGATCACAACTGTGCAAACCTTCATCGAATTTATGACTTTAATTTAGCAGACGATGAGTTGTTGAAAATCAGTATCCACCCTCGAGGTTTTTATTCCACAGCTCAGCATTAAATCCACAAATGGATATAACGTGCACATAGGCACCAAGATGAATCTGCTAGGAAATGCGGTCCATAGCGATAATCAACTTTTATCTCTGAGCAAAATCAACGAAATAAACAGAAAGTTTATCTTTTGTATCCGTTTGTATAAGTTATTCATTTCCTGAGATAAAATGAATTCTCTGGTTTCACACTTAGCCTGTCGATGATTAAAATACCCATTGAACCGATGAGATAATACACAGGCATAACAGAGTTGATTAGGTTTGTTTCATACATCGTTAATACGAGATTTGTAATGACGTGGAATGTGTCTGTTAAGTAAAAATAAAATTATAATTTTTAATTACTAATTTTAATGTAAAAATCCATCTGCTTAGTAGGAGGAATTCTCATTCAGATGTCTGACACAAAAATATGAAATGACCCAAATTGTGGGCAGAATTCAGTTGTATCAGACTCCATAGGTTTGGCATCTTCCATTAATACCTTTGTATCTTCTATTGAACGTTTAGTACCTATTTTCTTCACGTCACTTAAATAACGAGTATTACTAAAATATTCATCTTTGCGTTTTTGTTAGCAAAGTTTTCAT
Organism: Locusta migratoria; assembly: GCA_026315105.1. Classification (NCBI taxonomy): domain Eukaryota; kingdom Metazoa; phylum Arthropoda; class Insecta; order Orthoptera; family Acrididae; genus Locusta; species Locusta migratoria. Next base: position 401,124,940 of record CM048746.1, read on the forward strand.
TCATTTTAATTGTAGTAGGGTCTGCTTGCTCTCTTGGTTGCCCTGTACCACTTTCATTTCTATTGTAAATTGTTGAATTTAATTTTTAGATGTACGAATCCCAGACATAATACACATGTTTGTGGACTTTTTAATAACTCTTCTTAACATCACAGATTGGTTTTTGTAATATTTCTTTGTTTCTGTGCCATTACACTTTCTTGCTTTTAGATAAAGTTCCATTTTGTAGTAACGAGATTTTTTTATTCCTTTAGTTAGCCATGATTTTAGATGGATACTTACAATACTAGATGGATGCTTACAATAGTAAGTATCCATCTAAAAAAAGTAGTAAGGAACCATGATATATGTTATATTTCCTTGTAGACCTCATCTCAGTCTAAACGCTGTAAGCTTTCCTTAAATTTAGCATTTATTAAATCATTAATTGAAATCACTAATTCGGATGTATGTTTTAACTTGCTTTAAGGGGTTACATGTAGTACGCTAACTAGCTATGCACCATGACAGGTATTGGCCCATTACGCAATTTTTGATGTTGAGGCATGAGACCATCGGCGAATATATGTTTGTGTGCTTAACATTAGTCTTCTATTGTTGGAGCCATTATTATAAATTATAAAGACTGAGAGCGCCGTTTCAAACACATCATGTTCAGATAATCGAAATTTATATCCGTATCCTAGCAACATTTGGGCTTCAGTTCTAAATAAAGCTCCCAATGCCCACACTTCTCATCTACATCCTCCACCACACTCGTCGTTGCGACAGTGCTGCTTTTAGATCTCGTTTAATACTATTATCCGAGTCTTTATATTCTCTGATAACGTCTCCAGTATTAGGAGTAGAAATCTGACAGACCAAGGATTACTGCGCAGAAAATAAAACTTGCAGCATATTTTCGGGGAAATGTATTAAATCACTGTACACAATAAACGATTCTATGGAAGCAACAAAGTGCGTATATTCCTTACTTTACTAGTGCCTCTCTTTGCAGAATATTGAATAGAATCTATTATATACTATAAAGTTTGTTCTATTTAAGTTCTTGGTCGACTCTATTTATCTTTGTGGCAAACATGTCATTACGAAAATCACGACAAGATTATTTTGTCATTTTAGTTACCAGTACCGGCTGCACAATAAAGTAATTACACTGTGATGCTGTTTATGTATATGTAAAACACATCAAATCTGGTCATTAATAAAATTAGAAGCAACAAATGTGAGACTGAATGTATATGCTACTCTAAAAACAATAATGTCTACCAAAGAACTTCTGTCGCTTCCACATTTACAGCAGCTTAAACATACATTAGTGGAGCACATAGCGCCACGTTTTTAAAACGCTGAAATCACGCTAAAAGCCTTTTAAGGACGTTACGTGTAAATTGGATAGTCGAGATCTATTGGGATGATCACAGCCGTCCGGTGAGTGCTACAAAATCATCACTTTAGTCTTTTACGAATTCGCCCATCAGATATAACACTCACTCCAGGTATTACAAGTTCGTAAATTACGTTTACGAACTGTTCTCCATTCTTAATCTTTGAAAGGACTATATATCTCTTATTTAAAGACCATTTTGGCTTGAAATGATTCGATTTTTCAGTCGTTTCGCCGTTTTGGCACAATATCCGAACTGTTAACCAACTGATTTCGCGTGCCGTAACTATTCAGACGCCAAATTATCCAAAATAAAATTGGCTCCAGGAAAGTCATCAAAATCTCGAACAGGGCTGCTGAAACGATTTATGAAACACTGTGAAAGAAAGCTGAACCATGTTTAAAGTTACGTCATACGAATATGTGATCAGGGTGGTACCTCAGTAGCTTCTTTATGGAATATTCTTCAGCAAATTATAATTAATTAAGCTTTTTTCGCATAGTATCAGGACTAGAACTAGTGCTGAAATGATTATTCTTTCGTGATGTGAGTCTGTGCATGTATTTGCAAATTAAGAAAATAAGAAGAATTGAAACTACATTGCAGTTAAATAATTTGTATATCAAGGGAGGAAATAAGGTAACGAACAAGACTATCATCTTTGTTGATTAGAACGGAGTAGTTTAATCAACTGTGAAAATCAGATGGAATGCAACTTTGCATTCAAGGATGACAGAAAATTGAAGACCAAGGAAGACGACGATTTTCTTTTGTAAGAATGAGAGCAGTATCATAGATTTCACATCACAGTCAAATCTAATGAACCAACGAACAGGGACCATTCTTCCTCAATTATTTTGGCCAGACGTCAGCAAAATGAGTACGAGAGTTTGAGCTTGGCTAATTATACGACATTGAGCAAGTAATGTATTTGTTGAATCTTTTATCCATTGCAGCAACTGTGTCTTATAGGCTAGAAAAGAAAACAACCACCAGTTGCAAGGTTGCAGATTTATTCAGAACCCGTTTTGAGCAATTATTGCTCTTCTTCAGGTATCTGTACAGGAATCAGTTAAGAATATACAAATACAAATATTACATAAAATTCGCTGCAGAATCACACAATTAAAGGGGCAAGAAGTACACTGTATATAAAGCTTTCTGGAAAAGTAACAAAATGTGAAATATTAATACGGCATGCTATTCTGCTGCATACTGATAAAATTAGGAACTGTAGAAAGCATTAAGTTCATATAATATGAACTTAATACTTTGTATAATTCTTTATTTTATCAGTATGCAGCAGAACAGCATCTTAATATCTCACATTTTGTCACTTTTCGAGACAGTTTTATATACAGTTTACCTCTTGCCCCTTTAATTCTGTGATTCTACTGCGAATTTGTTTATATTGTTTATAACTGTTCCCTGGGTAGATACTTGAAGAAGGGCAATAATTGCTCTAAACCCGTTGTGAATCAATCTGCTACCTTGAATGTGGTGGTTGTTTTCTTTTCTAACCTAATCTATTTGTATTTAAAAAAAAAATACCTGGAATGTAAGTACCACGAAAGGACGTTACGGCTACTGAACTGGAGTATACACAGATACATTACAATATTCCGATAGACAATCTGAGAAAAAATTGTAACAAATACATTCTTTAGTTAAGTGAATTGCGGGCAATTGGTTTGATTGGAGCAGTGACAGATGTGAAGTAAAAAGGAAGCTAGGCTAGAGATCTAGGAAGCGAGCAATATTATCGTGACCGCTCAGTGCCCTCTGACACATGTGAAATGGCCATGTAACATATGTACATATTCATTAAAGCGGTTACTCTTCATGCACCAGCGACAAACAGAAAGACATGTCTGCTGCTGTTTCCCCTTTCCAGTGGCGTCTTTCTTATTCGGTTGATTTTAAAGGACAAAACACGTGCTGTTGTATACACGGGATTAACATACAATGCATATGGATAAGCCGGGTTACACGGCGAGATTGTGCCTTGTGCAATGCTGTGCGATGGAGGGCTGTGTTTAGTCCAAAATCGGGCTGCTGGAAATACGCAGATGCCATGAGGGAACCGGATGCAGTTTTTGCTCCAAAGAAATGATAAAGTCCACAGCGAAGGGGATATATTAAGGTTTCTGTTCAAACAACCACACATTCAGTACGGAATAATATACACTATTAAAATATACTACGAAAGAAAACATGGTCCACTATGGGCTATATTGTAGATATTGTTATTTAATTGTGTGAATAGCTAATTAGAATATTTCTTAATATCAAACACTTGTATTACCTTATTCACAGATATTACAGTAGGTAATACATGGCTGTCATACAGCCTACAACGGATCATGTTCTCTTTCGTAAGATACGTATATAGGCGCTGTAGATCCCGACAAAAACAAGACACGCTTACAATATGCGTTTGTCTCATCATTCGTTTGACTCGACTTGCTGGAATATGTAAGTACCGACTACTGTAACGATACCTGACTCTAAACTTCGAAATGCATATTTTTGTACTAAATAGCAGTTGGTCTAATTGGTAACATTAGAATGAACAAATATTAATGAATAAAATGATTTTTTTGCTTTATTATTTCGTATATATCTGTTTGATACGGATCCTAAGATTTTTATCTATCGCTTTTCACTTCTTTAACGCCTAGCAATGTTGTTGATGTGAAAAATATCGAGTACCACCATGGTTCGGAACCCACGTTAAATGTTGGACGCCCTGTAACCGGCTGGGTAAGCTAGTCGGAGGAAGGCAACGACATACCACCTTCAAACAGGTCTGTGCTTGGTGAAGCACAGTAATGTTCAACCCAATCTTCGGATTGTTGACTGCTTTACCTTTTCTAAACCGTAAATCACGGACATCATTTAATGAGATTTGCTATGTCGTACATTTACTGAAGTGTGACTTTTCAAGCTTTCACGGCGGATCTGTTGTAAATACACTTCGCGGGTTTGCCGCCGGATGACATTGTGAATCTCCCACAATATTTCGCCGACACAACTGTTCGACATCTTCAGGTGGTGGTAGCTGTCAGTACTTCAAGACGCGACTGATGGTAATTGCGCGGCAGCGGCGGTATTTATCAGGGCGTGTGCAGAGATTACGCATGCGCGAGAGACCGTTCAGTGTTGGTCGGCGGCGGCGCTTCTGGTGCCCCCTGCTGGGAGCCGAGGAGGTGTCTTCCGCGCGTGCGCTGTGGGCAATGATGTGCTGCCGGACGCTCCTGTGGTGGAAATTGGAACTAAGTATCTGCGTTGCGCTGCGTTCCTCCGTGTTTCCGATTTTCTCCTTTTTCCTGTTTTGCTTTGATTGCAGCCAATAGTGGACTCCAGGCTGCGCTCATCTGGAAACCTGCATCCCTGTTGATAAGATTATCCGCCGTACGGATGTGTATGGCCTCCTTAAAAATACTGTCCCAGAATGATGATACTGACGATAGAACTTCCGTTTTCTCGTAACACATCCGATGACCTGTGTTCAGGCAGTGCTCTGCTACCGCTGACTTACTGGGTTGTCCTAGGCGTGTGTGGCGTTGGTGTTCAGTACAGCGTTCTTGCACAGTTCGACATGTCTGCCCTATATAAGATTTTCCGCACTGACATGGTATTTTATATACACCGCGTTTGCGAAGGCCGAGTTCGTCTTTGACCGAGCACAATATATTCCTCAGTTTTGATGGCGGACGAAACACACATTTGATGTCGTGTCTCTTCAGGATACGTTCTATCCTAGATGACATGCCACCAAAATAAGGCAAGAACGCCGTTACAGTGGGTGCCTCCGAATCTTCATCAACATCCTTTCGTTGAAATTGCTTCAATTGAAAAGCATTGCGTATTTGTCGCTCAGAATAACCGTTTTGCTGGAATACAGTTCTTAGATGTTGTAGTTCACCTGGCAAGCTGTCAGTATCTGAGACCACATGTGCCCTGTGTACCAAAGAGCGTAAGACGCTACCGCGTTGTGCAGGATGATGACAACTTGTGGCCTGCAAATATAGCTCTGTGTGTGTCGCTTTGCGGTAGACACTATGGCCCAGCGTACCATCAGGTTTTCTTTTTACCATAACATCCAGAAAAGGTAAACTTCCGTCTCTTTCCAACTCCATGGTGAACTGGATACTTGGATGGAGTGAATTCAGATGCTGAAGAAATGTGGGTAACGTCTCTATTCCGTGAGGCCACACCACAAATGTGTCATCCACATAACGCCAGAAACAAGAAGGTTGCAGACGCGCTGACAGTAGTGCTCTTTCCTCAAAGTCCACCATGGGAGATAGAGGACTCCCCATGGCGACTCCGTCAACTTGTTCAAAATATTGGTTATTAAATAAGAAGTACGTTGAGGTAAGCACATGCTCGAACAATGCCACAATGTCTTTCTCAAACTTACTGCTGATGAGCTGCAGTGAGTCCTGTAAAGGTACTTTAGTAAATAAAGAAACGACGTCGAAGCTGACCAAGATATCTGTTGGTTGTAGTTGAAGAGTCCTTAGGCGTTGTATGAAGTCCTCCGGATGTGTTACGAGAAAACGGAAGTTCTATCGTCAGTATCATCATTCTGGGACAGTATTTTTAAGGAGGCCATACACATCCGTACGGCGGATAATCTTATCAACAGGGATGCAGGTTTCCAGATGAGCGCAGCCTGGAATCCACTATTGGCTGCAATCAAAGCAAAACAGGAAAAAGGAGAAAATCGGAAACACGGAGGAACGCAGCGCAACGCAGATACTTAGTTCCAATTTCCACCACAGGAGCGTCCGGCAGCACATCATTGCCCACAGCGCACGCGCGGAAGACACCTCCTCGGCTCCCAGCAGGGGGCACCAGAAGCGCCGCCGCCGACCAACACTGAACGGTCTCTCGCGCATGCGTAATCTCTGCACACGCCCTGATAAATACCGCCGCTGCCGCGCAATTACCATCAGTCGCGTCTTGAAGTACTGACAGCTACCACCACCTGAAGATGTCGAACAGTTGTGTCGGCGAAATATTGTGGGAGATTCACAATGTCATCCGGCGGCAAACCCGCGAAGTGTATTTACATTTACTGAAGTGTTTCGTTAGAGAGCTGTGAACTTTTCCCGAATGTCTAACAACACATACAACACAGGAACCTAATTCTCATGTATACCAAAAGTATTATTAATTTAATAACGTCATGAATGTAAAATTTGTTCCATTTGATTTCGGCTTCTGGTACAGCAAATTTAATGAAATAAGACATTTCTTATTGTAAATTTGCAATCAATAATACTTACTTTCACTATCCATTTCGGTTTTCCCTACTTTTCAGTTTTCCGCCCCCCGGGAATACATAAACATAGCCATTTTTAATTTTGTTGTGGAAGAAGAAAATATACAGTGCATACCAAATACAATGTACAACTTTAAATTTCATTAGAAGTTAAAGTACAAAGGAAGAAGTTTGAAACTTAGTGACATACGGACAGTGGCTCTTCAGAGTAGGTAGTTACGCTTCTATCTTTGACCATAGACTATCGAAAGTTATGATTTTATCTTTGACAAGGCTTATCTCTGCTGCGCACGTGAACAGTTGACAACGCCCCTTTTAGACAGTATTTATACCGCTCTTCGATGCCCAACTCGACAGTCGGAGAGATCCACCGCTACCAGTAGCAGCTCTGAAGATGTCCAGCACAGCTCTGGACGAAACGTCAGGAGCAAAAATGTTTCTTCGACCACGACCATACAACCCGGAAGATTCAATACCAACTAGTAGATTAGTATTTTGGTTCATAAATAGTAGCGGTCAGAGTCTATAGAGTCTGGCCACATCTTATTGGTTATGAACTATAGACTGAAATTGAAAAAAACTGCGGAAAGGTATGAAAATAAGGAGATGGGACCTGGATAAATTGAAGGAACCTGAGATTCTTGAGAGCTTCTTGTGGACTTTTAGGGTACAACTGGCAGAAACGGTGGAAAAATAACACAGTAGAAAGTTAATTGGTAGCTTTGAGAGATGAAATAATAAAAGCAGCTTTGGACAAAATAAGCAGAAAATCAAGACTTATAAAAATTCGCTAGTTATCACAAAATATACCGAATTTAACGATGAAGGGAGAAAATATAAAAATACAGTAAATAAAGATGGTAGGACAGAATACAGACGATAAAAAATGCCTCTGGCGTGGGTGTTTGTGGTGTCTTTAGTATAAGTTACTGTGAGTTTAAGTAATTTGTAAGCTTAGGGACTGATGTCCAACGTAGTTAAGTCCCTAAAAAATGAATCAGGCTGAAAGTGCAAAACGGCTAAACAGCAGTGGGTAGACGGCAAATGGAAGTCTGTAGTAGAATTGGGGGGGGGGGGATAGAGAACACCCACTGAACCTGAGCAAAGAAGGGCAAGCTGAAATGTGGAAATAATATGTAGAAGGGCTCTCCAAAGAAACTTTGAGAGAATTTCTTAGGAAGACAAAGTGAAGTATACGATGTTGAAACAGGAAATACTATAATAAGAGATAAATTTAATAGAGATGTGTAGATGACATTCCCTCAGAGCTACTGAAGTCTTTGTGACAGCCAGACACTGGAAAATTATTTCATCTTGTGTCCAAGATATATGAGATAGACGAAACACCTAGGGATTTGCAGAAAAGTGTAATAACGCATTTCCATAATCAGAATCTCTAGGTAGAAACACCGCTACAATGACGATATTATTCTCGTTGACCTTCACCTCCAAAATCAGAGACCTATAGGCCTATTCCATTCACTGCTTTTGCACGAATGAAAGATACTCTCCGATTCAGAGTTAGTAATTTGAATAATATTTGTCTCAGACATTCATCAACAGTACGACGGTCTTTAATTTCTTGTGTTCCTTATGTGTACAGTTTCGGAACTAACGTACTTTGTACATCCTTTCCGGACCCACATCGTGGCGCACATAGAAAATGGATGCTAGACTTTGGAACTTCATTAGTACTGTGTGACATTTTCAATGCCTTAGCGTTCATGTGTCATTGTTCATTCTGTCTGCTGGAAACGTATTTTTCAATTATTGTGTACAAAACTAACCCCCAATGGAGGAAATTGTTTTTATGCCTGTAGACTTCCGAAATGCGATTATCAGAAACAATTATCACACCAGTGATGCTTTTTGGCAGCGTACACTAATGCTGATAAAAACAATCAAAAACAATCATCGTCTACAAACTGCTCCTCTCTTGTAGGCAGTACACATTGATTCATTATTTCTGCAGTTCCTTCGGTATTTAATATTTTCTTGATCATAATTAGAAGACCACAACTTTATCATAGGAGACAAAAATGCGTGTCACATCACCTTCTCCATGTTTCCTTGTTGCAACTACACATGCCGGCAGGTTATGTTCTTAAGGAATGGGGTAAATCTTTTAGCCTTCCATATGACTTTCCACTGATTCACCTCACCTCAACAACTCATTTGTTTACAGCGGTACACTGTCCATAGGTGCCGCTCTTCACACCACTGCATTCGTCGCTTATGCCTTACTTCATAAATATGCAGTTATTTCCATTCTTTTCACTCACTGCGCGCAATGGATGTGCTATCTGGGTAGATGATAGCACTGAGAAAGTAAAGAGCGATTTATTCCGCTGATTTAATTCGATATATATATATATATATATATATATATACCAAATGCCCTCTGACTCCCGTGACTTCCAGTAGGAAATTCCGGTGTTTTAGATACTTCACGTAATGCATTGTATTTGACGAGGTGTTAATACCATCATGTGACGATGCCTTTAATCGTTATGCCGTAGCACAATATACAAATATTACTCACAAAGAAGGTGCTATTAGGAGCAAAGGCCAAAATAGAGTTTCCGACTACCATCAAGGGCAGAAACATGCCATGCCTGGTATTTTAGTTGCGCTGTGAAAATAAACTCTCTTCACCTTAAATTACAGCTGCAGCTGCCAGGTTGCAGATCCAAATCGTCGAACAAATGTACAGTGTTTCTTTCGATCGACCAGCATTGCCCATTGTAATGTCCGGTAGTAGTTAAATAGACAGGACACGAGAACGAAACGTAAAATTAGTTACAGTATGAAAAGAAAACTCTGTGACATTGCGTTAGAAGCCAATCGATCCTAAATCGATCGTCTGAAGGAACAAAAATAAAAAATAAAAAGACAAATATCATCGCATTCGTAAAATCTGAAACTTTGAAACTTGCTTCGGCAAATTCCATATCGTCCACGAATTCAAGCCATCAGTTAAGTAACAGCGCAATTGTTTATATGATTGACACCTATCAAGGCATTCTCCTCGCACTGTAAACCACCCCTACACCGTGGAGGATCAGACTATTTGGTATCTTCCGTAAACAAAGCTAGGAATATAATAAGTATGATATGAATCTGATATGAATATCAGAAAGCGAAATGTTAAACGGATTGTTAATTTCTCTTATTAGTAGCAAATATAGGAAGCTACACGACACAAAACGTTTCTGCTGAAATGGCGTTTATAAAGGCTAACAAAACGTGCATTTCCTTCTCATTATAAATTAACGCAGTGGTTTACTGGACAAAATTAACCACAAAGTTAAACACGGGCCAAAATTTACTGCCTGTTGACTGCATTCATATCGTCTGCAAATAGTGTGCTATGCTGCATATCACGCATCAGTTGTGTGCACCTGATCAGGTGTAAACTGCAGCGAGCATCGATATGGAAAATAGAGATGCATAGGGGTAGGTATTCAGAATTCCTAACGGCGCCAGTGGCATTATACCTGCAGGCTACACTATAGAATGATTTGAAATAAAAGGGTTAGGGCAAACCAAATCAAGATGCAAATACTGAACATAAACTGTAGGCTATACTCAAGAAGAACACATAAAGAAACTGTAAAATAATGATTTTAATGAAATCCAAAGCTGTGATTCCTATATATACTCAAGATAATATATATATATATATATATATATATATATATATATATATATATATATATATATATATATATATATATATATTCAAGGCTATACTCAAGAATAACACATAAAGAAAATTTAAAACAATGATTTTAATGAAATCCAAAGCTGTGATCCCTTTAAGCTTTCTAAAATTCACAGCAACTTAGACATTATAAACACATACCTATGGCGTGAGTTTTTGAAACATCTTTGAGCTACGTGCAATAATAAAGTATTAAAGTGTGGTGCCAGAAGGGTGCGAGGTACCCTCCTCTATCCGGAGTATGTTAGACGCAAAATAAACTACAGACCACTGAATTTAGCAATGGGAAATGAGTCACACAACATTGAACTCTCTCGATGTTATCCGTAAGTAACATTTGGTACGGTTCTCAAATCTTGGCCGCGGTGGAGTGTCCGGGCGCTCTAAGGCGCGTTACTGCTGAACGCCTCACTGGCCGCAGTCGGAGGTTCTAGTCCTCCCCTGGGGCGTAGGTGTGTGTGTGTTGTCCTTAGATTAGTTTAAGTTAATGTAAGAAATTTGTAAGCCTAAGGACTAATTACCGAAGTACGTAGGTCCCAGTAAAAGGAACCCCTAAGTACTAAGTTGAAATGGCCTCCTTAATATCTGTGTGATTAGTCACGTACCTCAAACTTAACAGATTAGTAGTTATTTGTATATCGTCACACTCGTCATTATTTGACCTCAGTCGACACTTTTTCTGTCATATCGATACTATATGTAAATAGTTTTGATATTCGTTTCGATCTTCTGATTACTTTATTTTACATTAAAGGACAGCATTATTTTCGAATAATCCAGGAGTGCTACTTAGTCTCCGAAATCATTTACATAGATTAGGAGCTGCGGGGACTATAAAATTTCCTTGGAGATAACACATCCATTTTATGCGATGACTTTCAGTTAGTACGAACTGCGATCGTCTCAGAACTGCGACGATACCCCACAAGCACCCACACATTGCACTCGAATTCGAAAGGATGGTGGTTCAAATCAACCTCCGGCCATCCGGGTTTAGGTTTTCCGTGATTTACCTAAATGGCTCCAGGCAAATTCAGGGATGGTTCCTTTGAAAGGGCACGACCGATTTCCTTCCACAACCTTACCCATCTCTAATAAACACGCTGTCAACGGGATGTTAAGCTCCAGTCCTTCCTTGCTTCCTTCCAACAGCCACCTAATTCTATTAGATATAGCTTGTGTGGATAGGTAACAAAAGTCTAATGAAAATCTGCAATTATAGAATTTTAAATATTTCATGGATATCAGTCATTACTTAATGAAAATAAAGATTTATTTGCGTTAACGAAGATGGTCCCTGTTAAGAGTCAGTACACTGAGGTTAATCATAATGTTCGAGCACAGTATGTCCCAGAATCCTGCTACCGGTCGATTTGGAGATATGGTCTATAATTACGCCAATTACCCATATTTCCTAACTTGAGTACTGATGTCACCTGTGTAATTTCCAGTATTTCGGGCTAGAATGTGGCGTCAAGGGAATAGTTAAATATTATTGTGAAATATGAAGCTATCACATCAGTATACTCTGAAAACAACCTAACTGCTACGTAACCTGTAATAAATAACTTAAGTTGCATCGCCGCGCTGGACGTGTGTACTTGGATGATACTCATGTTGGCAGCTGTTTTTGATTTGAATTCTAGAATATTTAATTATTCTTCATAGGTGAAAGAATGGTTGCAATGGCACCAAAATTCATAGAAATTCTGCTCAAAGCTACGTCGAAGTGTGAGACGATGGGTAGGTCGTTTCATATCTTTACCGAAATCAACCACTTTGTTTGATACGTCTGCGATTGACGTCAGAACCACGAAAATCATAGTTAAATCAGGCAGCTATTTTATAGGTGACAGAGTAAAGCAGTCATATTCGACACGGAAATCGTCTCGAGGGTCTGTCTACACCTACATAGCTATTATCTGTTCTCATTTAAGTGCCTGGCACTGTGTGTTTGTGTTTGTGTTTGTGTGTGTGTGTGTGTGTGTGTGTGTGTGTGTGTGTGTGTGTGTGTGTATGTGCCGAATAAAAATGGGTCCGACGAACGTACTTTCTTAGTTAAGAACTTGTATACTGGGAAACTGCACTTCGCTTGGTTCCGGTTGTTACAACCAAGATTTTATTCATCAGTGACAGAGGTTTCACAAAAGATAATGCAAATTTTCTTAACCAGCATGTATGGGCAGATGTAAATCCCGAAGTAATTGGAGAAAGATGGCGTCAACACTAATTCGCAATCAAGGTATGGGCAGACTTACTTTGTGGTAGATTAAAAGGGCCCTACAGTCTACCACAAACATTAATTGCGTGTGTTATCTCGACTGTGCCATTAATGTATGATGGATGTACCAACATACTTTGCTGGCTGATGTGCCACTTCAACAACGATTACAGATGTGGTTGATGCGTGATGGCACACCGGCACACTTTCGTTACAATGTGCGCCAACATCTCACGCAGACGTTGAAGGACCACTGAAATGGTCGGAGAGGCCGCACAACTTGGCCTATTCTCATCTCTAATTTTTTTTCTATGGGGTGGTACGCACAAATTCAGTCAACCATGAGTAGATGTTACAGGATGGAGTCTTGATTGCGCACTCGGAAGTAGTACAATAATAGCCGGTTATATTAACTGAAAGGGAGCCTCATTCTTTACGCCGCAAAGAAATGCTTTGGTATAATGGATACGAATTTCCTGAACGAGTCTGTGGGCTTAATTTTCTTTAATAAGAATAAAAGACCATATACGTCGATAAATTTATATTCATATATTACGCTGTTTTGGCATCTGCCATCATCAGAGCTAAATACTCTGAACTACCAAAGTGATGTACAGCGTCAATAATAAAATCACTACGTAGTACTTGAGCCGTACTGAGTAGGGATTTAATTATTAATAATATCTCTACCTTCTAGTTGACACCCTATCGGGTAGAGATTTTATTGTTAAAGGTGAACTTCGCTTTACAAGTTCAAAGGTTTTTAGATGATGGCAGATGATGAAATGCTGAATAAGTAAATATAATTTTAACGACCTAGACGGTATTTTATTCTTACTACACAGAACTGTATTGTCATGAATGGGTGAGAAGTGGAACACCCCGTTTTAACGCGTGTCTGTCTCACAAAGTGTGTATTTCCGGACACTTGTTTACCCGACTTATCTTTGTTGTTTCGATGTATACTAATACATCTGAAACTATTGGTCATTTATTTTGAACACCCTCTGTGTATATACAATATAGGCTGATTCACGGAGGTATGCAAATATTTTAATGTTACTCCACAAGAAAATATATAGGAGAAAGTTCATATAAAGAATGGTCCACGAATATTTTTTACTGAGTTATGGCTAATAAAAGATTTGAAAGATTTTGCCTGAAATTTAACAACCTCACTAATATGAAACCATCGATTCCAAAAACGTTTAGGTACGGCTAATAGAAGATTTTCCCTGAAATTTAGCAACTTCGCTAATGTGAAGTCTTCTAAAAAATGTACGAGGTTAAAGTAAAGCACGATTTCCATTAATTTTGTTGTTATTGATCTGGTGAACCTAATAAAAAAGACCCAGACGTCTGTAGTATTCCAGAAATACCAGAGAAGCAAAACAATAATTTGAGAAAATTCGTAATTTATTAATCACTACACCGATTTATTTTCCATACAAGGGATCAAAGTTTTCAACAGATGTTTTAGAGAATTTAATTTTAGAAGATGATGTTAATAAAGCTAGCTAAGACTGAATGAATGTGTCACATAGTATGATTTTATTAATACCAAGCACACGTCAATTCATGTTAAACCCTCGCCCTCCCCCCTCCCCCCCAAATAAATAAGAAAGTAAAACAAATAAAAATAATAAAAAGAAAAAGAAAAATACCACAAAAAACCAAACAAAACTCAGTGTTAAGGGAGTTTTACGACTTTCAACATTCTTTATCGAAAGTAAACAACATTACCTGTATAATCTCTGACATTTACTTTTAGTATCTTCTAAATTTCTCAAAAACTACAGTAGATACATATGTGGGACATGTTTTAATAGATTCACCAGATCAATAACAACAAAATAAATGGAAATGGTGCTTTACTTGAACCTCGTACAGGTTTGAGATGAATTCACATTAGCGGTTGCTCAATTTCAGGGAAGATCTATTAGCCCTAACTAAACACATACGGACATATTCGTTTACATTTACTTGTAGAATAAAATATTAATATATTTGCATATCTTTGTGAGTCACCCAAAAACATTTTTTTGGTCTGTCATAGATGTTGAAAATGCGCTTTCGCGGCCATGACAATAACGAAGGGAAGTAATTATCATAAGATAGTCTTAATGGTAAACAAATATTATTTTCAAGATAAACTTATGTTGTCTTAGTCGATATCCAATATTATTTCATATGAAATCGACAGCATGAAAAATGAGAAAGAGAATGGCTTCGGATACAACGAAATACGCCAGTTACATTCTCAGAAAATATTTAGCAAATTTGACGTTCGGAATAAATGAAGTGCCCAGTGAGCGCGTCCAGAGACTCAGCCCTGACTCTCGCTTACATGAAATATAATATGGGATATCCACTACTTTCATAAGCACTTACCCTACAGTCATGACCCTGAAATTCGCTTTTCAAATCTAACGTAGTTCAAGAGATAGCTTGGTGAATGTTATGGCCTACTTTAAGTTACGGAAGTAACACTAAAAGTGCGCTTTTGCGATTGTTTCTTAACAGCTCGAATTTTAAATGAAAATAACGGGTTAAATATTCATCTGACACGAAAATTGAATAACCGAATTTGTAGAGATATTTGCAAAAATAACGGCGATTTTGGTATGTCTGTCCGTAACGTGTTCCCACTTTTTAAGTCGAACCGTTCGTCCGATCAGCAACAAATTTTACAGACATAATTTATGGAACTAACTGCTTCCAGTTGCTGACCTGCTATAGTGTAGCTAAATGATAAAGGATCTTTCTTTCTGTGTATTTGCATCATATTACACTTGTCTACATTGAGCTTTAATTGCTATTCCCTGCACCATGCGTCAATTCGATGCAGATCCACCTGCAACTCAATACAATTTTCCATTGTTACAACGTCTCTATATACTACCGCATCATCCGCAAGAAGCCTCAGTGAACTTCCGATGTTAACCGCAAGGTCATTTATATATATCGAGAACAGCAAAGGACCCACGACACTCCCCTGTGGAACATCTGACATAACTCCTACTTCGGAAGACTTCTCTCCATTGAGAATGACCTGTTACTTTCTGTTATCTAGGAATTCCTCAATCCAATTACACAATTGGTCTGATAGACCATATGCTCTTACTTTGTTCATTAAACGTTTGTGGGGAACTGTATCAAACGCCTTGCGGAAGTCGAGAAACACAGCATCTACCTGAGAACCCGTGTCTATGGCACTCTGAGTCTCGTGGGCGAATAGTGCGAGCTGGGTTTCACAAGAAACGCCTTTTTGTGTAGACTTGACGCTAAAGGAATGTGTAACTTATAAGAGGAATTGTTCGTCAGAAAGTGAGTATGAGCGCGCTGGCCACTTACGTCCCCGTGGTGGACCTCGTGCAGGGTGAGCGTCTTGGAGGAGCCGCCGCTGCTGCTCATGACGTCGCCGTTGCTGTTGGCGTACTCGCGGCTGTTGCGGTGGTGGTTCATGAGCATCGCGTTGCCGATGCGCGAGTGCAGTTGCTTCTCCTGGCGGTTGGCCTCGCGGAAGATGGCCAGGTACGTGAAGATCATGATGGTGCACGGGATCCAGAAGGAGATGAGCGACGACACGATCACGTACCACTTGTTGACCCGGAACTCGCACTGGTCGGGGTGCTCCTCGCGGTACCTCTGGTTCTCGTACGTCGTGTACCAGCCCATGAAGATGGGCAGGAACGATATGATGGCCGGCGAGAGCCACGTGCCGACCAGCATGAAGGCGACGACGCGCTTCGTCATGTTGATGGGGTACTTGAGCGGCTTCACGATGGCCCAGTAGCGGTCGACGCTGATGCAGCACAGGTGCAGGATGGACGCCGTCGAGAAGTAGACGTCCAGCGAGTTCCACACGTCGCACATGAAGAAGCCGAACAGCCAGCGCTCGTTGATCTGCACGCTCATGTTGAACGGCATGACGACCATGGCGACGAGCAGGTCGGCGAACGCGAGCGACACGACGAAGTAGTTGGTGATGATGCGCAGCTTGCGGTGCCGCATCACGGACACGATGACGAGCAGGTTGCCGAGGATGGCGGCGACGATGATGCACGCCATGACGGTGCCCTTGAGCGCCAGGATGAGCACCGACGACCAGTGCTGCGGCGCGCCGCCGTCGGGCGCGTCGAAGGCGGCCAGCGGGCCGGATGCGTTGCCGTCCGCGGCGGCGGAGACGCAGCCGCAGCCGCCGCCCGTCACGTTGGGGCTGAGCGGCGCGGGCGCCGTCAGGTTCTCGACCGGCGTCGGCAGCGTCACCGTCAGCGACGAGGACGCCGCCGCCGCCACCGCCGACGCCGCCGCCGCCACGCTGCTGTAGTCCATCGCCGAAGACATGGCCGGGCGGCTACCGGGGGCTGGCGAGGCGCTCAGCGCCGGCTGCCTCCGGTCGTCTGCATCGCGACTGCGCTCCTGCAACCACACGGCACACGCA
Source organism: Locusta migratoria (assembly GCA_026315105.1). NCBI lineage: Eukaryota > Metazoa > Arthropoda > Insecta > Orthoptera > Acrididae > Locusta > Locusta migratoria. Next base: position 401,142,010 of record CM048746.1, read on the forward strand.
ACTGTCAGCGTCTCATTTGCGGCATCGTGGAGCAAAAAGACTTCTAACAATCTCTGTCTATGTATAAGCTAAAGGACACTTTCACTCACTGACTAAACACGAATTCTCGAAAACTACTTCATCTACATCTACATGGGATACTCTGCAAATCACATTTAAGTGCCTGGAAGAGGGTTCATCGAATCACAATTATACTATTTATCTCCCATTCCATTCTCGAATAGCGCGCGGAAAGAAAGAACACCTGAATCTCTCTGTTCGAGCTCTGATTTCTCGTATTTTATTCTGATGATCATTTCTACCTATGTAAGTGGGAGTCAACAATACAATAGGTAACAGAGGATATAGGTTCTTTATGTAAGGATTTCACAATGGAGGATACCGTGGTTATAGTGGGTGGTCCGGGAAACAGCATTGACAGAAACTGTGAATATTCTATAGAGTGTGACCTGGTGAAGATATCATCGGCAACGAAGCATACTAGTGTGGGATTTGTATCTGTCTTGAGTCGCCATGATCGGCCTCATTTGAACTCTTCTGTCAGGAGAGTAAACTTGGAGTTGGAACGGCTACTCATGTCAGATATGGGGTCCCATATTGGTTTGATTCCTGTGGATGATATCAGTAGGTGGGACTATACTAGGCATGGCCTTCACCTCAACAGGAAAGGGAAGGGAAAATTGTCTGGGTTGATTGCAAGTAACTTAAGGGGGGGCACTGTCACAAATGGTAAAATACCAGTGGTTACAGGTGTCAGAGGGATGCCTTTTTTAGGATAGGGAGGGGGGGAAGAAAACCAGTTTTGAGAGAGCTTGTAAGACACCCTCAGTTTGGAAAAGCAGATAAACAGGAGATAGATTTTAGCAAACAATGTTTAACAGAAAGTAGTCAGAAACTTCCAGTAAATCTTACTCAAGCCATTAGTATGCAATATCAGTTATCTTTATTACATCAAAATATTCCAGGACTCAGAAATAAACTTGATGAACCACTCATTTGTATTGATGAAATAGATTCCTCTAGCCCAATTGACATAATTTGCCTCTCTGAACATCATGTGGCCACTGGTATAGATATGTTAAACATTCCAGGATTTAATTTAGCTTCACACTTCTGTAGAGTAGATATCGAGGGAGGAGGAGTTGCCACATTCATTAAAAACTGCTATAAATTCAAGAATATTGATATAAATAAATTCTGTCTAGAGCAGCATTTAGAAGCTTGTGCAACAGAAGTAGAATTCCATAACAGATGCTATATAATAGTAACTATTTACCGAGCACTTGCAGGAAATTATAATCTATTCCTAAATCATCTAGAAGCTCTATTGGGTTATTTAACAGGAAGAAATAAAGAAATCCTGGTTGCTGGTGACTTTAATACAGATTTTCTTATGCAGTCCTCCAGTAAGAATTTATTGCAGTCAGTAACTTTGTCTTTCAATCTAACACACACCGTAAACTTTCCAACTAGGGTAACTAAAACCTCTAGGACAGCAATTGATAATATTTTTATAGACAAATCAAAGGAACAAAATCATATCATAAAACCAATAATAAATGGCCTGTCAGATCATGATATGCAGCTCCTTGTTTTAGGTATAGATTCTAAACAGATTATGAAGACTGCAAAATGTACATACAGGAGAGTAGTCAACCCACCAAAAATTGAAAATTTTAGAAAACTCCTCAAAGACATGAACTGGAAAGATGTATATAGTGCTAATGGCATGAATGAAAAATATAATGTATTCATTAATAATATTAGTATCATGTTTGAAAACTGTTTTCCTCTAAAAGTAACGCGAAATAAACAGAAGTCTATAATAAAACCTTGGATTAGACAAGGAATAAAGATTTCATGTAAGACAAAAAGGAGTATGTATCTATCAGCCAAGAGTAGTTGCAATGATGATGATTTAACTAAATATAAGGAATACTGTAAAATATTAAAAAAAGTTATTCAGGTATCTAAACAAATGCACTATGAAAAGAAGATAGCAACATCAGGAAACCAAATAAATACAATATGGGATATAGTGAAAGAAGAGACTGGTAGAACCAGAAAGGAACAAGAGCAGGTATGGTTAAGAATAGCTGAGACATTAGTAACTGATGGGCATAGTGTGGCAAATCTATTTAACAAGTACTTTATATCCGTTACTGATAGTATGGGATTGTCTGGGTCAGTAAATAATGCGCTTGAATATTTGAAACTAGCATTTACAAATAACTTCACACACATGAATATGTCAGTCACTTCACCACAAGAAATATCTTCCATAATAAAATCTTTAAAAACAAAGAATTCCAGTGGATACGATGAGATATCAACAAAGTTAATTAAAGCGTGTTCTTGTGAACTTAGCACAATCTTAAGTTATTTGTGTAACCAGTCTGTTATAACGGGAACATTTCCTGATTGGCTAAAATATGCAGATATTAAACCTCTCTTCAAGAAGGGGGATAAAGAGATACCATCAAACTACAGACCCATTTCACTTTTGCCAGCATTCTCAAAAATTATAGAAAAGGTAATGTACAAGCAGCTTCTCAACCACTTAACCACAAATGGCATATTGTCTAGAACACAGTTTGGATTTCTGAAAAGTTTCGATATTGAGAAGGCTATTTACACTTTCAGTGAGAATGTACTTAATTCATTAGATAATAAATTGCAAGCAGCAGGTATTTTCTGTGATTTGTCAAAGGCATTTGATTGTGTGAACCATAACATCCTTTTAAGTAAATTAGAATTCTATGGGGTCACGGGAAATGCTGCAAAATGGTTCAAGTCGTACCTCACTAACAGGAAACAAAGGGTGTCAGTGCAAGTGACTAGTGAATTAGGCCAACAGTCATCATCGGGTTGGGAAGAAATTACATGTGGTGTCCCACAAGGATCCAACTTAGGGCCATTGCTTTTTCTTGTGTACATTAATGATCTCTCATCAGTTACACTACCAGAAGCAGAGTTCGTTTTGTTTGTAGATGATACAAGTATTGCAATAAAGAGTAAGTCAAGTATATTGATAGAAAAGTCTGCTAATGATATTTTCATGAACATTAATAAATGGTTTAAAGCCAACTCATTGTCATTAAACTTTGAAAAGACGCACTACATGCAGTTCAGAAAATGTAAGAGATTTCCTGACAGCATATGCATTAAATATGAAGAAGAGTAATTCCTGGGATTACAGCTTGATAATAAATTTAGTTGGGAGGAGCACACCACAGAACTGCAGAAACGACTCAACAAATCTGTATTTTCAATACGAGTGTTATCAGACATAGGAGACATAAAAATAACAAAGCTTGCATACTTTGCTTACTTTCATTCCTTAATGTCATATGGTATAATATTTTGGGGTAACTCTTCAAGTCAGTCAAAAGTCTTCAGAGTCCAAAAACGTGTAATACGTATTATTTATGGAGTAAATTCACGGACGTCTTGTAGAAGCCTCTTCAAAGAACTGGGTATATTAACTACTGCCTCTCAGTATATTTATTCCTTAATTAAATTTGTCATAAATAATATATCCCTTTTCCCAACAAACAGCTCAGTTCATACATACAATACTAGAAATAAAAATGATCTACACAAGGATTTAAAAGCACTTACTTTAGTTCAAAAAGAGGTCCATTACTCAGGAACACACATTTTCAATAATTTACCATCAAGTATAAAAAATTTAGCTACAAATAAAGATCAGTTTAAGAGGAACCTAAAAGACTTTCTAGTGGCCAACTCCTTCTACTCCATTAGTGAATTTCTAAATTGTACCAAATGATGCATGCACTCATACTATATTAGTATTATTATATTATCAGCAAAAAAATTATGTATCTGTATTTATATTATTAGTATTATTTGTTATTCAACTTGTAAATTTTGTTTCTTGACATGTTCCACATCCACGAGGATCCCCTCAATATGGATCTACGGAACAAATAAATAATCTAATCTAATCTAATCTTCGCATTCGGAGGAGAATATTGGTGATTGGAGTTTCGCAAGTAGCCCACGCCGCAGCGATAAGCGCTGTTATTGTAGTGATTCCCATCCCAGATCCTGTATCATTTCCGTAACGCTGTCTCCCCTATATCGTGACAATACGAAACGAGCTGCCCTTCTTTGGACTCTTTCGATGTCCTCCGTCAAACCCACCTGATAAGGATCCCACACTGGGCTGCAATACTCCAAAAATGGACGGACAAGCGCAGTGTATGCAGTTTCTTTAGTAGTTCTGTTGCATCTTTTATGGGTTCTGCCAATAAAACGTAGTCTCTGGTTCGCCTTTCCCACGATATTATCTACGTGTTCTTTCCAGTTTAGGTCTGAAGTAATAGTAATTCCTAGGTATTTTGTGGAGTTTACAGCCTTCACATTTGATTGATTTATGTTGTAAACAAAGTTTAACGGATTACTTTCCGTACTCATGTGGACGACTTCACACTTCTCATTATTTAGAGCCAATTGCCAATTTTTACACCATACTGATATCTTATTCAGATCGTTCTGCAGTTGGTTATGATCTTCAGATGATTTTACTAGACGGTAAATGACGGCGTCATCTGCAAACAACCTAAGAGAGCTACTTAGATTTTCCCCTAAATCGTTTATGTAAATAAGGAATAGCAGAGGACCAATAACACTACCCTGTGGAACGCCCGATATCACCTCTGTTTTAATCGATGCCTTATCATCGACTACTACGAACTGTGTTCTCTCTGACAAGAAATCCCCTATCCAATCGCAAATTTGGGGCGATATACCATAACCACGCAATTTGATTCCACTTCACCTATGAAGCTGAAATTTGGCAGGAATGTAAATTACAGGTAGACTACCTTAACGCCTCCTACATCGCATTTGTGCTCTGGTTGGTCTGCACCAGTTCTTCCTCCCTCTTAATATTAATTTTGATATACAGGGTGTTTCACTAAGTGTGTGTGCTCATTTTCAGCACAATGGAGCAAAAAGACTTAACATATTTTTTGGAAACATTTTTGTTTCTCTAATTTTGGGTGAACAGCACTCTATTTAAATTTATTAATATAGAACAGTCTAGAATGCACTAATTTATTTCATTCAGCTAGTTTCAGTCTTATGTAGACCATCTGCAGGAATTTGTCTCTGAAATATATCACAGTTACATTTAGAGGAGTTTGGAACAATAGGGTAAGGTGGTACAATTTCGATCATTTCGAACAAATGTCATTGTAACTGGAAATACATTGAGAAAATAAGTAATTTCAACTATTTCACTTGTTCCCGGCTGTTTAATGAATATATAACACAAATATTAGACAGTTGCTATGAACACTAGAAAAGGTTACAGAATTGAGAAAAATCGATCGAAAATGTACCATACTAGGTACATTTACGATCAATTCTTCGTACAATTTTGATAATGGGCATCTTCCACATAGAAAGCACTTTTTCCTTAAAGTACCAATGCACACTTCGTGGTAGCAAACATTGCATATTTAGCAGCGAATCCAATCACCCTTAACCAGAAAATGTATAAGAGCGCGTTGGACTAAGTAGCTTCACTTACCTCTTAAAAGGAAAAAAAAAATATATCTCCGTAGCACTAAGTGGTGTATTCTTGGAAAGGACAAGAGGAGCTGTAGAAAACTGCTACACTACAACGCCACACAACGAGACACCATGAAATTGACAAATAGCACGAAAACGTATATTGATCGGAATTGTACCTATATCGAATTTGTACCACCTTACCCTATACATTACTGTCAAAGCTAAACTAAGTTAATAAATAGAAATAGAACAAAAGAAAATGTGCTCCACAACATCGATGGGTATAACATCGCTTATTTTCTTTTGTTTTATTTCTATTTATCAACATAGTTTAGCTTTGACAGCAATGTATATTGCTCCAAACTCCTCTAAATGTAACCGTGATATATTTCAGAGACAAATTCCTGAAGATGGTCTACATAAGACTGAAACTAGTTGAATGAAATAAATTAGTGCATTCTAGACTGTTCTTTATTAATAAAAAGACTTAAAGTTCTAACAATCTCTGTCTATGTATAAGCTAAATCACACTTTCACTCACTTTCTCGAAAACCACCCATGAAGCTGGGATTTAGCAGGAATTTAAATTACAGATAGCCTAGCTTAACACATTCGCTGCCGTTCACGCCCTGGCGCGATGATGCAAGGTGCCACTTCACGCTCTGGCGCGTGATCGTATTTTGACAGTGTCTTTTCATAGTTTTGAATGTTTTGGTTTTAGTTTTCAGTTTTTATATGTTTTTTTATTTACATTTGTATTTTTGTGAAAACAACAAATAAACAATATAAACAGTACATACAAGGTATTTCATAAAACATTTGCTTATTTCTATATCATCAGCAATATAAGTATGAATACTATCAAAACTAAGAAGTATTTTTTTATAAACTGGTAACTAATCGAAATAAAATTAAAATAATCAAAAGCTTGCTTGCTTCTTTACATAAGAATCCAATAAATCTATCATGACATCTACATTACATCTACATCTACATCTGCAAATCACATTTAAGTGCCTGGCAGAGGGTTCATCGAACCACAAGTATACTATTTATCTCCCATTCCATTCTCGAATAGCACGCGGGAAGAATGAACACCTGAATCTCTCGGTTCGAGCTCTGATTTCTCGTATTTTATTCTGGTGATCATTTCTACCTATGTAAGTGGGAGTCAACAATATATTTTCGCATTAGGAGGAGAATGTTGGCGATTGGAGTTTCGCAAGTAGCCCACGCCGCTGCGATAAGCGCCGTTGTTGTAATGATTCCCATCCCAGATCCTGTATCATTTCCGTAACGCTGTCTCCCCTGTATCGTGACAGTACGAAACGAACTGCCCTTCTTTTGACTCTTTCGATGTCCTCCGTCAAACTCACCTGATAAGGACCCCACACTGGGCTGCAATACTCCAAAAATGGACGGACAAGCGTAGTGTATGCAGTTTCTTTTTTAGTTCTGTTGCATGTTTTAAGGGTTCTGCCAATAAAACGATATTATCTATGTGTTCTTTCCAATTTGAAGTAATAGTAATTCCTAGGTATTTTGTGGAGTTTACGGCCTTCACATTTGATTGATTTATCTTGTAAACAAAGTTTAACGGATTTCTTTTCGTCCTGAAGTGGACGAGTTCACACTTCTCATTATTTAGAGTCAATTGCCAATTTTTACACCATACTGATACCTTATTCAGATCGTTCTGCAGTTGGTTTTGATCTTCAGACGTCATGGTGCCTCGTAGCCGATAACGCGAAAATCTGAAACCACGTACGTGTGCATATCACTTATACTCTTCCCTGAGTGCCTATCAGAGTATACAGCTTTATTAGACAATGCCAGTTTACACCTGACTCAAGTAACGTTTACACGCGCCAGAGCGTGAACGGCAGCGAAGGTGTTAACGCCCGCTGTTTCGCATGTGTACGCTGGTTGGTCTGCACCAGTTGCTTCTTCCTCTTAATATTAATTTTGATATACAGGGTGTCCCAGCTATCTTGGCCACCCAAAATATCTCTGGAACAATAACATCTATTGGAAAACGACTTTCACCGGTATCAATGTACGGCTGGGGCCCATGAATGAACATATTTGGAAATATTCTAAAACGAAAGCAAATTTGTTTTTTAACAAAAACTTATGTTTTTTTTAATGGACACCCTATATTTTTTCTTCAGCAATCCATAGCATGACAAATCACACAAACAAAGGCGTTGATTGCATCGCAATACTCCAATTACATCCTGAGATATTGTGACGCGAAGTTGACGCTTGAAATACGCAAAACGCGCGGCTAGCGCACGTTCTGAGACTCAGGCGAGAACCCCATGCTGCTCAGGACGTGCGCTACCCGCGCGTTTCGTGTATTTCAAGCGTCAACTTCGCGTCGTAATTTCTCGGGATGTAATTGGAATATTGCGATGCAATCAACGCTATAGTTTATGTGATTTGTCATGCTATGGATTGCTGAAGAAACAATATAGGGTTTCCATTTTAAGAAAACGTAAGTTTGTGTTAAAAAACACATTTGCTTTCGTTTTAGAATATTTCCAAATATGTACATTCATGGGCCCCAGCCGTACATTGATACCGGTGAAAGTCATTTTCCAATAGCTGTTATTGTTCCAGAGATATTTTGGGTGGACAAGATAGCTGGGACACCCTGTATATAGCTTAAGTACTATCATAATGAAATGTTGTGATAGTGCTTGCAGCCGCGGCAGAATGGCCGTGCGCATTGAGACGCTATGTTGCGATGCGCGCTGCTGTTCGCCGTCGGGGGTTCGATTCGCCCCTCGGGCATCGGCGTTTGTGTTGTCCTTAGCATACGTTAGTCTATGTTACAGTTAGTTTAATTATTTTGTAAGCCTTAGGGACTTATGAAACCGTAGTTAAGTCTCTTATTTACAAACTCTTGAACATTTGATTTTACTACTTGTAACCTCCTATCAAACCCCTTAATAACTGAATCTCGAAAAATTACCCAACATGTGTCTTTTAAATTTCAACCAAAAATGCAAATGCCATATTTTGTAATTCTGGGTCAAAAATTGGCTTGTTACCAATGTATTTTCAAAAAATGTCTCATCCCCTATTTCACTCCACAAATGATTATCTTTCTGAAAATACCGAAACACGTGTCTTTTTAATTCTGACCAAAATAACATATACCAATTTATGTGGTTGTAGCTTTAAAAATGCCGTAATAGTAAAAAAAATTTCTAAAAACATCCCCTATTCAATTTAACCCCCTTGATGGTTGAATTTCCTAAAACATCGAAACATGTACTTTTTAAATTCTAACGAACAATACAAATACCATTTTTTGCAGCTGTAGCTTCAAAATTGTCTTGATAACAATGTATTTTCGAAAAAAATAATTTATCCCCTATTTTACTTTCTTAGTTGTTGAATTTCCAAAAATTCCGAAACTCGTGTCCTTTTAATCCTGATCAAGAGTCCATATACTAAGTTTCGTAGTTATAGCTGCAAATTTGAGTGAACAGCAACATATTTTTGAAAATAAATTTTTACATCCCGTATTTCGACCCCCTTATTAGTCGAATTTCCAAAAATACAGAAACACTTGTCTTTTAAATTCGAACCCCGAATCCAAATCCGAAAATTTGTACTTCTAACTTCAAAATTACTTAAATTGCAACAGATTTTCGAAAACATCCCCTCTCTAATTTAACCCTCTTTATGGTTGAATTTCCAAAAATAACGAAACATGTATTTTTTTTAATTCAATCCAACAATACAAATATTAATTTTTGCATCTCTAATTTCAAAACGTGTTTTCGAAAAGAACTATTCATTCCCTATTTCACCCTCTCAATTGTTGAATTTCCAAAAATACTGAAACTCGTGTTTTTTAATCCTGGCCAAGATTCCATATCCGAAGTTTCGTAGTCGTAGCTTAAGATTTGAGTTAACAGCTTCAATTTTTTGCGTCCCCGATTTTACCTCCTTATTGGTTGAATAAAATAAATACGTAAATAAATAAAAAAAAAAAAAATATGCTGAAACACGTGTCTTAAATTCGAACCCTGTGTTAAAATCCGAAATATTATAGTTGTAGCTTCAAAATTGCCTAAATAGCAATGTATTTTCAAAAAAAAAAAAAAAAAAAAAAAAAAAAAAATTCATCCATCCTCTTTTCGGACGGAATATCGACAACTCGCTTCTTAAATGACGCCTACAGAGGAAGATCAACACCCTCTACAAATTTCAAGTTTGTATCTTCAGTACTTTGAGCTAGGCGATGATGAGTCAGTCAATCAGTCAGTCAGTCAGTCGGGATATTGCCTTTTATATATAGAGAAGACGTCATCTAAGACAGGATTTTACAAAAGGGCCGATTGTTCAAGAGGTATGACGTCATAAACAAAACAAAACAAAAACTTACCCATCTTGCAGCATATGATAGTTCGGCTTTATCAGTCCACTAATTGAGAAAGAGACCACTTAGCGACTTGCAACAAACTTTAAACATAATTTCAAACCTTTAGGAAACTATTTCTCGCTGACAACCCCAGCAAAATGCCAAAAGTGAAACGTTTGTTGCTTTCTACTTTTTCGGCGTACACGCAGTAAAGTTGCGGCATTTGGCAGAATGTTAAAACTTATTAATCGTACTAATTGTATTCGCGACAAAGTTTATCATAGTACTACACATAGTTCATGAGGTATGTCATAGACAATGAGTTGCAAGAAAAAGGGCTACATCACATGACAATACTACACATTTACTGCCAATCCACTGGACCGATTTGAACCAAATTTGACACACATATTCATTACCGTGAGGTAACAGTTGCTGCAGAGTTAGAAATCATATACGACGCATGGTTCAGGACGAGGCCGACGAGAGAGACAGGCCGCGGCGCGCACGTCACATCACGTGATCAAGTGGGAACTGAGCCGGCGCGAACGCTAGCGGATTGGCCGGCCGCTGGGGCACAGCCCACTACCTCATAGCAGCCAGCCAATCCGCTAGCGATCGCGCCGGCTCAGGTCCCACTTGATCACGTGATGTGACGTGCGCGCCGGGGCCTGACTCTCTCGTCGGCCTCGGTTCATGAGATATGACGTCATAAACAATAGGACCGCAAAGGACTGCCACATAATGCGACGAGACTTCATGAATAAAATATATGAGAACGAAATTACTTAGCGACTTGCATTACACTTTAACGTCGTGTGACGTCAAGCAGACGTCACACGAGAGCGCCGCGGCCTTCTCTCTAGGTGGTGTTGGACGTACAGTGGGTCCCGAACCACGGTGCTACTCGATATTTTTCATACAAGCAACGTTGCTAGAGGTGAAAGATGCGGGAAGTAACAGATAAAAAAACTTTGGGTCTGGTGGGGATCGAACCTGCAACCTTTGGATTCAAAGGCTGCCACCATACCGCTGTGCTGCCGAGTCACACAATATTATTACATTCTTCAAAAATGAAACACCAATTTCGCGAATTAATAATTTATATAGTGTGAGCCGTGTTGCGGCTCACACTCTTTTTGAATTACACGCTAACTGACACTGTGTTGCACTTTTCCATCTTGCGGATTGGGGGGGGGGGGGGGGGGGGCGTGCAAGTGCGGTGGCGAGAGAAAGGTAGCGGCATGAGACACGAGGTGTGACGTGAACGAGGCGGAAGCAGCAGCAGTGTGACTTGGGCCCTGTGTTATGTGGAAGTGTATGCTGATTTAAAATATAGCATAACTGGCGATTTGATAGTGCTTGAGCAGCTCTGCTCGTTATTTCCAACGTCGTGCTACGGTTGGTTGCTGAAATGCTTAGTGTGTTAAGTATTGGCACTTCAATTTGGGGATAGTACCCATGCAGCTCAACAACCAAATACCATTCATATTGCAAATACAGCTGTTGTGGCATGGTATGGAATTATATATAGCTGGAAATGGTGCGATACCATGTGTGACTATGGCAGACAGTTGGGAGTCAGTGTCACACCCGTAGATGGCCTGGCTACATTTACTACGCCTTTTCATAATTTAATTATTTTCTCAGTTTGTGTTTTAATTCAATTTTTGCTTACGTTTGATAATGATGACAGAGTTCATTGAAACTAGTTACGTTTTGTAAATTAAAATTCAATTTGTGTGACCGTGCTTAACCACTATATATGTGGAATATAATAAATAATTAATCAGTGCCGGCCGCGATGGCCGAGGTGACTGAGGCGCTCCAGTCACGGTCAGCACGGCCACTACGGTCGGGGGTTCGAATCCCCTCTCGGGCATGGATATTTGTGCCGTCCTAGTATGTAAGTAGTTCATAAGTAGTTTGTAAGTTTCGGGACTGATGACCCCGTAGTTAAGTCCCATAAGCTTAACAAACATTTGATTTGAATTAATCAGTCACACACTCCTTACTACAATGTCATATAATATAACCAATATTTAATGTTAAAGCATATGAATGATTAACGAGCTGGAGATTGACGCAAGCTCGAAACATGACGCGTGTTAAATAAATCATCTTCATTTGTGAATGGTAACGAATACTATTCTGCGCCCTATAGAAGAAGTCACGGAGATCGATTGCGTGCAGTATAGATACAAATCACAAAAAAATCACAATAAAATTAATTATTATTGTTCTCTATCACGTCTGTTATTGAGTACAGCTACGGAGAATACAAGGTGAAATAGCAACCTGAAAGCAGCAATACACTCTGTTCACAAAGTAAAATGCTCAGTCTCTTCGGCGCCCTCTCCTAATAACTCAGTTCCTTTTGCGAGTGGCGACATCCGTATTCATGTAGAACAGCTCGGAAGATGATAACGGTATCAATTGCGTCTCTCTTTTGTGATACACCAACCCTGTAATTGGAGTCTGCCGGCGCAAGAGAAGGCTCTCAGAGGAGAATTTGGCCAAATTTCCCTCTGAGAAGACGACAAAGAGAGAAAGGAAGAGGGAAACGGTTCCGCAGTCACGGGGAGACAGAGAGAGAGCGAGAGAGGGAGAGCGAGAGTGAGAGAGAATTTCGTGGAAGCAATCACGGGCACAGCCAATGTCGGAAAACATTATCGTCTTCCGTTCAGTGGGTTCTGGAGGCAGTAATTTCTTTCCTCCTTTTTTCCGTGCGCTTTCGGCAGCGGTACGAGACAGAGAAAGAAAGAGAGATAGGCGTGCGGCATCAGAGAGGAACGGCGGTGCCTTTGTGGGGCGGCGACGGCAGCGCTGCCTGGCGGCTGGGTAATGAGCTAGCCCGCGGCCGGGACTGCGCGTCGCGGGCAGCGGACCTGCCAGGGGAAGTGGTCGCCGACGTGAGCGCGGTGGAGTTTGCCTAATGGCCTAATGGCCTAATGGCGTTACGCGACGGGCTGTTAGGCGCCATTTGCTGAGCGCTGAGCGGCAAACAGGATGCGTCGGCTAACTGATAACTGCTCCGGACTGCACGTCCAACCCTGGGCTCTAAATTGTATTTCTGGGACACTGGCAGAGAGGGCCAGTAACTTTGTTTACATGTGGAACGTTTCGCAAAGTAGGGATAGGGTGGGTCGTGGTACGTGTACGCAAATTTTGCATGGGGGCACTGTAGGGGCTACGTTAAGGGGAGTCGTAACGCTGGAAATGGCAAAATTTCCATTTTACTTCTATAAAAATTATGAAAGAAAATGAATGTTTATAGTTAACTGGGTGCTGTTTTTATTGAAATATTCGATTATTTACTATATTAAATAAACTATCTTATATGCTGTAGTGGGACGAAATATTATTCCCTGCTTCTACCTTTATGTCAGCCCGGTTTCGCAGGTAAAAGAACATGTTTATATATGTAGTTGTTAATAATGTTGAGTCTTCATAAGTTTATTTCATTCTTAAAAGAAATGTGTGTTGTTTTTTATGTTTCATGTGCGGTGACAACTGAGCAACCTACGAAAATAGCATCTTCTCTGCTGGAGCCAAAGATGAGGTACCTGGCCACCAAACGTCGCGGGTCGACAGCCACACTCTCAGAGAAGATCCTGTTTGAAGACCTCCGTTGTTGCCAACCGTCACAATGAAATAAATAGAAATATAAGAATAAAATGTATTGTCATGAGTTGTTCAGTATTGTATGCTCAGAAAAGAAAGTGAGTCTTGTTGTTGAGCTCCTACCAGAACGATCTGATTACATGTGTTGTATTACTTTCGTAATAAAATGTAAACTTTTACTTGAAGTACCAGTGTGTGAAAAGTAATTATTACAACCAATAAGGAAAGAAGATATCTATATACTGAATTCAATTTATAATTTTGGAACTTTTGAAAGGGACTCAGAAATAATTTATTTAACTGGAAGACAGTGAAGTAACTCTCATTAATATTTAACGGAAGTGCTTATTAGACTTTGAACTTTCGCAGTATTTCTTTTGAACAGTTTTATTCTTCAAATATCTAGCACAAGAACCTTGCAGTGAACTTGCTCTGAATGGAGTGGAATGATCAGGGTCGAAGTTCGATTAAATCAAATTTGAACGAAAATTTACTCTTGAAGTATAATATAAAGGAAGAATCGACTGTTTCACCGCAACGCCCATGCTTCTCAACGGTTTTTAAAGGATGGCCTCTGCGTATCATGGCATTGTAGGATTCAGGACTTAAGTCAGTAAAAAAGGTCATCGAAATCTCAAAAGAAACTATATACAATGGATTGCCCTTCCAAAGAACTCTTATGTAAATGTATACAATTGAGAGACACGAAGGAATGTCGTTATGTTTTAAATATAAATGAAACGTGCCGAAAGAAGCAGAGAAATGTCGTTAAATATGAAATATACGAAGTGGAATGAGGAACACTATGTTCAATGTTCGTTGGTATTTATAGTGATAAGATTGCGCCGCTTAATTCTGTCACAGACGTACGTTTCCTTCCTCTACTACGCCATATATATTACGCAGCAGCTGCGTCTATTATTTATTTGCTACACTACGTAAGAAACAGCACCTCTATCGGATCTTTGCAATACTACGCTGCAATTCAAACTCAACATACACGAGAAACTACAAGTTACGATATCTTTTATTCCCCTGGTCCGATTTTGATGAAATGAAGCTTATATTACTCCCCAAACTATTATCAATTTGCCTACGGAAACCCATGAAAATTTCGGAGATTATCCTCAACGAATAGATATACACTATGGCTTTTAAACAAATGATTGAAAGATATCTTTATTTTCTCTGATCCGATTTTAATTGTTGAAGCCTTAATGTGACCCCACTAAATGCTCAAGTTACGTGTTCAAACCCCAGGAAAATTCGTTGAGTAGTTTTGGAGATGAACGTTTTCGAAGAGACAAACAGACATGACTGTCGTATATAAAAAATTCAAATTACGATATTATTTTCCCGTGATCCGATTTTTATGAAATGAAGTGTATATGTTGTCCAGAGTTACGCTCAAGTTACCTGTGAAAACCCCATACAAATTTGTGAAGTAGTTTTGGAGATAAGAGGTTTTTAATAGTTAAACCAACAGACACGACGGTTACTAAAAACACTTAAAATTACTATTTTCTCGTGTTCAGATTTTGATAAAATTGTGCCGATATGTTGAGCAAAAATTTTCTCATGTTTCCTGTGAAATCCGCATGAAGATTCGTCCAATAGTTTTGAAGACGGAAGAGAACAGCAACAGGCCTACATTTACAGATTTATTATTAGTATAGATATAGATATTTGAAAATAACCATGCACTGATATTTCTGAGAATTTTGTTTTCCATCATTTCGCATATTGGCATTTTTTCTCTGGAACTATGTGGTCTAGAAGGCTGTGGTTTCTTCTGTTTTGTTTAGAACTGTCCGATTCGTAAGATGCCTACACTAGCGATACTTCGCAGTAAACTCTTAGAACTGTTTATTTGTTTGTGTTTGCCAACAACATTTATCCACTATTCGTGTTTTAGTTTTTGTGTTTCCTGTGATATTTTTCATCATGACTAAACCAAAAGGAAAGATAAAAAAAAAGAAAAAAAAACCACGAAACAGATGCTACATAAGAAAATGGCGACAATAAAAAGAGCGGTTTTCCCGAAGAACGTGAAAATTTTGTGGTAAATCATGAAGGCAGAGTTTGCAACAAATAATATGTCAAAAGAAGCCAGATCCAAGAGAAGGAGGACAGCACTGGGTGAGGAAGATGAAGGAGCAGATGTAAACTACCATGTAGGAGGATTCTAACATATTTTTTATTTATCAGTTGGGTGTATATAAAATGTTTTTCTTTAAAAGCAATTTTCTGAAAATGACATTTTTCAGTATAAATTCCCCTTTTTACCCAGAAACGTGTGAATCCACATCAAAGGATTATTTACCACATAACATATATGGTACAATGGTGTTGTAGCTCTACTTTAGTAGTATTTATTGTAATAGTTTAATTTGAAGAAATTAAAATTATGAAAATTTACACCAAATAATTGTGTGTTTAGGGGAAATAAATCATAACTTTTTCCAGCTGGTATTTGAAAGTGATTGTAAGGCAATATAGTCGCGAAACGTGCGAGAAAATGTAATAACAACACCACATTTATTAACTCTATAGTTCCTGAGATAAAGGGGCATTTATATAGGGAATTTAACATTGTCCAATTTGGGCAGTATGATTCCCCTTGAGGAAGCAAGAGGTATGATAAAATAACCGCACTTAAGCAATGTACACGTCTAATAAAAATATCTTAAAGAACGTTTGCTTTGTTTTTTACTCTTGGCAGTGAACAAGTACCGGAATTATTGTATAATTTTAAAATTTTGAGACCAAAAATATCATTTTGAAATACACCTAGCCTATGTACCCGGATTTTCCAATATACAGGGTGTCCCAATCAACTTTTTCACCAAAAATATCTCTATGTATACAATAATATTAGAAAACGATTTTCGCAACCCATCTATCTCCTCTTTCTCTCTCTTTCCATCTCCCCATTAGCCTTTCTCATTCACCTCCTTCTCCTGAATGAAAAATTACATGTGTCTGTAATCTTTCATGGTGATGGCTGAAACGTTGATATCTGTTTAACGTGCTTCTATTATTGTTCATATGGATGACTTCACACTTGAAATGTTTTGCACGATGCTGATATCTAAATGATTTTGCAGTTCTTTTGATCTTATGGTGACTTTACTAACCGACACGTGACAGCACCATCTGTGAACAGTCTTACGGAGATTGTCCCCTAAATCGTTTATAAAATTAAGGAACAGTATGGGCCCTATAATACGTGCCTAAAGAACTCCAGATATGACTTAAGTACTACTCGATGTCTTTCCGTCCATTATAATGTGTCCTTTCTGACAAAATCACGAATCCAAACGCACAAGCCACGGAGAAGCGCCCGAGCGCATTGAGGCGCTATTTTACGATGCACGAGGCCGTTCCCCGTCGGGGGTTCGAATCCCCCCTCGGGCATGGAAGTTTGTGTCGTCTTTAGTATAAGATAGTTCATAAGTAGTTTGTAAGTTTAGGGACTGATGACCCTGCAGATTAGTCCCATAAGATTTACAAACATTTGAACATTTGAACAATATCACAATTGTGGCGACATTCCATAAATACGCAGTTTGATTAGAAGACGTTTGTGCAGTCGTTCTCTTCGATGCAGTTCACAATATTTGATGAAAGTGCACGTTTTAAAATCCAGCTGCAAACGTCAATGATATAGGCCTTTAATTTTGTGGGTCACTTCTATTTCCTTTTTTTTTTTTAATATTGGGGTAACCTGTGCAACGTTCCAGTCTTGCGTACGGAATGTGCGCTAAACGAGCGGTTGTATGTGGTAAATAGATGTGGGGCTATTGCATAGCTTATTCTGAAAGGGAACTAATTGGTATATAATCGGGACAGGGAGATTTACTTTTGTTTAGTGATTTAAGTTGCTTTAATATACACGGGGTATTCATTTCTAAATTACGCATGTTGGCATCTGTTCTTGATAAGAATTCTGGACCATTTGCTTCGTCTTCTTTCGTGAAGGAATTTCGGAAGGTTGTGTTACGCAATTCTGCTTTAGAAATACTGTCATCACCGTTACTATCGCGTAGTGAAAGTATTGATGAGCGAGACTGTTGGTTCATTGACGTTAGGCACAAAACCTGTACTCGAGTCATAACCCATGACCCTCGTGCGAGGGAGGACACATTACAACTACTCGTAAATTAAGTGAACGGGACGATGTTTTGGTACTTGGATACATGTACGAAAGAACAATGAGTTTAACCCAAATACAGAACGTCTGTTTATAGTTAATAAAATAAAACAAAGACGAAATGGTTTTCAAGACATTTCAGCCTACAATGTGGGGTAGCTGACAAATTATTCCATCTACTAGAATGTAATCGGATAATACAAATCGAGCATATTTAGAGGTAGTATGATACAAAGTAAAACGATAATATGGGCCGCGGTAAAGTAGACAACCGCTCTAAGACGTCTTGGTACGGATCGCACGGTTGATAGCTGTCCGAGATTCGAGTCCTCCCTCGGGCATGTGTGTGTGTGTCTTTCTTAACAGAAGTTAAAGGAGATTGTAAGTCTAGGGACTGATAACCTGAACATTTGAAAAAATATGGCCAGTAAACATTCAACGTCGAGGCATTTA
This sequence comes from Locusta migratoria, assembly GCA_026315105.1. Classification (NCBI taxonomy): domain Eukaryota; kingdom Metazoa; phylum Arthropoda; class Insecta; order Orthoptera; family Acrididae; genus Locusta; species Locusta migratoria. The sequence goes on from CM048746.1 coordinate 401,160,162, forward strand.
CCAACACTTCTAGCCAGGAATAGCAGCAATACTCAATACTGATTAGAATCTTATCACGCGAGGCTTTACTTTCAAACATAAAAGAATTATACGTCTTATTTCGTAAATAAATTTCGTTGTAATATCTCCCGTTCTTTTCTTTTAATTTTAATGGCCTTTATTGTTTTGTTACCTAATCTAATTCCTTCGCATAGCCAGATATTATTAGAATGCACTCCATACCTTAAAATTCATTACAAGCAGAAAAATTATCGGGATCGGATTGTATGCTGAAGGAAGGAATAGCAGGAATTGTGAAAGGCAAAAGATGAAGATGATATAAAATGCTCAACAACACCAGAAAAGGGAAATATAAGGACATTAGAAGCTTTTCTAGGTACAGTCGAAAGTAGAATAGGTTTAACACATGAGAATACCCGATGCAATGCCGAATACCATATAGATATCTATGGAGTGAGCATTAGGATGCGCAGAACAAGAATTCTGTCCGCAACATCTCCTGCAATCAAGTCACGTCGTACTGGGATGGCACGTTACAGTCGCATAGCGCTAAGTGTAATTCGTGCGTTATTACTTTGTTAGCTACACACACAACACATTCGGAAGTATCGTAAAACTTTGTCTACATGTTTACAAATGCATAAAACTGCGGTACCTCGGACCAAGTTAGTTTAAACGCGCACGGGTCAAGAGTATTATGTTTATTATTGTCGTAGCTGAGATACGATGTTATTTAGGTTATTCCTGTTTGCTTTGTTGATGACACTTTCGGCAATAGATACTATGAGAAGTCAAAAGGGGAAAAAAAGTCACATCATCACGCTTCAACCACGCATTTCCGAATCTTCTCGTACCAAAACACTCTCCTGAAAACAGTTCAGAGTAACCTTTTCAATACTTTATGAGGAGTAAATAGCTCCTTTTTATGTTTTGGAACCGTATTTTGCGTCTTCATCTTTCGGGAAACTAGAATACAAAAATGTTCAAATGTTTGTATAGTTTATGGGACTTAACTACGGGGTCATCAGTCCCTAACCTTACAAACTACTTATGAACTAGCTAAGACTAAGGACGGCACAAATATCCATGCCCAAGGGGGGATTCGAACCCCCGACCGTAGTGGCCGTGCAGACCGTGACTGGAGCGCCTCAGTCCCCTCGGCCACCGCGGCCGGCTACAAAAATAACACTGTGGGAAACAGACTCATACGCAAGTACTCAGAACCACACAAGAGTCTGAGAACCTGCGTGAAACAGAGGAAATTAATGTGACATATATAAATTTTATCTGCCGTTGAATATGGGACGAATGTGTATACACATACTGATAATTCACTGAGACATTTGTTAATGCTGTAAAATAGATTTCTCTTAAAAGAACGGCCAAAACTGAAAGGAACTAGCTCCACCTTACAGTACTGTGTATAGATATTTTTCAACTTTTGCAATACTTCCTACCAGTACTACTTTTACAACATCTCCTAGCTCGTACATGCACCAGAACAATGCTGCACCACACCTGCTCCACATGCACTGTGTCGTAGCTTAGCGGTTGAACGGTAAACTAACAATTCAAATGACGTGGCTTCGATCTCCGGTTAAACCTAGAATTTTTAACGGTTATGTGTCACTTATTCAACGTCTGTAAACAATACCGTTTATGTGAAAAATGTCTTTCTACATCGCGGTACGGAATCTACGTTAAAATGTATACGTCAATTCGAAGGACGGAATACCATATCCAAATAGAACGACAGCACTGTGGTGTTCAAACCAATCAACGACTAACATCCAGAAATGTCTGTTAAGCAATTCCCTACTATCACAATACGTAAACCAACAGCGTCGTACCAGTACCTCGTGACAATTCAGGCCAGGTGGTTCTTACATGTTCAGTAGGCTATATTCAGTCCATAGATACATCTACATATACACTGCTGCCCATTAAAATTACTACACCACGAAGATGAAGTGCTACATACGCGAAATTTAACCGACAGGAAGAAGATGCTGTGATATGCCAATGATTAGCTTTTTAGAGCATTCACACAACATTGGCGCCGGTGGCGACACCTACAACGTGCTGACATGAGGAAAGTTTCCAATCGATTTCTCATATACAAACAGCAGTTGACCGGCGTTGCCTGGTGAAACGTTGTTGTGATGCCTAGTGTAAGGAGGAGAAATGCGTACCATCACGTTTCCAACTTTGATAAAGGTGGATTGTAGCCTATCGTGAGTGCGATTTATCGTATCGCGACTATGCTGCTCGCATTGGTCGCGATCCAATGACTGTTAGCAGAATACGGAATCGGTGGGTTCAAGAGGGCAATACGGAACGCCGTGCTGGATCCCAACGGCCTCGTATCACTAGCAGTCGAGATGAGGCATCTTCTCCCCATGGCTGCAAAGGATCGGGCAGAAATGTCTCAATCCCTGAGTCAACAGATAGAGGCATTTGCAGGACAACAAACATCTGACGAACAGTTCGACGATGTTTGCAGCAGCATGGACTATCAGCTCTGAGACGATTGCTGTGGCTACCCTTGACGCTGCACCACAGACAGGAGCGCCTGTGATGGTATATGCAACGACGAACCTAGATGCACTAATGGCAAAACATCATTGTTTTTCGGATGAATCCAGGTTCTGTTTACAGCATCATGATGGTCGCATCCGTGTTTGGCGACATCGCGGTGAACGCACATTGGAAGCCATACTGACTTATCACCCGGCGTGTTGGTATGGGGTGCCATTCGTTACTTTTCGGTCACCTCTTGTTCGCATCGACGGCAGTTTGAACAGTGGCCGTTACAGTTTAGATGTGTTACTACTCGTGGCTCTGCTCTTCATTCGATCCCTCCGAAACCTTACATTTCAGTAGGATAATGCGTGACCGCATGTTGCAGGTCCTGTACGGGACTTTCTGGATACGGAAAATGTTCGACTGCTTCCGTGGCCAGCAATTCTCCAGATCTATCACCAATTGAAAATGTCTCGTCAATGGTGGCCGAGCAACTGGCTCGTCACAATACGCCAGTCACTACTCCTGATGAACTGTAGCATCGTGTTAAAGCTGCATGGACATCTGTATGTGTACACGTCATCCAAGCTCTGTTTGACTCAATGGCGAGGCGTATCAATGCCATTATTACGGCTAGTGGAAGTTGTTCTGGGTACTGATTTCTGAGGATCCATGCATTCAAATTGCGTGAAAATATAAATACATTTCAGTTGAAGTATAATATATTTGTCCAATGAATACCCGTTTATCATCTGCATTTGTTCTTGGTGTAGCAATTTTAATGGCCAGTGGTGTACATTCCGCAATCCACCGTAAACTGCGTGACGGAGGTTATACTGTTGTGCTACTAGGCATTTCCTTTCCTATTCCATTCCCAAATAGTACGAGTGAAAAAGGAACTTCTATATGCCTCCGTTCGCTCCCTAATTCTTATTATCTAATTCTTATAATCTATGGGATCATTACGCGAAATGTAAGTAGGCGGTAGGAAGATCGTTCTACACTAAGCTTCAAATTCAGGCCCTCTAAATTTCCTCAGTTTCTCGAAAAGAACGACGTCTTTCCTCCAGCAATCCCCATTTGAGCTTCCGGAGCATTTCCGTTACTCGCTCATTGGTCCAACCTACCAGTAACGAATCTAGCTGCTCGCCTCTGAAATACTTCTACGTCTTCCTTTAAACTAATCTGCTGCGGGTCCCAAACATTTGAGCAATACTTAAGACGTGGTCGTACAAGGGTTTTATACGCCATCTCCTTTACAGATGAAGTACATCTTCCCAAAATTCTCCAAATAAACCGAAGTAGGCTGTCCGCCTTACTGACAACATTCCTTACATGTTCGTTCCATTTCATATTCCTCTGCAATGTTGCGCTTAGATATTTGAACGACGCGACTCCATCAAGAAGCTCACGACTAATGCTGTATTCGAATATTATGAGATTTTGTTTCGTACTCAACTGCATTACCTTACATTTTTCTACATTTAACGCTAGTTGGCATTCCCCGCATCACCTAGAAATTTGGGCAAAGTCATCCTGTATGCTATTACAGGCACTTAAAGAGGACATCCTCGCATAAACCACAGCATCAGCAGCAAAATAGCAGCCAATTACAAGCTACTCTGTTCATCAAATCATTTAAATAGAAAATAATAGCGATCCTACCACACTCCCATGGGGCACGTCTGACGATACACTGGTCACTGATGAACACTCGTTCCATTACTTAGTAAGTCTTCCAGCCAGTCCCAAATCTGTGAACCAGTCCCATATACTCGTATCTTCGTTAGCAGTCTCCAGTGTGGGACAGCGTCAAATGCCTTTCTAAAAACCGAAAAAAAAAACAGAGTGTGCCTGTTGCCGTTCATCAAATGTTCAAATGTCTGTAAATCTATCGGACCAGTCCGTAGCTTACAAACTACTTAAACCTAGGTAAACTAACCTACAGACAACACACACAACCATGCCCCAGGGAAGACTCAAACCTCCACGGAGAGCAACCGCGCGCTCCGCAGCGAGACGCTTTAGACCGCTCGGCTACTCCACCGCGGCTGTCGTTCATCCATGGCCCGGAAGATGTGTGAGAAAAGGACAAGTTGAGTGTTACATGAATGATGTTTCCTAAACCGGTGATGATTCACAGAAATAAGCTTTACCGTCACAAGGAAATTTACTATACTGAACTGAGAATATACTCCAAAATACTACAGGAAACGTCAACGATATTGGGCTGTAAGTTTGTGGGTCAGTTCTCTTTCCTTTCTTATAAACGGGAGTCACCTTCGCTTTCTTCCATTCAGTAGGAACTTTGCGCTGAATAAAAATTCGCGATAAATGGAAGTTAGGGTACAATCTCGCTGAATACTCTTTGTAAACAGAACTGTTATTCCATCTAGACCAGGAGACTTTTTTGTACTTAGCTCTCTCAGCTCGTTCTCTACACGGTAACTATTACTATGTCATCCATTTGGGAGTTATTGCGTTGATCAAATGGTGATATATTTGTGCGGTCCTCCTGCGTGAAAGATTTCTTAAAGATTAAGTTCATAACTTCAGCTTTCCGTTTGCTTTCTTCTGTTACTGCTCCGGAATGATCAACGAGAGTGACTGGACAGTGGGCTTTGACCCGCTTATCGATTTTACATAGGACCAGATTTTTTTTTGGGTTCTCGGGAAGGTCTTTTGGTAAGATATGGCTGTGGTAATTATTGTATGCTTAGTGCATCGATCTTTTTATAGACGCACGGATCTCTACTAACTTGTGCCTGTCATCAGTTGCGTGTTGTTTTTTGAATCTAAAGTGCAACAGTCTTTGGTTTCTCAGCATCTTTCTAACATTATTATTATACCACGGTGGATCTTTACAATCCTTAATCGTCTTTACTGGCACACATTTCTCTAACCCTTTACTTAAAATGCACTTAAATTTAGTCCACAATTCCCGTACGTCGATAGTCCCGGAATTAAATGATGCCCATTCATTTTGTAAGTGCGATCCTAACATTTGCTTATCGGCTCTTCCCAACAAAAACACGCTACTAGACTTCTTGATTGGTTTATGAACTTTGGTCACCATCGACGCTATGACGATATCGTGATCACTAATTCCTGTTTTTACACAAATACCGTTAATAAGGTCAGGCCTGTTCGTGGCTATTAGGTCTAAAATATTTCCATTGAGCGTGGGTTGCCGGTTTAACTGCTCAAGACAGTTTTCGGAGAACGTGTCCAAAAGTAGCTCGCAAGACTGCTTGTCTGTACCGCCTGAAATGTAACCAGAGAGGTCCCAATCTATACTCTTAAGGTTGAAGTCTCCCCCGACTAATGTTAGATGGCCCGGATACCTACGCTCTATCTGGTGTAGACTTTCTTTGAATGACTCTAAAACTGCTACAGCAGCACTGGGGGGCCTATAAAACACCCAACTATTAACATTACTTCTTTTAGGCCTGTGGCCAGATAACTTCACACTTACTTTCAACAATATCTTTGTCCACAAGTATGAACACTCCTCGTCCAGTTGTAACCGATCTATCTTTCCTATATACATTCCACGCCTCGTTAAATATTTCTGAACTTGCCTCTTCATGATTTAGACAGCTTTCGGTGCCTAAAACTATCTGAGCACAATAATTCCCATGCAGTGCGGCAAATTCGGGAACTTTGTATCTAATACTTTGTAAGTTCGCTGCTTAAAAAAAAAAAGACATGTCCACTCCACAAGTACTCTGCTACCCGCGTATCCGCTTCCTTAGTGTAGTGCACCCCTGATCTACAATTGGTCTGTAATTATGTGGGCCAGATCTATTGCCTTTCTTATGATCGAGAGTCACCTGCGCTTTTTTTCCAATCGCTAGGAAATTTGCGATGAATTAAAGATTTGCGATAAATGCAAGCCAAGTGAGGGGCCAATGGCGTAGAATACTCTTTGTAAACTGCACTGTTATTCCATCTGGACCAGGAACCTTATATGTATTTAGCTCTCTCAGCTGCTTCTCTACACCGTAAATACCTACTACTATGTCCTCTATTTGGGAGTCAGTGCGTTGATCAAATGATTGTACATTTGTGCGGTCCTCCTGCGTGAAAGATTGTCTTATAGGTTATATTTAGAACTTATGCAACTGTGCGAGTTGTTTTAGGACCCATCTTGCACAAACTTTACGAAACACAAGTCTGTTGTGAATAATTTCGTAGGCAGAACCATGACTAATTTGAAGACGATGAACCACTTCATCAATAGTTAATCGTCTGTATAAGAGAATCATTTCACGTGATCGCTCAATGGTTTCTTCATTTGTGGCAGTAAACGGTCGTCCGGCTCATTCATCGTGCTTAACACTCGTGCGACCATTTCGGAATTTTTCAATCCACTCGTACACACTTCGCTGTGGCAAAACACTGCTCCCGTACTGTGCTGAAAGTCTTCTATCAATTTCGGCCCCTGAAACACCTTCCGCCCACAAAAAACGTATCACTGAACGTTGCTCTTCTTTGATGCAAATAGACAGCAGAGCAGCCATGATCAGCAGCACGACAGCGACAACGAAATTAACGTAGCAGCTTGAAAGTTGCAAAGATATAACGAACAATAAACAAAGCATGCGTCACCAACGTGAAACGACAGTACTACCAACATAAACAAAAATATAACTAAATTGCGGATAATAAGCTTTCCGTTTGCTTTCTTCTGTTACTGCTCCGGAATGATCAACGAGTGACTGGATAGTGGGCTTTGGGTCGCTTATCCATTTTACATAGGACAAGATTTTTTTTGGGTGCTCGGAAAGGTACTCAATGCAGAATACCTGCGATAATGATAGAAGAACAGCAGCTGCTCTTGCCTGCTTGGTTCGCCCTTGGCCACGCAAACACACACACACAGAGAGAGAGAGAGAGAGAGAGAGAGAGAGAGAGAGAAAGAGAGAGATTGCGAGAGAGAGCGGGAGAGGGGACAGAGAGAGAGAGAGAGAGAGAGAGAGAGAGAGAGAGAGAGAGAGGGAGAGAGGGAGAGAGAGAGATTTACAGATTTATGAGATTTAGGAGGTGCGGGAGGAGTGTGGCCTTGAGATGAGGCTTCCCTTGGCAGCGCGTCGCGCTATGAATGATGGCCTCCCGCTCCCGCTGCCCCCTTTATCTGGGCAGGAGTCCCGCCAAGTGGCTAGTGAGCAGTGAGCAGTGAGCACTGAGCAGCCGATAACCACGCGCCAACTTTCATTAGGGCCGCGCAGGCCGCAATTGGTGGCCGCCCTGGCAGCGGAGAACCAGCGCTCGTTTCCCTCTGGTAACGGGGCGGGCAGGGTCGGGCATCTCTCCAAATGGCACCGGCGCCCTCCACGCGACCGTAGCGCTAGGCACTGCACAGTGGCTGTACGCCTGCGCGCGAGCAAATAATTTTTAACCGAAGAAAATAAAAAAAATAGTTCATGAAAATACCGATCACCCAATCGTGAAAACAGGTTTTTTAAACACTCTGTACTACACCTTTATATCCGAACTAACTTACCAGATAATGAGGAGGTATCTAATACGGGGGTAAGTCAATTATTATCCGCAATTTAGTTATATTTTTGTTTATGTTGGTAGTACTGTCGTTTCACGTTGGTGACGCATGCTTTGTTTATTGTTCGTTATATCTTTGCAACTTTCAAGCTGCTACGTTAATTTCGTTGTCGCTGTCGTGCTGCTGATCATGGCTGCTCTGCTGTCTATTTGCATCAAAGAGGAGCAACGTTCAGTGATACGTTTTTTGTGGGCGGAAGGTGTTTCAGGGGCCGAAATTGATAGAAGACTTTCAGCACAGTACGGGAGCAGTGTTTTGCCACAGCGAAGTGTGTACGAGTGGATTGAAAAATTCCGAAATGGTCGCACGAGTGTTAAGCACGATGAATGAGCCGGACGACCGTTTACCGCCACAAATGAAGAAACCATTGAGCGAGCACGTGAAATGATTCTCTTAGACAAACGATTAACTATTGATGAAGTGGCTCATCGTCTTCAAATTAGTAATGGTTCTGCCTACGAAATTATTCACAACAGAGTTGGGTTTCGTAAAGTTTGTGCAAGATGGGTCCAGAAACAACTCGCACAGTTGCTTAAGCAAACGCGCCTCGACATCAGCAAAAAACATTTCGATCGCTATGGTAACGAAGGGGACAACTTCTTAGACAGAATCATTACTGGTGACGAAACATGGATCCATCATTACGAGCCGGAGAGTAAACGGCAGAGTATGGAATGGAAACATCCAAATTCGCCGTGCAAGAAAAAGTTCTAGACCCAACCGTACGCAAGAAAACTGATGCTTACGGTTTTTTTAAATGCACGAGGTCCTGTACTGGTTAAATGGGTACAGCAATAAACAGTGTACGTTCCAGTGAGATGCTTACTGACAGGATAAAGCCTGCAACTGGAAGCAATCGCCGAGGATTGCTCTCAGAAGGTGTTGTATTGTTGCACGACAATGCCCGTCCGCATACCGCTGTCCACACTGCTGAAACGCTCCAGAAACTCAAATTCAAAGTACTGGATCATCCTCCATATAGTCCCGATCTTGCCCCTTCTGACAATCACTTGTTTGGTCCACTCAAACAGGCATTAAGGGGCCGTCGATATGACTCGGACGAAGCAGTGAAGGAAGTGGTGCATTCCTGGCTCGCAGCTCAACCGAAAAACTTCTTTTATGAGGGCATAAGGAAGCTTGCAGAGCGATCGACGAAGTGCATTGAAAAGCAAGGAGACTATGTCGAAAAATGATGTTCTTGTAAGTTTCGTATTTTATTACAATAAAATTTTATAACTAAATTGCGGATAATAATTGACTTACCCTCGTATATAAAGCAGAGTGTCCGTATGTTTGTACGTGTTGCATACAAATCTACAGTTTTTATCCAATCTTTATGAACTTTTGTACGCGTAAGCTTCAATCCATGAGGACGGTCGCCGTAAGTTTAAGAATCACATACGATATATAGTTCACGATATATGACGTCATAAACAAGGAGATGCGGAAAGACTGCTGCATTTTTGCGACAATGCTGCTCATTTTCTCCTAAAACATTGGACCGATTTCAACCAAATTTGGTACACACATTCCTTACAGTGAGGTAACAGTTGCTACATGGTTAAGAATCACATACGGCACATGGTATCAATAGATATGACGTCATAACCAATAGAAATCGCAAAAAATGCCATATAATGGGGCGAGATTTTAGAAATACACTGTATGAGAATGACAGTACTTAGCGACTTGCAACAAACTTTAAACATAATTTCAAACCTTTATTAAACTTTTTATCGCTGGCAACCATAGAAAAATAATGAAAGGAAAAAAAAGTTTCTCGCTTCCTACTTCTCCGCTGTTTATGATTAAAACTACGGCATTCGGTATGACGTTACAATTTATAATGTCTACACTACAAATTGGAGCCGCAGGAAATCTTACGAACAGTATACACGCATACAGCTGAATGTACCTTCTAAATTGTATCACAGTGCGACACGCAGTTCATGAGATATGAGTACACAAACAGTAACGATCATGGAAAACCGCCCTATCACGCAGCAGGTTTTAATCTATTATTTCTTTACAACTAACTCTGTTCGCAACGGATTTTACCGACATACAGCACTTATACAAACGAATATATAACAGCAAGATTATACTATTGTAAAACATATAACTCAATAAATTTTATATGTCATCTGAATTTTGATTATTAGGTTTCTTTGTTTGGATACTGCACTTATAATTTTGTACTTTGTGGAAGACAGCCTTATTTCTTATTTATTCGCCGATAAATATAGCATGTTTTTAGAAAAAAGGGGATGGATAAAGAGAAAATGGGTAGGAGAAGTAATAACTCAAGACAGGAATTAATACATAAACACCCGGGCAGAACCGGGTTTTCAGCTAGTGATGAGATAATTTAAGTTATTCAGACAGTTAAGGGAGAAGAAAACTTTATAGATTATACTATCTGTATACCCGGCGTTGCCCGGGCGTTTATTTATTCTACACTCTCGTAGTCTACCTTCCCTTCCCTCTTCTATCTGCATTCATCTCTTTGTTTCCCATGTCTCTGTTCGTTTTCACCTTTCCCTTTCTCCGCAATGATTTTTGAAAGGCACCCTCTGTCATGTACCACACGAACATGTATGTATCTTGTGACCTTACTCTTGGTGTAATCGTCGTGTGTGCAAAAATTCATCAAGTATGGAGAAAACCTATTCATTTTGTCAAAGTTCGTATGTTAAGTACCCTCCATCGTGCACCGAGCGAAATTTTATACAGACAGTGACATTACTCCTGTTTTTATGGTGAAGTGTGTAAAATTTCATAAATATCGGAAGAAACTATAGATTTCTATGCAATAGAAACACAGAATCACATTGAAAAACGCACTTTGTTGTTCTCCGATTTTCCAGTTTTATTTCATACAACCTGTTTTTTTGAGAATAATGAAAACAAAAAAGATCTGTGAAATCGGTCAGCGTTCTCAATTTATGGCGCGACAAACATAATTAGGGATTCGTTTTTATCTTGCAAGTAACTCTCCTCCATGCACCGTATGAAACTTTAGGAAGACGGTGACCTTCCTTTTGGAGACAAAGCGTGCAAACTTTCGTGAAGGTCGGAATGAAACTGTAGATTTCGTCAGTCTGTAGGAAAAATATCCTCCGCCATGCACCTTCATTCCGTCCTATCGTAAATATTTTCTTAGCCAACATCTTCTATCTTTAAACTACATACCGGCAAAATTTCATCTTCATAGGTGCAGTAGGTTTGGAGATTTCGTGTTTCGTCAGTGAGTCAGTGAGTTACCTTTAGATTTTATATTAGTGATATCTCCTGAATTCTTGGTCCTACGAAGACATTATTTATCATGTTCGTAGATAGGAGTATTAGGAAACTGCCTGCGAAATATGTTGTAAATTGAATTGGTAGTAAAGACTTAGTAAATTACAACCTCATGCTTTTTAGGGTGACGTTTCATGTATTTCAATGTCTTTGACGTCATAGAACCTAAACTATATGTCGTAATACGATATTATTTCGAAGGTACATCCAGTGGTGCATACGTAAAAGGTTTGAAAAATACGTCGCGAATAGAGTTAGTAGGAAAGACGTAATAAATGAAAACGTCATGCGTGATGTGGCGGTTTTTCAGAAACGTAATTGTTTATTACTCCATATCTCATGAACTGTGTGTCGTAATATGATAAAATTTCGAACGTACGTTCAGTGGTATGTGTGTGTACTGTCTGTAACATTTCTCGCGAATAAAATTACGAGTAATAAATTCTAGCGTCATGCCAAATGCCGTAATTTTACTTCATGAACGCCGAAAAAGTAGTAAGCGACAAACCTTATTTCCTGTCATCATTTTGCTGGGGTTGTCAGCGAGAAAAAGTTTCCTAAAGGTTAGAAATTATGTTTGAAGTTTGTTGCAAGTCGCTAAGTCCTGTTCTTCTCAAATAGTGGACTAATAAGTCACACTATCACGTGCCGCAATATAGGGAAGTTTTCATTGTTTATGACGTCGTATGTCCTGAACTATCGGCCCTGTCGCAAAATCCGTTCTTAGCCTTAACTTGTGAACGGCTCGACCGAATTCACGGATCTTTTTTTTCTCAGAACACAGTTTGTATGAAATAAAACTGTAAAATTTGAGAACAACAAAATGCGTTTTTCAGTGTGACTCTGTGTTTCTATCGCATACAAATCTATAGTTTTGTTCCGATTTTTATGAAATTTTGTACAATTCACTATAAAAACAAGAGAAATGTCACTGTCTATATAAAATTATGTCGGTGCATGGTGGAGTGTATACGAACTTTGACAAAATGAATAGGTTTTCTGAAATCTTGATAAATTTTTGCACACGTCATTTATACCAAGTGACATGGGAAAGAAAGAGATAGATGAGGGAAAGGGAGGTGGACTACAAGAATGTAGAATAAATAAACATCCGGCCAACGCCGGGCTTACATATAGTTAGTACATATTAACTGCACAGTTTTTAAAATTAATAACCCAGTCCCTTATTGTTATTTACAGTGACCGTCTTCATACGCGCGTACCACATACCATATCTGAACTAAAGGATGTATCAGGCAGGCAAGAGTATCGATCAGAGAGAGGAGCTGACTGCGACGCCGTGTGACACGGCATCTCAGAAATCTAGGCCAACCGCCGGAGTGTTCCAGTGGCAAGCGGCCAGAGAGTAATTAATTAAGCAAACATATGAGGAGCGGGCTGGAAGGGTTCGGCGCGCATCCCCATCAGCGGTCGAGCCACATGCAAAGTGGGGCGTCGCGGCGCTAAGTGGACGGACGGGGTGGAGTGGGGAGGGGGTGGCAGGACTGGCGGTGGGGTGGTGGAGGGGGGAGGGGGGAGACCCGCGGGCAGCATATTAAGCGCAGGTCGCGGCGCCGCCACGCCGGCCAACCCTGCGCAAATGAAAATTCCTGCGCCGTGCGGTCGCGCCCCGAGGAATTCCCTGCCGCTCGCTCGCTCGCCCCTCCCCTCCACGGTCTCCTTCCTCCCCCACTTCCCCCCCCCCCCTTCCATCGGGTGTCGCGCGGAATAATGGGGACGCCGCGCTTTAGAACAGCACGGCCGCGTCCGCGCTCGCTCGTCGGAGAGGCTGCTGGCGCTACATCGGCCCTGCGAATATGCAAAGGAACTCTTCGCCTCCTCTCTCATTTCTCTTATTCTCTTTCATTCTCGTTCTCGGCTTCTTGTCTCTTTTGGATAATAGGACTCGGTGCCGGGAGCGACCGGGGGATGGCTTCCTGCAATTTGTGTTCCGTCGGCACAGTGAACGCAAGTTCGTAAGTAGTCGATTACAAACGTTGTAGCTAGCTCACATCTACATCTACATAGATAGTCTGCAAATCACATTTAAGTGCTTGACAGAGGGTTCCTTAACCACTTTCATAACTTTTCTCTATCATTCAATTCTCTAATAGCGCGCGGGAAGAAAGAACATCTAAATCGTTACGTTTTCGATCTGATTTCTCTTATTTTATTGCGATGGTCATGTCTTCCTAAGTAGGTGGGTGCTAGCAAAATATTTTCAAATTCAGAAGTAAAAGTCGATGATTGAAACTTCACTAACAGATCACGCCGCAATGAATAACGTCTTTCTTTTAATGATTTCCACCGCAATTCTTGAAACATTTGTGTGACGCTTTCCCCCCCGTAACGTGATAAAACAAAACGAGCTTCCCTTCTCTGAACCTTCTCAATATCTTCCATCAGTCCCACCTGGTGAGGGTCCCACAAGGGGCAACAGTACTCCAGGAGAGGACGCATAAGTGTGATGTAGGCAGTCTCTTTGGTGGAGCTGTTGCATCTTCGAAGCGTTCTGCCAGTGAAACGTAACCTTTGGTTCGCCTTCCCCACAATATTTTCTATGTGTCCTCTACAGTCAAAGTTGTTCGTAATTGTCACTCCTAGGTATGTGGTAGAATTTAGGACCTTAAGGTTTGACTGATTTAACGCGTAATTGATGTTCAGCGGATTTCTTTTAGTGGTCATGTGTATTACTTCACACTTCACACTTATTTATTTAGCGTCACTTGCCAATTTTCGCACCATGTACAAATTTTGTCTAAATCGCTTTGAAGTTGCTTTTGATCAACTGTTGACTTCACCAACCGATAAACGACAGCACCATCCGCGGTCTAAGGGAGCTATTCAGATTGTCTCCTAAACCGTTTATAAACACGAGGAAGAGTAGGGGACCTATAACGCTTCCCTGTGGAACGCCAGATATCACTTACTCGATAACTTACCGTCAATTACAACGAACTGTGTCCTTTCTGATCGGAAATCGTGAATCCAATCGCACAACTGGGGACATATTCCATAAGCACGCAATTTCATTAAAAGCCGCTTGTGTGGTACAGCTAGTTCACATCCACATAATTTCGACAAAAAGCGTGCTCAGATACGTGTAACTCCACACAATCGGTGTAAGAGGGTGGAAGAAGAAAGTACAGAAAGTACCGTCAACTGTATTAAGATTATTTTTTCAATTATGCGATAGGTCTCGCTATAATCACACCATATTCAGTCCCCCGCTGTGCAACTGTCAGTACTAGCACATTTAAAAGGGGTGGCCGTTAACATTGGTACATTTCTTAGTCCTATCATGTCAGAAATCCAACGGCCACCGCTTTTAAATGTGCTACTACTGACAGTTCCACAATGGCGACTTGAAGATGTGATTACCTACATCTACAGCTACGTCTACATGGGATACACGGCAAATCACATTTAAGTGCCAGGCAGACGGTTCATCGAATCACCATTATACTATTTATCTCCCATTCCATTGTCGAATAGCGCGCGAGAAGAAAGAACATCTGAATCTCTCCGTTCGAGCTCTGATTTCTCGTATTTTATTCTGATGATCATTTCTAGCGATGTAAGTGGGAGTCAACAATATATATTTTCGCATTCGGAGGAGAATGTTGGCGATTGGAGTTTCGTAAGTAGCCCACGCCGCAGCGATAAGCGCCGTTGTTGTAATGATTGCCATCCCATATCCTATATTATTTCCGTAACGCTGTCTCCCCTGTATCGTGACAATACGAAACGAACTGCCCTTCTTTGGACTCTTTCGATGTCCTCCGTCAAACCCACCTGATAAGGATCCCACACTGGGCAGCAATACTCCAAAAATGGACGGACAAGCGTAGTGTATGCAGTTTCTTTTGTAGTTCTGTTGCTTGTTTTATCGGTTCTACCAATAAAACGCAGTCTCTGGTTAGCCTTTCCCATGACATTATCATTATAATGTTAATACAACTGCCGCTACTTTATTCCACCTTTAAATCTATCAGCTGTAGTCCCAGAACAATGATTATGGAGAGACTAATAAGTGTAAGAGTTTATTAATTAATAAATCATTCAATTAATGTGTTAATTATTAACAAGTATATGATACTTTTGTCCTACAAATGAGACACCTTTATATTCATGCTTGACCTCATGCAAGTTACCAAACAGGACGACTGTCCATCTGCAGATTGGATCAAGCCAAAACCACTTGGATATGGTGGGCCATTAATAGGCCGAAACCCGTCATTATACACAATCACATGTGGACCCCCACTTTTTTTCTCTCGGAAAACCAGAAAATGTTAAAGAAACATGTTTTAGAAATATCTATTACTTGATGTATAAAGTTATTCACCAATTACATTTTACTCATAAACAAAATTAGGAGTTTAAGTTTAAAAAATAATTTCATAAACATTGCATCTATTGTGTTTAAGAGGAGCCCCAGCGAAAATAAGCAAAGTAACACTAAAAAAAAAAAAAGTTATAGAAGGGTATCAAATGATTAGAACCATAATCTGGTTTCAACATACAAATGTAATTTAACAATTACAGGTTGCAGGAGGTTTTTGATAAAGATAAACTAGTTGTTCCGTGTAAATAATTCGCACTCTGTCCTGATCAGTCACAGACGGTAAGATGGTAATGGATAGTAATGCATAAAACATAATAATAATATTGCACGCACTGTAAGTTCCAGGGAATTATAAGTTAAATAAATTATTATATTAGTAAGCGGTCCTCCCTATGATACTAAACACTGAGGTAATTTAGTTCATTCACGCAGTACACAACGCTTGTTTGAACAAAGTGAACAATTCGTACAGCTGTTGTGTATCGACGTCTGAAACAGAAATCTCTGGATAAACTACGCGTGCGTAAAGAATATAAACAACTGCAAGAGCTGACGTGCTAAATTAAATTGTGTTTTACTTTTCGTCGTTACTTTGATTTGTATAACCTAAATCGTGTGATGAATTATACTTTACATCGACGTGCAGAGGTGCCCACAGGAAAGGGGGGCGTGTTATATACTAAATGAATTTATCTTCCGAATCCTGGAATTATATATATCGCGTATGAGGGGAAGGGGGAAGAGTTGATCGCAGTTTGGTGGTGGGTGAATTGTTACCCAAGGGAGGGGGGGGGGGTTGATGTGCATGCATCAAACAAGGTCTTTACATCAACAAGAGCTGTCGTTCATGTTAGTTAAACAGAATGTCAATAGATGAAACCTTCTACAT
This sequence comes from Locusta migratoria, assembly GCA_026315105.1. Taxonomy (NCBI): domain Eukaryota; kingdom Metazoa; phylum Arthropoda; class Insecta; order Orthoptera; family Acrididae; genus Locusta; species Locusta migratoria. The sequence continues at coordinate 401,176,785 of CM048746.1, forward strand.
TACCTTTATATCGGCCGCTCACACAAAGTTCGTAATCGTCGCGGTGGCTGATAGGAACAATATAATTTTTTTCAATATATTTTTTTTTAACACTGACTTTAAACTATCTTTGTATTTTTCGTCATTAGTGGAGGACGAAACCTTGAAAATGGTACCTCAATCATTAATTTTGTGTAAGTAATACGGGAGATATGGCGTTCCCACTAAAAAACACTAATGAGAAATAGCATATATGATGATGATACATGTAAGAACTGAAGTTTAGTGACAAAAATCGCAGATGAGAATGTTCTTCTCACATCGACATGTGCTCACAGTGAGCACGTGACCGAGATTGCCCTTAGTTTCCCTATGAAACCATCCGAAAACTTGATTTCACAAAATATACACGAAGCAGCAACACCTTTGGATAGGAAATCTCCTGAAAGAAGCTCCAATTCAGATGTTCCAGTGGATAAGCTGCTTCAGTGCTTTATTAATTGACTTTTTTTCAATACCTTGACGTCTTATCGCTAGTTCTTCTCCCTTTCTAGACTGAAGTACAGTTGTTCCACATCCTCCACCATGATATTTTATCTTTCCTTTTTTTAACTCAATAGTTCTCTTGTCGCTTTTATAGGCTTCTTTTAAGAAAGTCTGTTTTTTTTTTTGGCGTTTATGGAAATCCTAGCCGCTTTTTCAGAAATTTCGACTTTGAAAGGGTGCAAAATGTTGTTTCTCTCTGTCAACTATAGGGTAAATAATCGCAATACATTACGAGTCTAATAAAAGTAGTTTCGATAACAACATGATCTTCAGTATCTTTATCTACAACGGTTGGTCTGCCTCTTCTCGCTTTTGCTGCTTCCTCAGATGTTACATAACCTAATTATTGTTGAGTTTTAAACATTAAATCCTTTAGTGGCTTCTTCCATTCACTCCTCTTTTCCCGATCTGCATTGGTAGCAATTTTACGTGAACACCGCGCTCATATATAATCTTCTCCAAGAGAATTCGAAGAGAATAAGAAGGTGTAATTTACACAGAAAGATTTAAAAGAAAGAAGATATCAGGGGTCTGCTTTAGGCAACTAATGGGGGTCCACATTAGGCGACTCTAATCTAATTTTGTTCACCCGATAAATTTTTAACCAAACACTGAAACCTAGGGACACAAGAATGAAGCTTATTCATTAATACACAAGAACACATAAAAGTTGAAGGGCTTATCTGCAAATGTCAGGATAGGAAAGCAAAATGTAGCACAATGTAAACCCTTTTTTCACAAGTGGAGTAGGAGACATGTGCACATTTAAACTACTATTTCCATTTGTTTCCTTTACAGTACAGGAGAATGCAGAGGTAAGAGACTGGGGATCTGCTTGAGGGGAAGGTTCGGTTATGGGTACTTCCCTTTTTTAAGATCAGGGTTGGAACTTAAATAGTGGCAACTATTTATTAACAACCAATATAAAAGCTTTACATGTTTGCACCTTTTACTGTCCTTCAAAGTAGTCACAATCGTTGCGTAGAACCCGGTGCCAGCAATGTGGAAGGCGTAGAATACTGTTAGCAGAGCCTGTTCTGTTAATGGTGCGAATGGAGCGGTATACTGCTTAGCAAATCTTTGGAACAGTTCTGAAGCGAGCTCCACGAGGTGGTTCCTTCATTTTCGCAATAGAATCTAACTCACGAGGACTTAGGCGTTGTGAAAGTAGTGGCAACACTTTCTGCACAACTCGCCCATCATTTTGCACGCCAATGTGAGGGCGCAAACAGGGCAATCTGTGGCTGCTCTGTTCGTTCAATGGGACTGGGAAGTACTGTACCCTCTAGAACACGTGAAGGATGAAGGAACCATTTCGTTGCATTCGATTCAGAACTGTTACAGAGATTCGACAGGCAGTAGACCGCTCCATTCTCACCAAAACAGAAGAGGCTCTGCTAATAGTATACGCTTTCCACATAGCTGGCAACAGGTTCTACATAACGGTGGTGACTACTTTGAAGGATAGTATCAGGTTCAAACATGTAACGCTTTTGTATCGATTGTGAATAAATAGCCACAATTTACCTTCCAACCCTCGTAAGTAACACAATCGCTGATTTGTAAATGTTCAAATGTTTGTAAAGCTTATGGAACGTAACTGTGGGGTCATCAGTCCTTAAACTTACATACTACTTATGAACTACTTTATACTAACGACGGCACAAACGTCCATGCCCGAGAGAGGATACGAGCCCCCGACGGGGAACGGCCTCCCGCACCGTAGCATGTTGCCTAATGCGCTCGGCCGCTCCGCAGCGGCACTGACTGATTTATCTAAGTAATACAGATCGCTGACTCCCTCACATGATTGTCAAAATTATAAGAGCTAATGAATGCAAGCATAATATACAAAACAATCGAAATAATTTAAAATTTGTTCCCTTCAAGATAGGAAAGGCACCGTGCAACACTATTCTGTCTTAATTTTGTAAAATTATTGTGATAGAAAGTCTGGACGTAATACATTCCATTACTGGCCCTTGAAGCACGTGGCCAAATTTAGTCTTCTTAGCGTCTAAATAATTTCAATAATATGCTACAAATAGTATGCCAGTAAACAGTTTGAGAAATATTCTCCATCCGAGGCTATTTTACTGGGATGCCCCCCCCCCCCCCCCCATCTTTTACGAAAGCCCTAAGCCAAATCTCTGCAATGTTATTAATTTACAAAATATTTAACGTAGTAAATAGTACATAGACAACAATGTTTATACATAATTTACATTAGTAGCTTACAAATTTTCAGTGGCGTAACTCTCATATCCAAAGATAATAATTTTACATATATATACACATCATACGAAATCGATAAATCATGCCATATAAATATTACCAAAAAATTATGCATAATGAAACAGGCATAAAAAATTAACAATGGTGTCACAACCGGAGAGTCACTCCAGACATTGCGCTTGATAATGGAAGCAAGTCTGAAGGAAAACCATGACACGATTATATAAGGCATATTCCGGTCATTTTTTCCTCTAAGGTAGACGGGTTAAGTCTGCTCTTGTGCAACAGGTTGCTTCAAGTTAGAGTCACCAGAGAAGAAAGTGTCGTGTTGCAAGTAAGACGTGCCATCCGCCTCCGTGCAACTACATGCAGTCCTCCCTTAAACTGGACCAGCATTACAGAGGCTCTCCAAATAAAAGATGAGGATGAGAATTTGGATGAGGAGAAAGTATGTCAGTGAAATCCATTAATTTGTGCTCAATCTCAATGGAAACGTAATATTTCTTTGAGCTGAAAAAAGGTCTGTATATGTATGTTCGACAAACAAGGCAGAACAACAAGATTCAAACAAGATTGCCAAGTCCATGAAGTGTTGGGATTAAAAATGATATAAGGCATGGATACTCGTTCACTATATCTACATCGATATCCATACTCCGCAAGCCACCCGACGGTGTGTGGCAGAGGGTACCTTGAGTACCACTATCGGTTCTCCCTCTTATTCCAGTCACGTATTGTTCGCAGAAAAAATATTGTCGGCATGCCTCTGTGTGAGCTCTAATCTCTCTGATTTTATCGTCATGATCTCTACGCGAGATATACGTAGGAGGGAGAAAGATACTGCTGGATTCCTCGGTAAAGGTATGTTCTCAAAACTTCCACAAAAGCCCGTACCTTGCGACAGAGCATCTCTCCTGCAGAGTCTTCCACTGGAGTTTATCGATAATCTCCGTAACGCTTCAACGATTACTAAACGATCCTGTAACGAAACACGCTGCTCTCCGTCGGATCTTCTTCCTCTATCAAGCCCTCCCGGTATGGATCCCATAACGATAAGCAATATTCAAGCAGTGGGCGAACACGTGCATTGTAACCTACTTCCTTTGTTTTCGGACTAAATTTCCTTAGGATTCTTCCAAAGAATGTAAGTCTGGCATCTGCCTTACCGACAATTGATTTTATCTGGTCGTTCCATTTTAAATAACTCCTAATGTTTACTCCCAGATAATTTATGGAATTAACTGCTTCCTGTTGCTGACCTGCTTTAGTGTAGCTAAATGAACTTTCTCTCTGTGTATTCGTAGCACATTACATTTGTAATGTACTGTTGAAGACGTAATGATGGAAATAAAGGAGAAGTTCAACACAATTTTACAGATAGCCTAGGTTGATGACACTGATTTTCAAGATTTTCACTATTTGTTGATCGAAATTAAGCTGGAAACAAACATAAGAACGAGAAGCAGCAGTTATGAAAGTAGCCAATAACTTAGAATTAAGGCTGGTGATCATGATTTACATGAAGACAAGGAATTCGGGTACCTTTTAAGCATCCCATGGCAGATGAAGTGACCAGGAAATGAGAAACAACCAATAGAGGTAAAGATATCATTCATAGTCAAGAGTAGTCTATTGCAGTACTGAATCACAGACACTGGGAAAAAGGGACCAGAAGATATTCGAAGCGCTAGTGACAAGGTGCGACAGAAGAATGCAGAAATTAGTGGACTCACTCGGTAAAGAAAAGAACACATGGAAAATAAACTGTTAACATCTGTTAATTCCACAACGAAAAGCCTCACTCTAGTACAGGGAGATTACTGGGAAAAATCGTAGTAGAAGATAGAGACTGGAATAGATCAAGTTAATAATTGAGGAAGTAGGCACAAGCGCTATTCGGTCATGAAGACATTGGTGCAGGAGAGGAATTAGTTGTGGGCGGCGTCGAACTGTTCGCAAGATTGACAAAAGGTGCAGACGTTACATCTTTCAACACGTTGTGTGTCAGATTCTGTTTCATTTTTTATTTGCAGAACCTGTGGTAAGGGAGACGGTTCTTTGTGAAATCTGCAAACAGGATAATTTTGTTAAATTCTTAGATCATCAGTTTATTAAAGAAGGGACCCATGGGGGTAAAGTTTTAGAGGTGATCGAAGGTTCGTACATGAAAGCATTTTTGGCGGTGAGGGTAACAGAATTGGCGCGCAGAATTAGAGGTCCGCACATAACGAACAAAATGAATAGACACTAAACCAGTCTTCGAGGTTTGGCCTACAGGAACAGTCTTCCCAAATTTTCTTCCGCAGTTTTCTGAAATCTCAAAGTAGCGGTAGCCCTCACAGCTAGTATACGTATTTGATGGTAAGTGATTCGGTTAGTGTTATTATTTGTGTAGGTCATTTTTTGTCTGAAATTTCGACGATCAAATGGTTTCAACCGAAAGGAAATACGTTCGATAAGCAGGAATTTTGAAATTTGCAAAATATAAAAAATATCGAATCAACGATTCCATGTAATCGCTTCGGATACAGCCATGTTCTCTTCCTGAAAACAAAGTAATATTTCGCTTGCGGAACGTAAGAATTCTCAAATGATAACTATGCTCACAGTCCGGTTGTATTCAAGAGGCAAATACAATTTACAAATTTCACTACACTGAAATTGTGAAAATTGGTTACATACACCTCGGTAAATGAACGCATGCATTTCACTCAATTCAGTATTTACCTAATTTAGTAAATGTACCCGTATGCTCTGACACCCACGGTGTAGACAGCCTGTTGTGTTTATTCATGAGTTATGCAAATTCTGGAACATATTGTCCGCGTGTTGCGGTCTGTGGCCATTACCTTTCAGTATATTATGTATGCAGATAAACGAAGCTGTTTTCAAACAGATGCATTAGAAATTTTAGACGGCTTTTGATATATGAAAAGGCCATGGCAGCCAAGAAGTTCTTTTTGCGCACATTTTTTTTCATGTACGATCCGTTCCATTCTCACCATCTTTATATTTATCGGTATTATGAACTAACACTGTCACATTTTAAAACACCTAAAGTTTACACTTATTGCTTTGGGGTACATCAGAGATTGATTAGATTATATGTGATTTAAAATAATCACCAGAAACACAACTCTTCGGTTGCGGAAAATTTGGTAAAAAATTTACTTTACCGTGGTTTCGGCTTCAATAGGGCAGCTTTCATGAGAAGGAAAACAGTATTTTACCTTGAATAAAAAAATTTTAAACGTCGTATAAATAACAGAGGTAAAAAACTGTTTTACTTCTGATGAAGGCTCCCCTAGTGGAGCCGAAACCATGGTAAGGTAAGAATTTTAACAAATCTTCCGCAACCGAAGAGCTGTTTTTCAAGTGATAATTTTATATTTTGACGAAAGGTTGCTGTCTTTAACAACCTTGTGTAAAATTGTTATACGTGATTGTTTTTCTTCTAGTGGCTTCAGATCACGAATGCGAGTCTAGATTGAAAGTTACGACTGTTTTATTTGCAACATTTAGCTTCCAGTTGACACTGCAAATATTTGGTCAAAGAATTAAAACAACTTTTTTACACCGTTGTTAACTCAATTATCTGTGCTTATCTGCAGATCGTTGCCTGTGCCGAAATTTTATGACCGTAGTCAGCGTTTCACTGGAGCAGAGAGATAAAGAACCAGCGTTCGGAAGATAAAACACTTACAATAAAAAAAGCCGTTGAACTAGGATATGTAGGCGATTGTCACAAATCACCTTGTCCTCTCACTGATCAAGATCGTTGGTTAATACTCACTTCCTCCCATTTCCGCCTGTTCCTTGAAGTCGCGTAACATTCTGCTACTACGTACGTTCTCACACCGTTGCTGTTCTTGTTTATCATTTACTATTGTTACGTAATGCGGTTTGCATTGAAATAAAGCGTAACCCGTTAACACGCACTTCACCTTAATTGGCGTGAGACACTATTATTCTAGCCATAATTACTTGCACAGCACATCTGTACAAATATTCATAGAATTCTCAATGTGCTTTCAGTTCGCGGCATATCAGACTTCTAAATCAAAAGATGAAAACCTCGAGTAGAAAACCAACTCACACGCAAAAGTAGGGAAAAAATTTATCCCTTAATTCCGCGTGAAAATTATTAGATATACAGCGTGTATCATTCTCCTTCTAATTTTAGAAACAGCTTACATACAATATCTGTGCTCCACTCGGCTCTATTGCACATCTTCAACCTGAAAGTTCTGGGGACGCATAGAGAGTCCAGAATAAAGGCGGAATACTAATGAGGTGACTAAAAGTACAGTCTCAAATTGGGAAAGGAAATCAGAAGTGTTGCATTAATTATTTTATTTGCGTAAGTTAGAAAAGAACGGACAAACTGTATCTGGATGGCAGGACAAAGTTTCTAACCGCCGTCTTCCGTAATTGGAGTCCATTGCGATAAAAAGGAATTTTATTCATTGTGCATCTCTTCTACTTTTACCCATTCGTCCCGACATACGCGTTCTGTTCCCAATAGCATGTATGTGAATCATTCTTTTCTACAGTTTTTTTCCTTTCCTTTCCTTTCCTTTCCTTTCCTTTCCTTTCCATTTCTTTTCTTTTATCGTTCGTTGTTTGTAATCAAAATCACGCTCATTCTTGTCTAATCTTTTAGCTACATTGCCGTTATTTTTAAGATTTGAAATTTTGTACTACCTTATATTTGCGACATGGTGCCATTATTTCACGTTTAGAACCTCAGCTACACAGAGAACAGTTCTCTAGTGGTCTCTTGTAGTAACCAGTATCATAGTCAAATGGCTGTAGCGACAACAGATTAGCGGACCTCCAAGAAACACGGGTTCTGTATGAATCAGGTAAGCAATTCAGACCGTTGGGATGCTTTTCTGTTCGTAAACTCCTACATCCCACCTAATGGCCACCCGCCGATTGCAGTTTCATTGTAATATAGTTAAAAATAATGTGCAGCGTCTTCAATGCTCACCAGCTAGTAATTTTCATTTGTCTCATACATGGGAAACAAATTGATGTAGCTATTATTTGACACCTATCAGATAGTAATTTATGTATGAATTCATCAAGGATATAATCGGAACTTTGACTCACTGGAAAGTACAACAAAAACCTTTCGTGAGGAAGTATAATACCGGAAAGCAATATCACAACACGATCTAGCAAACCAGTAATAGTTATGTCTAAAAATTAATACCATTAACGTTGCTGACACTAAATCAGCTTTAGATGTCAGAGATTATTAATATATCAGTAGAAAATACGGTCTAAGTCATGACATTTAGAAGCACTGTGACTTATTTTTCCCATTGTGCTAAAACGTCACGAAACAATTTCGATGCCATTTTAAAACAGATCAGCAATGACCTTGATTAATTACCCCAAATGGAAGATAGCAGATTGATTTATTTTGTTGACGACCGGTTTCGATGTGCTTCGTCATCACCTTGTGGTCACGTATATTTTTACAATGCGGTCATCCTACGTATTTAAAAGATGGAGGCTAAAAAGTTTAAAGGTCAACATTGAATTTAGTCACTTTATCATGATATCCACATGTTGTAGTAAGGACAGCTTATAAGAGACACAATCTTCATATTTTTAATACGTAACGTACCGCAATGTAAAAATATATGTGACCAGAAGACGATGGCCAAGCACCCCGAAACCGGTCGCTAATAAATAAATCAAACTGCGATCTTGGCCTTTTTTCCTTTTGGAGCTAATTAATCATTGTACGAGGGTTGTGCACAAGGTGAGTTCCGTTTTTAATTCTCAGGCAGCGCTACGAACGTGCACGGCAGTTACTCTGACTCAAGGAGAAGACACGTACGCCATTTTCAGATCGCTGCTGACGACGTGTGCTTTGTATTGATTCTTCGTAATTGAAAATGTCGCCGCGTGTGAAATCAGACCTGTGATTTATTTTCTAAATGCAAAGAAAGTTAAACCAAAGGAAATTCATCGGCAAATCTGCGAGGTTTACGGACAAAATGCTATCGAAGTTCCGCAAATCTCTAGATCACTAATTCATGAAACTGTTACTGAAAAACGGGAATTTCGAAACTTTTCTTACGTTGGGTGCCCAACATTCTTACTGAAAAAAAAAATTGCATGGAAAGTGCACTTCAGTTTTGAGACGCCCCAATGAAGAAGACGATGGTATTTTTTCTCGGATAGTTAAGGGGACGAAAGTTGGGCATCGTACGACACCCCTAACGCAAAACGGCAACCATGGAATGCAGGCAAACTTTATCCCCAACGAAGGTGAATCCTAATCAATTCTTGACATTTGGAAAAGTCATGTACACTGTTGACACAACAAAGGCATTATGCTGATTTCTTACCAATCAATGCACATGGTTACTGCGAGACCATTAGGAAATTGTTACGCGCAATACAAAACAAGCGCTAAGGATTACTGTCAAAAGGTGTTGCCCGACCTCACACGGCAAATATGATCAAACAACTATTACGGGAATTTCACTGGGACGTGTTTGATTATTCTTGGTATAGCCCGGATCTTGCTCCTAGAGGCTTTCATTTCGCAAAAATGTTCAAATGTTTTATAGCTTATGGCACTTAACTACGGGGTCATCAGTCCCTAAACTTACAAACTACTTATCATCTAGCTAACACTAAGGACGGCACAAATATCCATGCACGAGGGGGAATCCGAACCCCCAACCGTAGTGGCCGTCCAGACCGTGACTGGAGCGCTTCAGCCCCTCGGCCACCGCGGCAGGCTTTCATCTCTCCTTACACCTAAAATCTGTTCTTGGTGATCAACACTTCAACGATGATGTCTAGCTTAAAGAACATGTTACCACATGTTGAGTATAAAGGCGGCAACCTCCTATGAAGAAAGTATTCAAAAACTTGTGCTACGCCATGAGAAGCGCCTACAAAATTTCGGATGCTACAGTGGAACTACAGGGCCCACGGACATATCTTGTCGAACGTCTCTGCGATGATTTTACCACTGTTTCGGTTGCCTAATGGTGTTTTCTCCTCTCCGTGGAACCGAAAGAAAGAAGTCTAGCCATTTAAGTTCATTCTGCCGATAGGAGGACTTCAAAAACTAGATATTTCAACTTATTCCCTAATTATTTTGAACAGTGTAAAACACCGTCTTGGCCACTAATGACACAACGTTCTAATATTCATTTCCAGCGATGTTTCCACGTTATTGATGTCGTTTTTTAACACCTGTAGCACTGTATCTATATGCAAGGATTCATCGGTAACACCAAAACATACTTTAAAAAACAGCGGTAAACACATGTGAACCGGTGTGGTCGGTTTATTTCCCTCCCGTATGCAAAAGTCAGCAGGCGTGTAGTACGGCCAGTGCGGCAGTGGTGAGCGACGCAACGACAGCCTCTAAAATTATGAAGCGAACCGCGCTGCGCGCTGCTTTGACTTCTTTCGAGTCCCTGAGTAAGCTCGGCCCGGCCCAGTCCAAAAGTCCATTGGCAGCAGGCCGCCGCGGCGAGGCAAACTGCCCCCCTGGGCAACAACAAACCCCCTCCCCACTCCTCCTCCCAACCACTCCCAACCATCCGTTCCTGCCCACCTCTTGAGATGCAACAGTCGCTGTTGTGTGCGCTCTGGAGCACGTCATGGTGAACTGTTAAGTCCGTTGCGTCACGTTTAAAGATAAATGAAAACCATTTTCCTTAAAACCGATTTGAAACTTTTAAAGTATATTTCTATTAATTATTTAACACACAAAAGTACATCTAATCGGTTGCAAAGCTAGAGGTTGATTACTTAACCAAGGTTTCGGATTCAACTATGGAAGCCTTCATCAGAAGTAAAAATTTTTTACTTACGTAAAATGAACAGACAGTGTTTCTCGAGGAACAGAGCTCACCTTCAGGTTAGAAATTTAAATTACATGTGTCAAGATTTAAAAAGCTTTACAAGACAGGCAGAGTATTTCGGTGAGCAAGTGCTATTAAAAATTCATGCCAGTGTCTATAATAAGTTCTGCGTGGCTGTTTTTCAAGGTACGCTTTTTTACTCTTAGCTGCGACATGACTTTTGTTGATGATGATGCTTAACCAATCTGTACTGTTAAGGTGATAGCACCGAAATGCATCTTTCTTTATCAATTTTGTGACGTTTACTTGATTCGAGATGTTAAGAAATTTATTGCAAGACATGTTTTTGTAACTAAAACGCGACCCTGAGCGGCGCTTTATAAATCATGACACATGTAATTTACATTTGTAAGTTTCTCAAGAAACACTGTTTGTTCATTTCATGTAACTAAAAGTTTTGTACTTCTGATGAACGCTTCCATAGCCGAAAATTTCAAAAATGTTCAAATGTTTGTTAAGCTTATGGGACTTAACTAGGGGGTCATCAGTCCCTAAACTTACACATTACTTATGAACTAGCTAAGACTAAGGACGGCACAAATATTCATGCCCGTGGGCGGATTCGAACCCCCGACCGTAGTGGCCGTGCAGACCTTGACTGACCCACCGAAGTCCCCTCGGCCACCGCGGCCGGCGCCGAAACTTTGATTACGTATCAACCTCTAGCTTTGCAACTGATGAGCTGTATTTTTGAGTGTTAATCTTTCACAAACGGTTGCTGTCGTTACAAACGAGACGCAAGTAACGTCATTGATTAAGTGACCGAAAACAGTTGATATAGATGCCGGCGGGATTACTGAAATAAAGGATATAACCCGCCAGGGTTGACCATTGACAGTGACGTCATACATTGGCCACAGATGTAACACAAACAACTATAGCAATACAACCAATCAAGATTATAAACGAACCACAGACAACACCTTACTAGTAATATATACGCAGCGACGTAGGGAATAAATAAATGTTACAAGAAAGGGGGGGAGGTTGATGTGTGGGTAACCGTTTGCGATTGAATTTTGCGTGGAAGTTCTATATTGAATAAAAACATAAACGTGCTACGGCCTTTTGCTAAAAAAAAAAAAAAAAAAAAAAAAAAAAAAAAAAAAAAAAAAAAAAAAAAAAAAAAAAAAACCTATGCAAGGTCAAAATTGAATACGGAAAATCGCGTTTTCAATGCTGTACATCGAATACTCGTCTGAAGGTAAGCATTTTGGACAAGCATATATAGGGTCAAAAGTTATTTTAGGGTTTTCGTATAACAGCTTGAGTATTTCTAAACATGATTAATTTTACAAGCGGCGTCGCCGGTCCAGCGGTGCAGGTTTGGACTGTCAAACTGTCTATCCAGGTTCGAACGACCATCATCGCATTTTTTAAAGTATTTTTTCGATGTATTTGATATTTTTTCTTAGATTTGTAGTACGTTGTCTTGCCTTAGTTTGAAGTAAAGCATCGGAAACTGTCATTCATCTACATCTACATAGATACTCCGCAAATCACATTAAAGTGCCTGGCAGAGAGATCATTAACCACTTTCATAACCTTTCCATTCTCTAATACCGCGGAAGAAAGAACACCTAAATCGTTACGTTTTCTATCTGATTTCTCTTATTCAGTAGGTCATGTCACCCTATGTAGGTGGGTGCTAGCAGAATATTTTCAAATTCATATGTAAAAGTCGGTGATTGAAATTCGCAAATAGATCTCGCCGCAACGAGTAACGTCGTTCTTTTAATGATTTCCAGCTCAAATCGTACAACATTTCCGTGCCGCTTTCCTCCCTGTAAGGTGATAAAACAAAACGAGTTGCCCTTCTCTGATCCTTTCCAATGTCTTCCGTCAGTCCCACCTGGTGAGGGTCCCACACTGGGCAACAGTACTCCAGGAGAGGACGCACAAGTGTGATGTAGGCAGTCTCTTTGGTGGAGCTGTTGCATCTTCGAAGCGTTCTGCCAGTGAAACGTAACCTTCGGTTCGCCTTCCCCACAATATTTTCTGTGCGTTCTCTCCAGTCTGTTGGACGTAATTGTAGCTCCTAGGTATTTGGTAGAATTTACGACCTTAAGGTTTGACTGATTTATCGTGTAATTGAAGTTCAGCGGATTTCTTTTAGTGGTCATGTGTATTACTTCACACTTTTCGTTACTTAATGTTAATTGCCACCCCCATGAACCACAGACATTGCCGAGGTGGGGTGGCTTGCGTGCCTCAACGATACAGATAGCCGTACCGTAGGTGCAACCACAGCGGAGGGGTATCTGTGGAGAGGCCAGACAAACGTGTGGTTCCTGAAGAGGGGCAGCAGCCTTTTCAGTAGTTACAGGGGCAACAGTCTGGATGATTGACTGAGCTGGCCTTGTAACATCAGCTAATGTGGCTTTGCCACACAGCTACTGCGAACGGCTGAAAGCAAGGGGAAACTACAGCCGTTACTTTTCCCGAGGACATGCAGCTCTACTGTATGAACATATGATGATGGCATCCTCTCGGGTAAAATATTCCGGAGGTAAAATAGTCCCCCATTCGGATCTCCGGGCGGGGACTACTCAGGAGGATGTTGTCATCAGGAAAGACAATACTGGCATTCTACGGATCGGAGCGTGGAATGTTAGATCCCTTAATCGGGTAGGAAAATTAGAAAATTTAAAAAGGGAAATGGATAGGTTGAAGTTAGATATAGTGGGGATTAGTGAAGTTCGGTCGCAGGATGAACAGGATTTCTGGTCAGGTGAGTACAGGATTATAAATACAAAATCAGTTGGGGGTATCACAGGAGTAGGACTGATAATGAATAAGAAAATAGGAATGCGGGTAAACTACTATGAGCAGCACAGTGATCGCATTATCATTGTCAAGATAGATACGAAGCCAACACCGACAACAGTAGTACAGGTTTATATGCCAACTAGCTCTGCTGATGACGAGGAGATCGAAGAAATATATGAGGAGCTAATGGAAATTATTCAGACAGTTAAGGGAGAGGAAAACTTAATTGTGATGGGAGACTGGAATTCGGTTGTAGGAAAAGGAAGAGAAGGAAAAATAGTAGGTGAATATGGACTGGGCAGGAGGAATGAAAGAGGAAGTCGCCTGGTAGAATTTTGCACGGAACATGATTTAATCGTATCAAACACCTGGTTTAAGAATCACAAAAGAAGGTTGTATACATGGAAGAGACCAGGAGACACCGGAAGGTATCAGATAGATTTTATAATGGTAAGACATAGATTCCGGAACCAGGTTATAAACTGCAAGACGTACCCAGGGGCAGATATAGACTCTGACAATAACTTGTTAGTCATGAACTGTAGGCTGAAACTGAAAAAATTGCAGAAACGTAGGAAAATACAGAGATGGGACTTAGATAAATTGAAGGAAAGTGAAGTTCTGGAGAATTTCAGAGGGAGATTTAGGCAACAATTGACAGAAACAGGGGGAAATAAAACAGTAGAAGAGGAATGGGTAGCACTGAGAGATGAAATAGTGAAGGCAGCAGAGGACAAAATAGGTAGAAAGGCAAGACCTACAAAAAATCCTTGGGTATCACAGGAAATACTAGATTTAATCGATGAAAGGAGAAAATATAAAAATGCAGTAAATGAAACAGGCAAAATGGAGTACAGACGATTAAAAAATGAGATTGACAGGAAGTGCAAAATGGCTAAGCAGGAGTGGCTAGAAGCCAAATGCAAATCTGTAGAAGAATGTATAAGAAGGGGAAAAGTAGATACCGCCTACAGGAAAATAAAAGAGACATTTGGGGACAAGAAAAGCAACTCTACGAATATCAAGAACTCAGATGGGAAGCCGGTTCTCAGCAAAGAAGGGAAAGCTGAAAGGTGGAAAGAGTACATAGAGCAGCTCTACAAAGGAAATGAACTTACAGACAATGTGGTAGGAAGGGAAGAGGACGTAGATCAAGATGAAATAGGAGATGCTATACTGAGAGATGAATTTGATAGAGCCTTGAAAGACCTAGGTCGGAACAAGGCCCCAGGAGTAGATGACATACCCTCAGAGCTACTAAAGTCTCTGGGAGAGCCAGCCACGACAAGACTATTTGAACTGGTGTGTAGGATTTATGAGACAAGGGAAATACCCTCAGACTTTAAGAAAAATGTAATAATCCCCATTCCAAAGAAATCAGGCGCAGACAGGTGTGAAAATTACAGAACTATTAGTTTGATAAGTCATGGTTGCAAAATTTTAACACGAATTATCTACAGGAGAATGGAAAAGCTGGTAGAAGCTGACCTTGGGGAAGATCAGTTTGGATTCAGGAGGAACATAGGAACCAGGGAGGCAATACTCACTTTACGTCTTATCTTAGAAGATAGATTAAGGAAAGGCAAACCTACATTTTTAGCTTTTGTAGATTTGGAGAAAGCATTTGACAATGTTGACTGGAATACACTGTTTCAAATTCTGAAGTCAGCAGGGGTAAAATATAGGGAAAGGAGAGTTATTTATAACTTGTACAAAAGCCAGACCGCAGTTATTAGACTCGAAGGGCATGAAAGGGAAGCATCAGTTGGGAAGGGAGTAAGACAGGGTTGTAGCCTTTCTCCGATGTTATTCAATTTGTACATCGAGCAGGCGGTGAAGGAAAGCAAGGAAAAATTTGGAATAGGGATCAAAGTTCAGGGGGAAGAAATAAAAACATTGCGTTTTGCGGATGACATTGTAATTCTGTCAGAGACAGCAAAGGACCTGGACGAGCAGTTTAATGGAATGGACAGTGTGTTGAAGAGAGCGTATAAAATGAACATTAACAAGAGCAAAACAAAAATAATGGAATGCGGTCTTAGAAAATCGGGCGATGCTGAAGGAATTAGATTAGGCAACGAAACAATGAAGGTGGTAGATGAGTTTTGTTACTTGGGTAGTAAAATAACATGTGATGGTCGCAGTACAGAGGATATAAAATGCAGAATGGCAATGGGAAGAAAAGCATTTTTGAAAAAGAGAAATTTGCTAACATCGAACATTAATTTAAGTGTAAGGAAGTCTTTTCTGAAGGCATTTGTGTGGAGTGTTGCCTTGTACGGGAGTGAAACATGGACGATAAGCAGTGCGGACAGGAAGAGAATAGAGGCTTTTGAAATGTGGTGCTACAGAAGAATGCTGAAGATTAGGTGGGTAGATCGCATAACCAATGAAGAAGTACTGAACAGAATTGGTGAGAAAAGGAATTTTTGGCATACCCTGGCTAAAAGGAGGGATCGCTTGGTAGGACACATTCTTAGACATCGAGGAATCGTAAATTTAGCATTGGAGGGAAGTGTGTGGGGTAAAAATCGCAGAGGGAGACCAAGAGACGCGTATAGTAAGCAGATTCAAGTGGATGTGGGTTGCCGTTCTTATGAGGAGATGAAAAGGCTTGCTCAGGATAGGGTATTGTGGAGAGCTGCATCAAACCAGTCTCCGGACTGAAGACCATAACAACAACAATGTTAATTGACAAATTTTCACAACTTGTAGAAATTTTGATTTCACTAACCGATAAACGACAGCATCAACCACGAACAGTCTAAGGCAGCTACTCAGATTGTCTCCTAAATCGTTTATAAACACAAGGAAGAGTAGGGGACCTATGACGCTTCCCTGGGGGACGCCAGATGTAAGTTACGTTTTACTCGATGACTTACCGTCAATTACTACGAACTGTTTCCATTCTGATAGGAAATCATAAATCCCATCGCACAATTGGGGCGATATTCCATAAGCACGCAATTTCATTAGAAGCCGCTTGTAAGGTACAGTCTTAAACGCCTTCCGGAAATCCAGAAATATGGAATCGATTTGACATCCCTCGTCGATGGCACTTATCACTTCATGTGAATAAAGGGCAGCTATAATTCGCAAGAGCGATACTTTCTGAATCCGTGTTGATTATTGGTTTATAGGTCGTTCATAATGTTCGAACAAAGTATATATTCCAAAATCCTACTGCAAATCGACGTCAATGAGATTGGACTGTAATTTTAGGGATCAGTCGTATTGCCTCTCTTGAATATTTGAGGCATTAATGTTTAATTAAGTGTATATCTGTTTACAGCTGTTTTATTTGTCATACACAGTGCAAAAACAATAAAAAACTACTAGAAACATGAGACAGGCAGAGTACGTTAAGTGAGTGAGCAAGTGTTATTAAAAATTCATGCCTTGGACCATAATAAGTTTTGTGAGGCTGTTTTTCAAGGTACGCTTTTATAATCATGGTATGCATTGAGATTA
Source organism: Locusta migratoria (assembly GCA_026315105.1). NCBI lineage: Eukaryota > Metazoa > Arthropoda > Insecta > Orthoptera > Acrididae > Locusta > Locusta migratoria. The sequence continues at coordinate 401,193,692 of CM048746.1, forward strand.
ATGTTAATAGGCCAATCTTTACTAAAATAAATTAGTATCTCGGGCAACATGTGAATGTGGTAATATGTCGTCTATGTGTTGTGCATGGTGTGAGACATACTTGTATTTTGGTTGTTTTTATGATAAGTTTCACCCTACTGGCTGTGTGAACGCTGACGAATAGACGGTCAGTAATTTGAATTACGTAATAATAATATGCTTTAGAAGTTTTCTGTTTTATTTTATTTCTTTGATATTGTTCTTATTTTTGCACCATGTATCACAAATAAAACAGCTGTAATGAGATAATAAACTTAATTGAATATTAATCATATTTCCTGATGCTCTACCTCAAAATAATGTAAGAAAAGATATTAGAAGATCAGAATATTATCAAGTGCATGGGAAAAAATTTAACAAAATATTGCGACGAAGGAGGCTCGAACCTGGATCCACGATTTGCTAGTCCGTTTTTGTTTTATTTTTAGATCAATGCTTTGTGGTCGTTTCTTCATGTTCGTTCTTGGTTGTTCGTTGGGTATTTGGGGCTTTGGGGCTCAGCTTTTTAATTACAGAATAACATATAATGAAGTAAATAATCTTTTGTGTAGAGCATGAAATTAGTAAGAAGAGCTTTTCCTGGTCTACGGTTGACAGGTACTTGTAACTATCTTCGTCCGGTCAGTTAATTAAATTTCGTTACATCAATTTATCTTCCTCATTCTTCTTCCTTCCCCTCCTTAATAAATAATTTACTTACTTATCAACAAAATATCTAGTATCATTGAATAACGTAATACGTTTATTAACTTCTCTGCCGTACTTCCGATAACGAATCTCACAATACTTCGATTTATATAGTGTTTTCGTGTATTTTTCATTTTTACAGCTGTAGTTTATCCTCATCATCATCATTTAAGACTGTTATGCCTTTTAGCGTTCAGAATGGAGCATACATCATCATAAAATTTCACTATGCTCTCCTGTACAGTACTAACACTTCTGTTTCGTCTGATGTTAAATATGTTCTTCAAAATCCTTCTGGATCAAATATGAGTAGGTTTTCTTTGGCCTGCGTCGTCTTCCCCTGCCCTCATTGCCGAACCCATGTGTTTCTTAGGTAACCTGGCTTTTCCCATGCGTGTAACAAGACCTCACCATGAAAACCTGATTATACTAACTGCTTCATCTATGGTGTTCATTATTAATTTCAAAATATTTATAATTTACGATTTGTCTTTGAACAAATTATCATCTATGGCTCAGATATGAAGTCATTCTTCAGAGACGATGAGTTGCACCCCGCCGCGGTGGAGTAGCCGAGCGGTCTAAAGCGTCTCGCTGCGGAGCGCGCGGTTGCTCGCTGTAGAGGTTCGAGTCCTCCCTGGGGCATGGGTGTGTGTGTTTGTCCTTAGGTTAGTTTACCTAGGTTTAAGTAGTTTGTAAGCTACGGACTGATGACCACGCAGTTTGGTCCGATAGATTTACAAACATTTGAACATTTTGATTTGGTTGCACCCCATGCTGTAATTGATCCGTGCAATTCAGAATGTTGAAATGTTTGCAAATGTAAGGGATCAAACAGAGAAGCTCATTAGTCTCTAGACTTACAAACTACTTAATCTATAATAAACTAACTTACGTTAAGAACTAACACACCCATGCCCGAGGTAGGAACCTCTTGATGGCGCGGCCTCGTAATCTATGACATTGCGCCTTAGATCACGCGGCCATTCACGCGTGGCTCGCAGTGCTTACTACGTGTTTTTATGACAACTCGTTTGGTTTCGCTTATTCGGTATGCGGCCGCCTATTGTTGGAAAATGATCCAAGTCATCGATTACGTGAGGAAAAAAAATGGAAATATTTAGTCATGAAATTTAGTTTAGTGTATTTTCTGATCTGACTGCTTGATGTAAGTAGGTTACCCAGCAAGTGTACTCTGTTATTCTGTGCCGATATGCCGTCCACGAAATGTTTGACACGTTACCGTCAACGTCAGCGAGAGGAGGAAGAACGCAAAGATTATGTATAGAGTTCTTGATGAACATGTTTACGTCCAGTGCAACTGAGAACGTGAAGATGCTTGCATATAAAGCAAAGAAAGAGGGAAGGAATAGGAATCAAGTGATTTAAAAGATCAAGTAGAACAAACTGTAAGGTAAGACGGAGTAGCAAACACGCCTAGAGGAAGAATAAGTAGCCCTACCTAACGATACCTTAGAACCAGTAAGCAACATGTTTATGTCTAATACTATCATTGCCGACTGAGAATCCACTAACCGTTTCTATGTCAACTCGTATGGTTTCACTTATTATGTAGGTGGTCACCTATTGTTTAATAGTGATCTACGGAGAGTTCCGAAATAACGTTTAGATAACCAACGGACTTGGGCAATTCCAGCAGGAGAGCGCGGCAACCTATAGGTCTAGAAATGCTAAAGAATGGCTCCAGGAACACTTTTCTGGGTTTAAACATTTCCGATAGGCATCAAACTATATCCAGACATGAACAGTATTGATCTGAGGTGACATGCAACATGTTGTTAAGAAGAGATGTCCACCCCATCGTACTCTTGTGGATTTATTACAAAATGTTCAAATGGCTGAATACACAGGCGTCAACCTTATGTGAAGGATGAACGCAAAATTTCGGCAGTTCAAATGTTCAATTGTTTCTATAGCTTATGGGACTTAACTACGGGGTCATCAGTCACTAAACGTACAAGCTACTTATGAACTAGCTAACAGTAAGGACGGCACAAATATCCATGCCCGAGGGGGGGATTCGAACACCCGACCGTAGTGGCCGTGCAGACCGTGACTGGAGCGCCTCAGTCTCCTCGGCCACCGGCCGGCGCCAGATGAAGACGGGTATCTCTAACTAGACAATTATATGACGGAAGTTGAAGAACATATTGTATGGTACTACTCGTTCAGTCAAGTCGATATTCACTCTCAGTAAAGCACTGACTTACGCAGTGTGGGCACCAGTGCTTTACTTGGCTTTGACATTCACATGATTACGGCACCCACTAATCGTGTGTTGGATATCATTGTCTGATCATTTGTTAGGCCAGCGAATGTTGATTCTTATTTATTGCACAGAAATCGATAAATATACATTTGAATTTTGAGGCTCTCCGTGTAACGTATCAAGTTGGTTAGATCTTATGATTTTTAATACCGGTGAATTTGGAATTCCACGTTCACAGTCATACATTACCTGTTATAATTTTCGTCTCTAATGGCAACTTCCCTATCAATCACATTTGTCCTTACAATCTCATTATATCTACGAGGCGCGTCCAGAAAGTAAATTCCGTTTGGTTATATAAAACGAACGGGTACAGATACAGAAAAAATATTGCTTGTACAATAATCTACAACTGTTAAACTACTTTTCTACATAGCTTCCGAAATTTTCTAGGCAATTGTCATAGCATAACAAGGTTTTGTGTGCCTTTTTCATAGAATTTTGGCGCCTGTGCATTCAACCAAGTGGTAACATATTCTTTCAGCTCGTCATCATCGTTGAAGTGTTGTCCACCATGGATAGATTATAGGTGTAAGAAGAGGATTACTGTCAAAAGATTTTTTTTTTCACGGTAATGCCTGACCTCACACACCGAATGTGACCAAACAATTCTTACGGAAATTTCAATGAGACCTGTTTGGTCATCCTCCATACAGCTCGGACCTCTCTCCCAGCAACTTTTATTTCTCTTTATACCTAAAATCTGTCCTTGGTGGTCAACACTTCAACTATGATAAATATCTGTTACCACATGGTTGAATACACAGGTGGCAACCTTCTGTGAAGGATGCATGCAAAAACTTGTGGCACGCTATGACAAGTGCCTACAAAATTTCGGCAGTTATGTGGAAAAGTAGTTTAAGAGTTGTAGAATTTTGTGCAATAGAAATTTCTTCTGTATCTGTGTACAATTTAATTTTATTACCAGACGAACTTACTTTCTGGACGCGCCTCGTATTTTGACTTCAATCACCGAAATTATTCTGGCTATAATTTTTGAAAGCATTTTTTGGAGACAGCGATCTCAAATTTTTTAAGTAATTTAAATACGACAGTCCAGAACGCAAATTGCTGCGTTTTTCATTGGAAACCGGCTTCAGTCCTACAGGACTATCATCAGACCTTTGGCACAGTAATATAACAGAGAGAGACTTAAGTGACAATAATAATTACTTTCTACATTAAATAGGAAAATTGTCATTTTGTTAGCTATTTTACTATTTAATGTAGAACGTAATTATTGGTATCACTTAAGTCTCTCTATGTTATATTACAGTGCCAAAGGCCTGATGCTGGTCCTGTAGCATTGATACCGGTTGTCAATGAAAAACGCAGCAACTTGCGTTCTGGACTGTCGTATTTTAATTATTTTGACTACGTTTGAATCCATAATTATTCTTCGTTGCGCGAGTCTGACCACTGATTGATGGATGTTAATGGATGTAACTCTTCGACGTGAACAACTTTTATATAAACTTTCTACGCCCAGTTTTTATTTTTCCGAATGTTCCAAAAGACAGTTTTAAGCATCTTACCCTATATACTACTGCTTCGACGAAGAATGGATTGCATTTTTGATGAGACATACTGGATTCCAGACGACTAGTGCGCAGGAAGTTTTTCTTTTTATCAAACAACGACAGGATGCAGATACGTAAAGAAATCCCGCTCTTTTGTCGTTTGCTAGCTAGCCAGGCGGAAGCTCGCTACTGTGTAAAGTCTGCACGAGCAGCCCCCGCTACAGAATTCTTGCTTCCCCACTTCTGCATATTTTGTAATTCTCTCAGTCGGAAAAACACTTCAGAGCGTTTTTCTGTTTGAATTTTTCTTATTGGTGAAAAGGGATGTTTGTTTCCGTTTGTGCACAAAGCTTCCATATGCGGAACAATTTCGTTTTTTCCCTCTTACGTCTGGTAGTACGCAATATTTAAAGCCTTCCTTTCGTGCTTCTAAATCATCTGTTTTCTTTACTCTTGGCAACATTCCACTCTTTATTAGCGTGTGGTCTTCAGAAGAACTTACTACTCATGAAGTAATTTGCAAGCCATTATTCAATAAGTGAATGCTTGACTATTGGTACATACACTATGTATATCTTTAAAATGTAAGTTTAATTGTGATTATTTTTCTATTCTAAACGCTAGATCTAAGTAAATGCTAGAAAACTGGACTACAGATGATCTACGTAAAGGAATAATAAATTATTTATATTAATTACTCCAGCTAGATTACCTTCATACACTGTAAATTTAATTTTAATCATTCTACTGAATTTCTCCCTGTGTCAACGGACCAACGCTATCTAGCAGTATGTTAAAGACCCCTATTGAAATCTCAAGTATACCAACATTCACGAGACAGTAAAAAAATTCATTGAAGCGTTCTCCATATAAAAAATTGAAACCTATTTATGCTTAGAAGGCAGTTAAACTGACAGGAATTTGTGAATTTACAATGTATGACATTCTTTATTGTCTTCATTGATTGTGCTATTTTCTCATTTTCTGTCTGAGATCTAAATTCACTTTTATACGAAACGAAAGAAAATCTCATTAATTTGTAATTATTGGAACCGCTCCCGACAATGGCACAATTTCAAGGTTTTTCGATATTATCACAAACATTGTATGAGGCACAAGATAATAATAATAATAATAATAATAATAATAATAATAATAATAATAATAATAAAAACGTCTAGTCTATAAAAATGACAATATAATATTTTCATTTAATTTATTTATTTCATATTATTTTCACATCCTCTTTGTAACTAGAAAATGCATGGCCGAACGAACCATCTAAAACACAAAAGACGAAAATGGCTTCAGTCCCAACACTTGTGTTTTACTTGTACACAATGAATTTTGACAGCTAAGGACTCATCATAAGGTGCCTCTAAGATTCTTTCCACATATTTAAAGACCTGTGCATGTCAAGTTCGAACATGGTTGGCAACAAAAGGAATTATTTCTTAAAACAGACTCATATAATTAAAGAGATTTAACAATTCACTAACTGATGAAAGAGTTGTGCACTAAGAAGTTTGTTTCAGTATGATGATTGTCTGCCCTGGAGCACAATTACAGGTATAAATAACCACCATTACAAAAACTTACCATCTTGAATCACAATGTGGAATAGCAACAACTCAAAGACTTATAGCTATGAAGCTGTTCCACTTCGATATTACTAAGCTTCTCTATACAAACAAACGTGATTAATTTTATATACTTAAAATGTTTGTCTCTTTGTTTGCTTGTTTTTAAAAAACAAGAAAAACAGATTTTTTATGTTAAACCTTCTACATTATGAATCTATAAAAATTTGTAATATAGAAAGTTTAACATAAAATGTCAATATTTAAAAAAAAAAAGAAGCAAAAAACATGTATATATATACATTACCGCTGGATATATTTCGTAAACCACATCAAATACTGACGAACCGATTCCACAGACCGAACGTGAGGAGAGGGGCTAGTGTAATTGGTTAATACAAATCATAAAAATATGCACGGAAGTATGTTTTTTTAACACAAACCTACGTTTTTTTTAAATGGAACCCCGTTAATTTTATTAGCACATCTGAACAAATAAACAAATACATAATCAGTGCCGTTTGTTGTATCGTAAAACGTTAATTACATCCGGAGATATTGTAACCTAAAGTTGACGCTTGAGTTCCACTCCTCCGCTGTTCGATCGTGTGCATAGGAGAGTACCGAATTAAGTAGGGATCCAAAGGGAACGGTGATGTACCTTAGGTACAGAAGAGACTAGAACAGCACATTACGTCCACATGTTAACACCTTTATTGGTCTGTATCACTGACGCACATGTAAATTACCATGAGGGGTGAGGTACACGTACACATGTGGTTTCCGTTTTCAATTACGGAGTGGAATAAAGTGTGTCCCGACATGTCAGGCCAATAGATGTTCAAAGTGGTGGCCATCATTTGCTGCACACAATTGCAATCTATGGTGTAATGAATGACGTACACTCCGCAGTACATCTGGTGTAATGTCTCCGCAGGCTGCCACAATACGTTGTTTCATATCCTCTGGGGTTGTAGGCACATCATGCTGTACATTCTCCTTTAACGTACCCCACAGAAAGAAGTCCAGAGGTGTAAGATCAGAAGAACGAGCTGGCCAATTTATGCTTCCTCCACGTCCTACGAAACGCCCGTCGAACATCCTGTCAAGGGTCAGCTAGTGTTAATTGCGTAGATTCACCGCCCGGTGTTTTGTGAAACACGCTTCATCGGTAAACAAGTAGAACAACAACGCATTCTCTGCTGACGCTCAATGACAGAATTGCACTCGATGATTAAAGTCATCACCGTGTAATTGCTGATGTAGCGAATTATGAAATGGGTGAAAGCGATGACGATGCAGTATGCGCATGACACTACTTTGACTCACTCCACCGGCTCTCGCAATGTCCCGTGTACTCCTGTGTGGGTTCACGGCAACAGCAGCTAACACACCAAATGCACCCGCTTCTCCTGTGAAGGGACAGTTACGGACCCGTTTGCGTGCTAGGACCATACCTGTTGCATACAGTTGGAGGTAGATGTTTTGAAATGTGCGGCACTTTGGATGCTCTCTGTCCGGGTACTGTTCAGCATACACCCTGCAGGCTTCAGCTGCATTTTGTTGACACTCGCCATAGATGAGTATCATCTCTGCCTTTTCAGAGTTCGAATACACCATGATCACACTTCCTACAACACCACACTATCACAGACGTCTGGTAACACAGTGCACTACAGTTAGTCTGCGTGCAAAGACGAATGCAGAACAACAATAGCAGCAAGCGCTACATGCAGACACTGCGACAGCTAGACCAAACCACAACAGTGCACTACAGCCACACTCGTAAACACGGTCGTCATCATAAGCATGTCCCTGCGCATGCTGCTCGCCGACCGTGGCCAGTGTTTGTTACAACACGCAACTGAACGTCGGAGGTTTCAAGCGTCAACTTTAGGTTACAATATCTCCGGATGTAATTAAAATTTTACAATGTAACAAATGGCACTGATTACGTAATTGTTTATATGTTCAGATGTACTAACAAACCTAACTGGGTTCCATTTAAAAAAAACGTAGGTTTGTGTTGAAAAACATACTTCCGTGCATTTTTGTATGGTTTGTATTAACCAATTACACTAGCCTCTCTCCTTACGTTCGATCTGTGGAATTGGGTCGTCAGTATTTGAAGTGGTTTACGAAATATATCCAGCGGTAATGTTAGGTGACTCATCCTACATAAATACATATATAATTAGTATCTCAGTAATATAGAAGTGAAACATCTTCATTGCTGAAAGATGACAGGTGTTTGTGTTAATGTTTACGTATAACTACAAATGTGCCCTAGACTTGTTTGTGCACCACTGTTTTATGTTAGCCAACTGTTAAATCCCTTTAATTATATAAATCTTTTTTCAAAAAAACTTCCATATTGTTAGCATACATGTTTGATCTTGACAAGTCCAGATCTTTAAATAAGTGGAGAGAATGATAGAGGTTTCTGATGATGGGCCCTCAGGGCTCGAAATGCATTGTGTACCAATAAACCGGCCGCGGTGGCCGAGAGGACTAAGGCGCTACAGTCACGGTCTGCACGGCCACTACGGTCCGGGTTGGAATCCCCCCTCGGGCATGGATATTTGTGCCGTCTTAGTTAGTAAGTAGTTCATAAGTAGTTTGTAAGTTTAGGGACTGATGACACCGTAGTTAAGTCCCATATACTATACAAACATTTCAACATTTTTGTACCAATAAAAAACAATTTTTGTGACTGAAAGCTAGTTCGTTTTATTTGACACGGAAGATTTACTGACAGTAATGGACAAAATTAAGTCAAACATATAAATTGGAGAAACAGCATGTGGCCGCTTCTTACGATCATTTTAATTAATTAATTAACAATAACTTGAACTTAGATTACACGTTTTATTCAAAAGTTAACTATTCGGATACATCTACATCTACATCTACATACATACTCCGAAATTCACCATAAGGTGCGTGGCGGAGTGTACACTGTACCAGTGCTAGGCATTTCCTTTCCTATTACACTCCCAAATAGAACTAGGAAAAAATGAATGCCTATAAGCCTCTCTTATCTTGTCTTTGTGATCTTTACGCGAAATTTAAGTAGGCGGCAGCAAGATCGTACTACACTCAGCTTCAAATTCCGGCCTTGTAAATTTACTCAACAGAAATTCACGAAAATAACGTCGTCTTTCCTCCAGCGATCCCCAACTCAGTTCCCGGAGCATTTCCGTGACACTCGCTCATTGGTCGAACCTATCAGTAACAAATCAAGATGCTCGCCTCTGAACTGCCTCTATGTCTTCCTTTAACTGATCTGCTGCGGGTCCCAAACACTTGACCAATACTCAAGACGCGGTCTCCTTTACAGGTGAAGTACATCTTCCCAAAATTCTCCCAATAAACCGAAGTCGGCTGTCCGCCTTACTGACAACTGTCCTTACATGTTCGTTCCATTTCATATCACTCTGCAATGTTACGCCTAGATATTTGACCGACGCGTCTTAATCAAGAAGCTAACTAATAATGCTGTATTCGAACATTATAGGATTGTTTTTGCTACTCATGCGCATCACCTTACATTTTTCTACATTGAGAGCTAGCTGCCGTTCTTCGCACCAACTAGAAATTTTGTCTAAGTCATCCTGTATGGTATTACAGTCAGTTAAAGAAGACACCCTCCAAATGTTCAAATGTTTGTATAGTCTATGGGACTTAACTACGGGGTCATCAGTCCCTAAAATTACAAACTACTTATGAACTACTTACGAACTAGGACGGCACAAATATCCATGCCCGAGAGGGAATTCGAACCCCCGACCGCAGTGGCCGTGCAGACCGTGACTGAAGCGCCTTAGTCCCTTCGGCCACCGCGGCCGGCCGACACCCTCTCATGCAACTCAGTATCATCAGCAAACAGCCGCAAATTACAACTTAGTCTGTCAATCAGATCATTTATATAGATAGAAAATAATAGCGGTCCTATCACACTTCCCTGGGACACGCCTGTCGATACACTCGCCTGTGATGAACACTCGCCGTCGAGAACAACGTACTGCGTTCTATTACTTAGGAAGTCTTCCAGCCAGTCACAAATCTGTGAACCTATTCTATAAGCTCGTATCTTCGTTAGCAGTCTGCAGTGTGGCACCGCATCGAACGCCTTTCTGAGGTCGAGAAAAACACAAAGAAGGAAACAAAAGGAAACATAATCAACAACAAAAATTATATCATAAAAACCAAGGTTAATCAAATTACATCATAAATAGCAATCTTTGCCGTTAGTCGTCTGCACTGTACAACATTCGGGAGCCACGTTAATCGTTGTTCCCACGAGGACTAACACAACAAAACGCGTGTGTTGAAAAATAATTAGTGACTGAACGTTATTTGCAGTGTGAATTTTGCACAGGCGTGAATACGCCAGAGGCAGGTATTGATTGTGGGAGCGGACGAGGAGCGTGTAGCCGGCCGACGGATCCGGGAATTTGGTATTCGGCTCAGGCGGCCCCCCGCGGCGGTGATGAGTTGCTTGCAGCTGGTTGGCGAGTTTTGGAGGCGAGAACTTGGCTCCGGCGCCGCCGCCGCCGCATTCAAACGACTTACAGCTCTCCGAGCCAGCGGGTATTTTCAAGGCGCCGCGTCCGCATTTTCAGTTTGCGGACTTTTCAACTGACATCATTTACACGTTTAAACTTAGAGGCACTTTGCAGAGACGCAAATGTAACTGTTGTTTTATCTTCCTGTCGTGAACTTCCCTTAATCCTCTTGTAGTGGAAACGTGGCGGGCTTCAAGAAAGGTAAATTTTAGTTACGATAATAAAAATAATGTTTCATCCACAATTTCACAGAAATAACTTTAAAAACATTCGTCGCGTATGACATGCTGAAAATTGTGGATGTAAGCTACCAGGAAAGGTAGATAATATACAACATTAAAATTACCAAAACATTTCGGGATAATGTGTCGTAATCTAATGGATTCATCATTAAATCTCAATGTAACGTCCCCAAATGCGGAAGACATTCTCAAGGGAGATCGTGACTCTTTTTTCTATGTCTGAATCACACTCTGGCTCACTACTGACTGCAGCCAAATTTCATTTTCCTTTAATCCGAAGATTCATTTCACTATGGAGAGAGAGGCAGATGGAAAATCGAATTTTCTTGATGTGCTAGTATTCAGGAAAGAGGATGGTAGCTAGGACCAGACAGTCTATCAGAAACCCACACAAACGTAGGATCGTTATCTGCAGCGAGATTCGAACCACCATCCAAACAAATAAAATAAAATAACATAATAAAATAAAGGAATAAAATAAAAAATAGATAAATTACATTTTTTCTGGGCCTGTATGTACAATTGTGCAGTTCTTGTTTTTCTCACTTTATTTCTTTGCTATTTACTCTAGGAAATTTGGGCCTGCATCACACAATCGCGGATGGACTTTGGTAACGTGCACACCGTGTTTTAGTTCCATGTTCCTACACTGCGTTGCACCAGTAGTCGGCAAACGTCCAGTACACCTATAATGGTGGCAAGAACGACTTTTTGATATGGCGTCATCATATCTGTCAGCCTGTAGATTTTATATGATCCTGTGATGTTATTATGTCTCTTCTTTGCTGTTACTGTAAGATAATGCGGATCATAAAAATTTGTAGTGGAGGCCCAAAACAGACAATAGTGTGGATACAAAGTTTTTGGAAATAAATTTACTTTTTCCTAATGAATACATTATGTATTTTGTACCCTGCACGCACAATTGTGCGTTTCTGGTTTTACTCTCTTGACTTCTTTGTGATTCACGTTAGGACGCTCGGGCCTGTACCACACAATCGTGGATGGATTGTGGTAACTTGCCCAACCTGTTTTAGTTCCATGTTTCTACAATGGGCGACAGCAGCCGTCTGCAAAGTCGAAGAACTTCCAGTACCCTTACAATGGCGGCAAGAAAGACTTGTTGACAAGGTGTTGTTAGCCTTGTTTTGACATCTGAAGTTGTCGTATCTGACAGCCAGTCAATTTTATATGACCCTGTGATGTTATTACGTCATTTCCTTTAGAGGTATGTTACTGTAGAATGGTGCAGACGATAAAAATGTGCAGAAATACTCGAAAATAGGAAGCAAAAGTGTAGTTTAGGCACTTTCTGAGTGTATCTAAGTGTTCTGCCGACAAAGCGTAGTCTTTGGTTCACTTTCCCTACAATATTTTCTATGTGTGCTTTCCAATTTAAGTTGTTAGGAATTGTTAATCCTAGGTATTTAGTTGAATTTATGGCCTGTAAGTTTAACGAGCTTCTTTTAGTGGTCATATGGATGACTTCACTTTTTTTTTCTTTTTTTTTTTTAATGTTTGTACAGGTTACGGGACTTAACTACGGGGTCATCAGTCCCTAAACTTACAAACGACTTATGAACTACTTACGAACAAGGACGGCACAAATATCCATGCCCGAGGGGGGATTCGAACCCCCGACCGTAGTGGCCGTGCAGACCGTGACTGAAGCGCATCAGTCCCCTCGGCCACCGCGGTCGTACTTCACAGTTCTAATTATTAAGAGTTAATTGCCATATTTTGCACCATGCAGGTATCTAAATCACTTTGCCGTCGCTTTTGGTCTTCTGGTGATTTTATTATCTGATAAGTGACAGCATCATCCGGGGACAGTCTAAAAGATCTGCTCAAATTGTCTCCTAAATTATTTATAAAAATAAGGAACAGTAGGGGACCTATAGCACGTCCCTGGGAGCCGCTAGATGTCCACTTCTACTCGATGACTCCGTCAATTAAACGTACTGTGTCCTGTCTGACAGGAAATCACGAATCCAATCGGACAGTTGTGAAGTCACGCAGTTTGATTAGAAGACGCTTGTGAGGTACAGAAATACGGAAACTGACATCCCTTGTCTATAGCAATCATCACATCATATGAGTAAAGACCAAACTGTGTATCACAAGAATGATACTTTCTGAATCCGTGTTGACTATGTGTCAATAGATCGTTCTCTTCGAGGTAGTTCATAATATTTGAGCAAACCGACGTCACTGATATAGGCGTGAAATTTTGCGGATCACTCCTATTGCCTTTCTTGAATATTGCCGTAACTGTGCAGCTTTCCAGTCTTTTGGTACGGAACGTTCGCTGAGCGAACGGTTGTATATGATAAGTAGGGTCGGGGCTATTGCATCAGCATACTCTGAAAAGAAACTAATTGGTATACAATCAGGTCCGAGAGGCGTACTTTAGTTAAGTGATTTAAGTTGCTTTAATTCGCCAGGAGTATTAACTTCTAAATAACGCTTGTCGGCAGCATTTCTTGACAGGAATTCTGGAGTATTTGCTTCGTCATCTTTCGTGAAGGAATTTCGGAAGGCTGTGTTAAGGAATTCTATACTTCTAAAGAATTGTAAATGTTGAATATAAGAAACAGACGCTGCTCCGCTTCACAGGAAACTTTGCCGCCTTCCAGCAGGTAGCAACGTTCGCCAACTGGAAGCGCCAATTGCTTCGCCCCGGCGCAGTGAACAGCACGTCCGCTCTGCAGAAGTTACGCCCGCGGCCCGCAGGAATGAGGTTTTCCGGACACACGTCGCTGCAGACGACGTTTCCCTTCTCCCTCAGTTCGAACGTCTTTATTATTTCTCGCTTCCGCTGCCCTCCCCGCACGGGCGAAATTTCCGCCAAGTTTTGGAGTGCAGGTAGCTAACCTCGTAGCTTCTGCGGCGGAACTTCGAGATACTCCGAAGACAAGCCGTGTCTATTCCGACTTTTGACATTTCTTGTGGAGTGAACGAGTCAAGGAATAAACTTTTGCCATCCGCTCCAATTGCCCTCGCCTCTTTTTCTCCCGCTTTTCGACTTAATTTTTTCCTCTCACAAAATAATTCCGTTATGAAGATTAGAATGAAGGACCAGCAGATTACCAGGAATAGAGGAGAGAATAACTTACGAGGCAGGAACTTAAAAGGTACCGCCCAGGTGCAGTGGAGTGTAAAATGTCACCCAATGAAATGTTCGAAAAATGTTCAAATGTCTGTTAAGCTTAAGGGACTTAACTACGGGGTCATCAGTCCCGAAACTTACAAACTACTTATGAACTACCTACAACTAAGGACGGCACAAATATCCATCCCCGAGGGGGGATTCGAACCCCGTGACTGAAGCGCCTCAGTCCCCTCGGCCGGCTGAAATGTTCGCAGATAATGTTTACGTAAAGTAGAGTCTCCGAGTGCGTGTTTGCTCTGCATACATATCCACAGTTTTGTTTCTGTTTTGATGAAATTTTGCAGACTTGATCTTGAAAACAAGAGCAAGGTCACTGCCTACATAAAAATTCGTATGGAGGTGGAAGGTACTTACCGGCTTCGACAAAATCTACTATTTTCTTATTAGCTTGATGAAATTTTGCATACACACTGGGTTTGGCGTGCTAGTTCTTTGAGTCAGCCAATCAGATTATTCATTCATTATTCTTTCTGAATTTATTAGGGGATTGTTACGATACCACCTGAAGTCTACTCTAAAAAAATATTCAAGAGTTTTTGAAACTAAGGGAATAAATGCTATGGTAGCCGTTTCCTAGACTTACGAACTAATTAAACTAACTTTAACTAATGCTTAAAAAAACCACAACAACCAATGCCCGGGGGAGTACTCTAATATCAGACGGGTAGTAACCGCACAATCCGTAAGAAGGTGACTTAGACCGTACGGCCGTTCCCGTGTAGTCATGTTTCATTCGGTGCATGGATAAGAGTACCTTCGACCCCTTTTCCCTGATCATATACAAGTGTGTAGGTGATGACTAAGGAGGCGAAAGAGGAGATGGAGAGAAGAAGGATGGTGTGTGTGTGTGTGTGTGTGTGTGAGAGAGAGAGAGAGAGAGAGAGAGAGAGAGAGAGAAGAGAGACGAAAACATGGGCTGCGGTAGGAAGACGGGGAGATGAACAGAGGTAGGAGATTGACAGAGAGAGAAGAGAAAAAGCACTAACAAAATTCCCAGGCAACACAGAATTTTAGCTAATAATATATATTTACGAGTGCTGGAACTTAAACATCGTCGTCGGAGGTTAGAAACATCCCTTGTGCATGAGTGTTGTTCTTAGGATAAGTTAGTCTGTAAGTATAGGGACCGATGCCCACTGCAGTTAGTTTCTTAACTTTACAAACATTTGAACTTAAATAGTGCCAATCTACTGAGGCGACACACTACTTTTGTCGCTGTAGTACACGTTTTTGACATACCTTCCTTACCCCCGAGCAAATGGACTCGCCCGTGCCACGTCAAAGGCGTGCGTACAATCGAGGGAAATACAGTCTGTTGTGAACGAGCGGTCTAACGTAACGGCGTCATTATGTTTACGAAACAAGAACATCGGAGCTGGAGCAAGATTCAGTGTGCGGACCCATGTTACTGGAACACTTTTGCTTCTATTATCAACCGTGTAAGTTTGCACCATCCTTTTTGATACACTGTGTGTGTGTGTGTGTGTTTGTATTCCACCTATTCTGCAATTCGTTAACTTGCACTATGAGTTATTTATTGTAGATCGAAACAACTGATACAACAAACATTTACATACCATACAATCCTGCCATTAATACCGCAACTCTTTCAAAACTAACTATTATAGTGTACATGTAAGTCCACATGAATATGCCGCAAGTCTAGAAACATTAATTGTACTTCCTTCAGACTATTTACTCAATTCGAGGGAAAATACGGGAAAAACGAACACTTCAAGGGTGCTGTGAAAGCTCTTATGTATTATCCGTCATTGATGATCACGATGTCAACCAGACGGTAAAAACCAGTCTTATACTATTTCGTATATCTTCACTTTCTTTGATAGTTTTTCCTAATGTAAGTGGGCTTCAAAAAATTCTTTCTCATCGGAGGAAAACATCAATGAAGATCTTGCCACACGGAAAAAAGCGTTTGTTGTAATAATTGGCAATGCAACGTTGGTATAACATCCGAAGAATCATACGGTAAAATGGATTCATCAATACTTGAAATAATGCATATATAAACAATCACTGGTGCAAATTCAACTTTATTCGTTTACCAATTTTTGTTTATAAAATCATCACCATAGGAGGAAAAGACGTGCATTTATCAGTTCACTTACGAATTTTACAAAAATATCAAATGGTCATTAACATCATCTCTCTTAGTATACATTAAACTTTAAAATCAAACAACAAAATTTTTGTTCCAATGGTAACATTTAGCTAATACTAATAAACATTTTATAGTCACACTTTTGACACTTTTCAAAAACGTTTGTGTGAATCAAAGTTGCCCTCTTGTGATGACGATTTTATAAATCGAAACCGGTAGAATAACAAAATTGAATTCGTACAGCCGACGGTGTAGACTTCCATTATTTTAAGTTTTTTTTAGAGTGGAACATATTGCTATAAGAAAGTGTGACTTTGCTAGTCTAAATATTCTGTCCGTGCGCGCATACTTGTAAGTAGATGATTAATAAACGTTTAAATAACGGTGTTCTTACACGGTTCCTCTCACTGAGCTCTTGAAGAATGTTATAAACTACAACTCACAGTCTGCATAATATAATGAGCAATATGTACCTGAACTGCACGGTAACTAAATTTCTTTTACCTGTGCAACACTATTTTTTTCTACGTCGGTAACTATAGTATGACATATTTATCTTTGAAGTCTTTTTGAACATACCGATTTATTTCTGTTATCTCTTCCTTAAAGATATTTTAATATCTGTTTGTAGTAATAAACGGAATCTGATCTACTAAATGTTTGAAAGAGATATCTCTATACAGATGAAGACTGAAGACTTGCCGCGAATATTAAGTTACACATCGACAACAGAAGTTTACCTCGGAGCCAGTTGCGAGGTATCTCCACTGTGCAGCTAGCTCCCTTCGTCTGTCAATACCCAATGTTCGTCGACTCGAAATGGCGATAACACAGCAAGCAAAGGCGTGCAGCGTTTTCCGTTTCAGTGGGTTCAGTGCGTCTTAATAATTTTCGTCGGGAGTTCTGCATTATATCTCCTATGTGGTAAAAGGCGTACAGGTCTCGCACTGCGCCACTGGTCCCTTTGAAAGAAATGACATAATAACATCACGTGGTCATACACAATCAACTGGCTGTCATATATGATATCTTCACTTGTCAAAACAAGGATATCAGCACCTTGTCAACAAGTCTTTCTTGCCGCCATTGTGTGTACTGGAAGTTTGCCGACTGGTGTCACCCAGTGTAGAAACATGGAACCAAAATACGTTGCGCGAGTTACCACAGTTCATGCACGATTGTGTGATGGAGGCCCGAACTTCCTAGCGTGAAGCACAAAGAAATAAAGCAAGAAAAACAAGGACCATGCAACTGTGCGTACAGGGCTAGATATCACAAAGATATAAGGCGAGTAAAACCAGAAACGTACAATTGTGTTTTCAGGGCCTGAAAGGGATATAACCATGCTAGAGCAGGACAAACAATGGAATCAGTTACTTTCATAAAAATCTGGAATTAGTCATAAGAGGCGATTTGAAATGGAATTACCATATATGATCAGTCGTGGTGTGAGATTACCGCCCAATAGAAATATTGGTAATTAATAGCATTTGTAATTAAACAGTACGAAGTTCACTGCAAACATTGACCATGCCAATGCACCAAATGTTACACAATAGTAATCTTAATAATTATGGTAGCAATGTATGTACGCAGTTGGGCGACAACATTTATAGTTAGGCCATAGGCAGAAATTCTCCACGTTGAGATTTGCTGTGTGCTTGTAGCTGAGGGGAGGCGGCGAGCAGGCCGACGTTGGAGGCTTGTTCCAGCTTAGGATTTTCCAGGCTAGTTTCCGGTGAGGGGAGAGAGGGACAATGGCGAGTCCCAGGTGCAGTGTAGTGCACAACGTGAAATAAAATATTCTAATACTACTTGCATTTGAAGTAATACGATGCAGTTAGGAACCTTTAATGCCCTCATTACAAAATAGCCTGTTGACAAATAAACTATACATTAGCTGATATAGTCACATCTGGCGTAATATGTTTAATTGACAATGATAAATAATAAATTACCAATGAATACAAGACAGTTACACAACTAGCTTGGCAATGTTTGTTTATAAAAATAATATATTAACTATTTCTCATTTTATTTTCAATTAATCTTCTGTATTTTATCTTGAAGTATTCAGTTAAATCACTTATATGTGATATAAGAAATTGCACGATTATAATAAATAGTACAAAGGATGTTTATATCAATATAGGAAACTAAGAAAACATTTGTTTAATGTGTAGTGTAATTATTTTGATTTTATTGTAATTAGATTCCATTTTGTGCCAGCCCACCACAGAATTATAATGAAATAAAAGGTTTCCGCTTGGTAGGCGATGTGAGATATTTCTTTTATTAAACTTCAAAACATATCGATTTCGTCCCTATGATGGGACATCATCAGTGCAGAATTGCAAGTCATGATGACCTATGTGCTCTGCTTAAAACATTTTTATCATTCATGTCAAAAAAAAAAAAAAAAAAAAAAAAAAAAAAAAAAAAAAAAAATTAAAAGGTCATGCCGGTACAAGTCACAAGAAGAAACCTTTGTGACTTGTACCGGCAAGACCTTTTAAATGTTTTTTTATGACTTGACATGACTGATAAAACTGTTTTAAGCAATTCTGAACTAATGATGTCCCATCATAGGGACGAAATCGATATGTTTTGAAGTCCTACCAAGCGGAAACCTTTTATTTCATTATTTTGATTTTAAGAAAAGTTTTAGAAATGTATTGGCTGAGTGCTGTACGTTGGCAAGTCGGTTAGAACAGCTCACATGGGGAAGTTGATGACGTAGGGGAAAAAACCCGGTGGTTGACCTTTTGGCGCATGCGCGCGCGTGGGCAGGAAGTGACGAGTCGGGAGCGAGTGGGGTAGCTGGCCGGGCGGCGTCGCTCTGCATCAGTCGGCATGTGTATCTCCAGGTGGAGACTTTAGTTTTTTGGTGTGGCAATTGCCAAGTGTGGTTGCTCGTCGTAGACTGCACCAAGTTGTATCGAGTGCTACTGTGTGTTGTGAATATTTAGCCGGTGGAACAAGGTGTGCATCGCACTAAATTAAAGTGACTGTGTTTTGTTATTGTAACACGTGTCGTCGCATAGGCATGAACATAAACGGTGTTTGAGACAGGTACATGGTGTGAAAACAATTCGCGACAAATATTCATATTGTCTGGGGGGGGGGGGGTTACGAGCTATAACTTTATTTGATAAATGTGTCGATATACAGACGTATCAGCCACAGGGTTTTAATATGGTGTAATAAACAACATAAAGTGAACTTTCACATGTTTTCAAAAGTAGTAGTTAGTACACCCTTTTCTCACATGAACTTACTTAATTATGATTTTTTTGTTAATCATATGCAGGGAAGGAAAGCTACAAACATGTGATATCATCCCCTAGAAAACGAGTCAAACAGTAGCAATCACATTTCCAGTGTTTTTGCATGTTTAGGAATTTGGGTCGCAGTTGGTGGTTGTGAGTTTTAAAAATTAAACTTTCCCTATTTTAAACTCTCACCCCGACCTTCACCCTCGAAGTGGGTAACAGATATTAGAGATTCATTGGAAGGATCCTCAGGAAGTGCAGTTCACCAACAAAGGAAGTATGTTAGAAAACACTCGTTCGGCCAGCGCTTTACTAACGCTCATCAGTGTGGCATCCGTACCAGAGAGGGTTAATAGAAGACACGCATTTCACTGGGAACATTGAAGCAAAATTAAAGTATGTGGTGTGGAGGGAGACGTGCATTAAGACAGTCCGTGTAGTCGCTTTAGCTGCAACACTGTGTTAGCTGAAAGCACAATTGTACGTTTGTGGTTGCTGGGCGCCGTGGCTCAGCGCGCCCGGTCAGGAGGCTAAACGCCCTCTGTAATAAAAAAGCTGAGCCAACCATTCAACCAACAATCCGAACGAACTAAACGAACGACCTCAAACCATAGATCTATCAGATGAAAAAAAAAGTGGTCTAAAGCGCCTCCCTAGGAAGTAGGAGGTCCCGGGTTCGAGTCCTGGACACAGTAAACATTTTAAGTCAATGTTGTTTCAAGGAAATGTATTATTTGTTGATATTTATATATCCTCGGCCTGAGGAACAAGGCGGGACTTTTGCCATTCGCGTTCCTTGCTAGGGTGCTATTCCAATAAAGAGAGCCCTGTCAATTTGATAGAGATAAGATTCAACGAAGAACGGCACGCTTCGTTAGGGGTTCATTTAGTGCGTGCGAACGGGTCACGGAGGTGATTACGAAAATCCAGTGGCAGACGCTGCAAGAGAGTATCGTAGTAAGGGCTTCTGTCAATGGCCCGAGAGCGTGGTCTCATAAATTGACAAACAAACATACTGTTTATTATACGAATATCTCTCGAAGCGACCGCAAGGGTAAGGTCAGAGAGGTTAGGACCCACAAGTAGGCAAACAGGCAACAGTCAGATGACATAAAAGTTTTCTGGGTGTTGTACCGCGTCATTATGTAAGGCTAGTACTTAAATAACTGACGTTTCGGCCAACGTTTCAGTGGCCTTCATCTGGGTATACTGATGTGAGATGGTTGTTACTACACTTTATATCACTTTCATTTAGACATAACGTCATAATTTTTAAAAATAAGCGAAATTATTGGTGATTTTTTGGCAGAAGAAAGGAACTTTATTTTGATAGGACGCTGAGATGGAGGGAGTGGGGGTTAGCCGTTGCTTCTTGCATAGCGAGACATGATTGCTGTTCATCGGCGAATGGGGTGAGGGCTTCCGTTTCTCTCCTGCTGGCCGTGGGCCGCGCGGCGGCAGTTGCTTACTAGTGACGCTCGCGTATTGTGTTGTCAGTGCGGCCTATTTCGCTGTGATGGCTGGTAGCCAAGAGGGGGTAAGCCTGAGTCCATCTTCTATATTTATGTTATTAAGGTGTTTTACAATTTCGATGGCTTCCCTTATCTAGCGTTTAACCATCCCTGGTTGCTTGGCGAGTATTCTGGCATCGTTAAATTTTATCTTCTTGCTGCAATCTTGCTGGTGTTCGGCTAATGCAGATTTATTGTGTTGTCCTAATCGAATGTAGCGTTCATGTTCGCGTATGCGTGTTGCCACTGCCCTCCCTGTCTCATCTATATATAGTTCCCCACACTCGCATTCCACCTTGTATACTCCTGATGCGTGTAGTACCTCTATGTTGTCCATTGTGGAACCAAGTACATCCTTGATCTTGTGACTACTATAGAAGAAAGGCTGGACTACAACCCGGCGAAGATGTTTAGCAATCCGATCTGTGACGTTTTTTTACATATGGTAAGCGTGCTGCTGGCTGCCTTTTATTGACTTCCTGCCTACTGCTGTTTCTTTTATTTGTGTCCATGGCCGTGTGAATCACTCTATGGTTGTAGCCATTTGCCAGAAATGTTGTTTCTAGTTTGTTGAGCTCAGTTGTTTTGTTGTCTTCATCACTTAGTCGCTGCGCGTGAATAGTCAGTGAGTGGATAACAGAGTTCTTCTGTGCTGGATGGTGGTTTGATTGGGCGTGAAAATACCTGTCGGTATGTGTAGGCTTCCGATATACCCTGTGCCCAAGTGTGCCTTGCCTAGTTCTATAAACTTCCACATCTAGGAATGGAATAGTGCCCTCCTTCTCGATCTCTAATGTAAATTGGATCTTCTTGTGCAATTTGTTCAGATATTCATGAAACTTATGTATTTCCATCTCACCGTGGGGCCATATAGGCAATAGTTATTTCCGCTAACCATACGCGCCTGGAATAGGAGAAAGAGACAAAGGTGTGCAAAGTACCCTCCGCTAGGTTGCGCGCGAATAGCTGACTGGCTCGCTGCTTCGGCATAGTGGGCCGTGCCCCAGCAGCTACCCGGTCAGCTATGCGCGCGTAACCTACTCTGCCTGACGTCATACTAGAGCGCCGCGGCATTCTCTCTAGGAGGTGGTGGTTTGCCCCGTCTTCCCTTCAAATTTGAGTCCTTCCAAGCGGGGAGACGACACCGCTATGTCAGATGCATTTCTTAATTACAGACATTAAACAGTCAAAATTCAGAAAACCATTTCTACTTCTTAAGTAAGACCAAATTTTAGTTCTGCTCTTTCTATGTATCTTCCTTTTGCAAATGTTCATTGTTGAAAAGTATTTAAAAACAAACAAGAAAATTTAGCCATTTGCTTATCAGTAAATTGGTGTTGTGTCTCAGAGGCAGAAATTTGCGATTTTCGTTTTATATCAGATTAATTTAACATGAACTCCTGCAAAACGAGAGACATCTAGATTTGAATGAATATCGATGAAGAAAATCAAATCATTCCTACAGAACCAAATTGTTAACAGCTGATCATAAAGTGTGGGACAAATTAAAGTGACACGGAGAACAGAGGTCAGCTCTCTCTCTCTCTGTTTTTTTTTTAATTTTTTTTATTGTATTTTTATTTTTTTATTTTATTTTTATTATTTTTTTTTTTCATTACAGAGGTCGTTCAGCCCTCTGACCGGGCGCATCAAGCCACGGCGCTTGGCTGCACCTGAGCTACAACAGATGCTGCAGCTGTTTAAATTATTGGTAATAACGTTTACTTGAAAACTTCAAAATCGATTTTCTCGGGAATTTCTGAGAGCTGCGTCGAACGGATCTGGCTGATTGTTATTTGAGTTCTGATATTCACGTACCATAAATATCAAAAAAATCTACGAGGGTTATTCCAAAAGTCAGGTCCGATTTGCCGTAGATATTTACAGGCGGCGTCGAAGACAAAACACGCATGCGCACCGACTCCTAGCATAACTTGCACGTTAAACGCCGCCAGTATTGTTGTTGCTGTTGATAGTTCACAATGTATAAGACAATCTATGAGCCCGCCGATTTTGAAGTAAGGGCAGTGATACGTTTTTTGTCTGCAAGAAACATTTCAGCGGCAGAAATGCATCGCCAAATTACTGAAGTGTACGAGAAATCAGAGCTCGAACGGTGAAATACAGATGTTGTTTCTTCCCGCGCGGTATTCGAAAGTAGAAAGGGAGTTTAGTAGTATAAAGGTGGTTCGATGAACTCTCTGCCAGGCACTTAAATGTGATTTGTAGAGTATCCCATGTAGATGTAGATGTAGAACATGATGAGTGACAGGAAAGTGCGCAACTGGGTTCGAGCCTTCAGTGAAGGACGGGGAAATGTGCTCGATGCACCACGCTCTGGCCGATCATCCGTGATTTCAGACAAGTTGGTTCAAGCGGTTGACGACAAAATTCGTGACCATCGACGATTCACTATTTCAGGTTTAAAAGTGCAGTTACCGAATGTGAGTAGAATGATGAAGGGACAGAATCTGTTGAAGACTAGTTATCTTCGAAGGCTGCCGATTTCTACGACTTCGCCCATCTCTTGTTAGTCAACGTCCAGCTAAATTTGCATGTTAAGTGCATTGTGTTTGTCATTGCCAGATACACCTCTCGTTTTCTAACGCGGAGAAAACGAGAAGGTACGATATATTCCGACTATGTTGGCAATACAAACGAATGAAAGTGCCGTGTGAATAAACAGTTCTTCGCCTTATTTGACTATCAGGGAAGAGGTTGGCAGAAGTTGTTATTTGGCGCTTGGCGCTATTGCAAACAAACGCGAAAGAAGCTCGAATTTTACAAAACGTTAGTGCCAGAGTCTTGTGTCCTTAATAGGGAAATATAAGAACACACACACGAATGGAAAAAAAAAAGAAAGAGAGAGAGAGAGAAAAACAGTTTTTATTGACCGGTTTCGACCTGATGTCATCTTCGGAACTGATTTAGACATTTCTCACATTTTTCAAGAAGCTTTCGAAATAATTTGGACAACATTGTCGGTGGATAAAACCTGCGATCTATTAATATTACAAAAACAGTCTTGATCGCAAAAATTTAACAGTTTTTATTTATCGTTTTCGACCTGATGTAGGTCATTTTAGGATTAAAATGTAGCCCATGTGGCCAGTGCTGGACTCGGCTGGCCACAAGGGAGTAGCCGAGTGGTCTGGAGCACCAAGTTACGGATCACGCAGTCTCCTGCGTCGGGGGTTCGATTACCCCCTCGGGCATAGCTGTGTGTGTTGTCCTTAGGTTAGTTTAACTTAGTTTAAGTATCAATAAAATACTTCCGGATATGAGACCACGTCGTCATTTTATAAACTCTACCGACGTTTCGGCCACTGTTGCAGGCGGCCTTCATCAGGGTGCTGACTGCTGAATATACGATAGCTTGGGGTTTATATAGCAGCGGACGAGGGAGAAGAAGGGGGACGTTGGTTTTCCTTTATTGGTGGTGATAGTGACAACAGCCGCGGAAGCCTACGTTTGCATTTAGTTTAAGTAGTTTGTAAGTTAGGGACTAATAACCAAGCAGTTAAGTCCCATAGAATTACAAACATTTGAACATTTGGACTCGGCTAGGCTGGGCTGTCCTGGCTGTTATCCTGCCAGCTGGTAACTGTTAGCAACTAGCAGTTACCAGCTGGCAGGAGAAGAGCCAGGACAGCCCAGCCTAGCCGAGTCCAGCACTGGCCTCATGGGCTACATTTTATTCTGAAGATGACCTACATCAGGTCGAAACCGGTCAATAAAAACTTAATTTTTTTGCGATTAAGACTGTTTTTGTAATATTAATTATAGCAAATAGATGGCTGCTTTTATCCATCGACAATGTTGTCTAAATTAATTCAAAATATTGTTGAGCGATATGACAAATGTCTTAATCAGTATGGAGATTATGTAGAAAAATAGAGAAAGATGAAAGAGATGTCAATAAAACAATTGAAGACCTAACATTCTAAATTAGCTAAGTACCATTTTTTTTTCAAAATTGGGTTTTTAGCTCTAAAGGTGCTACATCAATGCGAGTACATTATACTAAAAGCGCTTTGTCATATGACAAATGTAAGAAGTTTTTACAGTAACCGACAAATAACACGGCCTTCTTTGTTCTAAATGTGCTCGATAATCAACTTCTGTGTTAATGCTCATGACCACAGTGAAGCAATAATGTGTTTCTGGCATGAGGGTGAATGGTCTCAAGGAGCTAACAACATAAAATCATGTCTGTTTCATGTCTTCTATTGCACAAAAAGTACTGTCAGTGTAACTGGTAACAAAAGGAAACTTGTGATTTGGAGTGACAACTGCTGTGGACAAAATAAAAACCTTGTACTTATGTATACGTACATGTTTGCAGTGGCTTGTGGTCTATTTGACTGTATAGTGTATAAGTATGTGGTTTCAGGCAACAATCTTGTGATACAAATTTTGCCTTAATAGAAAAGCGCCAGAAGATAGTTGAATGTTACATACCTGATGATTTACAAGAAGTCATTACTTTCAGCACGCCCTTCTCTCCCTGACCACAGTGAAGCAATAATGTGTTTCTGGCATGAGGGTGAATGGTCTCAAGGAGCTAACAACATAAAATCATGTCTGTTCCATGTCTTCTATTGCACAAAAAGTACTGTCAGTGTAACTGGTAACAAAAGGAAACTTGTGATTTGGAGTGACAACTGCTGTGGACAAAATAAAAACCTTGTACTTATGTATACGTACATGTTTGCAGTGGCTTGTGGTCTATTTGACTGTATAGTGTATAAGTATGTGGTTTCAGGCAACAATCTTGTGATACAAATTTTGCCTTAATAGAAAAGCGCCAGAAGATAGTTGAATGTTACATACCTGATGATTTACAAGAAGTCATTACTTTCAGCACGCCCTTCTCTCCCTGACCACAGTGAAGCAATAATGTGTTTCTGGCATGAGGGTGAATGGTCTCAAGGAGCTAACAACATAAAATCATGTCTGTTCCATGTCTTCTATTGCACAAAAAGTACTGTCAGTGTAACTGGTAACAAAAGGAAACTTGTGATTTGGAGTGACAACTGCTGTGGACAAAATAAAAACCGTGTACTTATGTATACGTACATGTTTGCAGTGGCTTGTGGTCTATTTGACTGTATAGTGTATAAGTATGTGGTTTCAGGCAACAGTTTCCTATCTTGTGATACAAATTTTGCCTTAATAGAAAAGCGCCAAAAGATAGTTGAATGTTACATACCTGATGATTTACAAGAAGTCATTACTTCAGCGCGCCCTTCTCTCCCGTTCAAAACATTCAGAATGGAAGAAAAGGACTTTATTGACTTCCAGGTCGTTGCTGATAAAGTGATCAATGTAACGAAGCTACACATCAGTTCTGCTGCACAAATCACGTCACCTGGAGTAGTGTACATCAAAAGGACATTCAATGAAAATGAACAGTGGGAAAGTGTAAGCATCCTAAAGAAAGGCAGAACTGAACACGATTTCATTCATACACTACTTTCAGTGTTGCCATGTTGCCATGTGTTCCACGATTGTCTGCTGAAAACACAGGACTTGCTTGCTGTGGTACCCTTTATAGCACATCGTCAGTTTTTTTACTGATTCATGTAACGGTGCTGCAAACTGAAGATATTTGTTTCACAATGTTTCATTTCCTATTTTTAGATATGTTTCGTCAAGGGCTACAGCTTATACCTCTGTTGGACTTAGCCCATTTAGTCTGAATAACGCAATGTATAAGACACCTTCTGCTTTCACGTTTTTGACCCTCTTCTTCTCGCCAGTTACATGCAATTTTCTCTTGACTTACTGTATACTTTGTATTAACTGGATGTTAATAAATGGTATCATACTGTAAAATGTGTGTATTAATTTCGTACGATAAACAGTACAGCTTTTTTTTTTTTTTTTTTTTTTTTTTTTTTTTTTTTTTTTTTTTTTTTTTTTTTTTTTTTTTTGCTATATCTCAGAACTTTATTTTTGGTCCTTGGCACATTAGAATGTTAGGTCTTCAATTGCATTGGAAACAATTTGATTCTGGATGTTTTTGTTTTAACCGGACCTAATTTTTGGAATACCCCTCGTAAAAATCAGATACCGATGTGGCCTCCTTGTCATTGCTAATATGTACGCCTGAAATAAGGTGGCTGTCACTACATGGTGTTCATATCATTTTGTCCACACCTTTAAGATGTAGGAAACGCATACAAGGGCAATACAAACTGTCACTGAACTGATGTTCTAGTACAAACTTCAGTTAATTTGTGTCGCTGTTCTCTCTCCGGCACGGCGTCTTGGTGGGAACTCTGGAGGAATGCCTGCGGTAGATACCCGTCGCCGTGTGCAGGCGGCTTCCCGAAACTCGCGCCAGCCACTTTGCGGTGTGCCGTGACACGGCACGGCGCGGTGAGCTGCCGGCATCCGACCTCGGCGACGCCGGCTCTGCAGCAGAGCCGCGAATATAGGGGGCCTCACTGGCAGGGCTGCGCTGTGCTGCGCTGGGCCACCTGAGCTTAATTAATGACTCAAGTTCTGCAAACTAATTTCCTGCGGCCGCCGCGGTGCCAGCCGCAGGTTATGACCACCTGCATTCACCAAAAACTGATTATTATCGCATCCACTCAAGACTCCACCGAGCTGCGAATTATGCGCAGAGTTTTGGGCTTTCGGCCGCCAACTCCACCTCACGGACTGACGCACTGAGTAGTTCTGCTACGGACCGCCAGCAGCAGGCTGTCTGATAACGCAGGTAGGCTCTGGCTGAAATAGACTGCCGGCCCCGGTGGCCGAGGGGACTGAGGCGCTTCAGTCACGGTCTGCACGGCCACTACGGTCGGGGGTTCGAATCCCCCATCGGGCATGGAAATTTGTGCCGTCCTAGTCCATAAGTAGTTTGTAAGTTTAGGGACTGATGACCCCGTAGTTAAGTCCCATAATCTTAACAAACATTTGAACATTTTTATTAAATAGACTCCGGTGATCTAAACGCCACTGACCCGTCGCGTTAGCTACGTGATTTAGAACATCCTAACATTGAAATACGAGGCGCGTCCAGAAAGTAAGTTCCGTTTGGTACTAAAATGAAATTTTACACAGATAAAGAAGAAATTTTTATTGCAAAAAATTCTACAACTCTTAAAATACTTTTCCACATAACTTCCGAAATTTTGTAGAACTCTTAAACTACTTTTCCACATAACTGCCGAAATTTTGTAGGCAATTTCGACAAAAAGCGTGCTCAGATACGCGTAACTACCACACAATCGGTGTAAGAGAGTGGAAGAAAGTAAAGAAAGTACCAGCAACTGTATTAAGCCGGCCGCGGTGGCCGAGGGGACTGAGGCGCTTCAGTCACGGTCTGCACGGCCACTACGGTCGGGGGATGGATATTTGTGCTGCCGTCCTAGTTCGTAAGTAGTTCATAAGTACTTTGTAAGTTTGGGGACTGATGACCCCGTAGTAAGTCCCATAAGCTTTACAAACATTTGAACATTTTGAACAGTATTAAGATTTTTCATTCAATTATGCGACAGGTTTTGGATATAATCGCACCATCTTCAGTCCCCTGTTGTGCAAATGTCAGTACTAGCACATTTAAAAGGGGTAGTCGTTAACATGGGTACATTTCTTAGTCCTCTCATGTCAGAAATACAACTGCTACCCCTTTTAAATGTCCACAACGTCGACCTGAAGATGTGATTATCTACGAGGCGCGTCCAGAAAGTAAGTTCCGTTTGGTAATAAAATGAAATTTTACACAGATACAGAAGAAATTTTTATTGCACAAAATTCTACAACTCTTAAACTACTTTTCCACATAACTGCCGAAATTTTGTAGGCACTTGTCATAGCGTGCCACAAGTTTTTGCATGCATCCTTCACAGAAGGTTGCCGCCTGTGTATTCAACAATGTGGTAACAGCTCTTTATCATCGTTAAAGTGTTGACCACCAAGGACAGATTTTAAGTGTAAGAAGAGACGAATGTCGCTAGGAGAGAGGTCCGAGCTGTATGGAGGATAATCAAACAGGTCCCATTGAAATTTCCGTAAGAATTGTTTCGTCACATTCGGTGTGTGAGGTCCGGCATTATCGTGAAAAAAAATATTTTGACAGTAATACTCTTCTTACACCTAAAATCTGTCCTTGGTGGACAACACTTCAACGATGATGACGACCTGAAAGAACATGTTACCACATTGTTGAATACACAGGCGGCAACATTCTATGGATAAGGCACACAAAACCTTGTGCCATGCTATCTATGACAATTGCCTACAAAATTTCGTAAGCTATGTAGAAAAGTAGTTTTACAGTTGTAGATTTTTGTACAATCAATATTTTTTCTGTATCTGCACTCGTTCGTTTTATATAACCAAACGGAACTTACTTTCTGGATGCGCCTCGTATTTATATGTTATTTTCAGGAGGTATGTTGATGACACCTTTGTAGTTTGGCCTCGTGGGGAAGATAACTTGCAAACCTTTTTAAGACATCTGAACTCCATCTGTGATCAAATAAATTTCACGATGGAAATTGAAATAGATGGATGCCTTCCATTCTAGGACGTTCTGGTTCGGCGCAGAGAGAATGGCACTTTGAGACATGAGGTTTATCGGAAGCCGACGCACACGGATTTGTATTTACACGCAAATAGCTGCCAACATCCTTCCCATCCTTTGAAGCACAGACCACATATTATTTCTGACGAAAGCAGTCTGCAAGATGAACTTTCCCATTTACAGAGAATATTTGAAGACAATGGGTATGCTCCATAGCGGATACAGAATACACTGCAAATGAAATCAAAAGAGGCCACAAATAATACATACTAAGACGAAGAAACCATTAAATCCATGGCTTTCCTGCCGTATGTGGGTAGCTTCTCGTCAAAAATAGGACGGATTCTCAGCAAAGTGATTTTTCGTTCTCCACCCAAGCCAGCTGCACTCTTGGGCTCTGTCAAAGATGATTTGTTACTCCGAAAATATGGAGTTTACAAAATTCCATGTGAATGTGGCCTTTCTTACATCGGACAAACAACTCGTACTGTCCATGAAAGATGTACAGAACACCAAAGGTACACACGACTTTTACAACCTAACAAGTCGGCAGTGGCAGAGCACTGTATTGACACTGGTCACAGTATGTTGTATGACAACGTTGAAATTTTGGCAACTATATCATCCTTTTTGGACTCTGTACTGAAGGAGGCAATTGAAATTCACTTGACGACGAACTTAATTAATATAATGGTTTAAATCTAGATAAAGCATGGAATCTGGCACTTTATGTAAAAAACTCACAAAGACGTCGTCACAGTGCAGCTCAGAGTAATACATCGACATGCCAACACAAATCGACTGCGGAGTCATAGATTCAACTTGTGCATTATGCACGTCTTTGCCGCCGATCAACATCTCTGGCGCATATGTATCTGTGGCCGCATGCGCAGTCGCGCGGTACGCGAGTATAAAGGGCCGAAGCGAGCACTGGAGCGTCAGTCTTTCTGCTCACTCTGAAGATGATTGAACGTTACACAGCCGAAATATTAGAAGAAGGAGAATTTTTGCGGCTGCACACATGGAACTTACTGGAACAGTTTTTGCGCCGCCAAAACACGAAGATTCACATCATTTTCGTAAAGGTTTCTTCTTTTTGTCAGTCTAAAGTTTATGTCCTCTCTAAATCGGTCAGAATCATCAGATTCCAACATTCACGCCTCATCCTGCCATCAGACGACGCCCAAGCTGGCTGAATACAGACAATTTCTGAGCAGAGCCAGCAATAAACATATGGAGAACAAGGTAAAGCGCGAAGAGCTCAGTATTATCAAACAGACAGTTACAGCAAATGTAAATGGTGTCACACTTTGAAAATCTTTCACAAGCGAGTAAAAACAATAACAAAACTAACCTGCACACAGAAAAATGAGAATCAACTGCTTTCATTCCCGTCACACGTAAACCCTACACAATAGCAAATATTTTCAGAACACACAACAGGTAACAATTACGTAACTCACTGCGATGCAACATCATCCCAAAAAAAGAAAAAAACACACACACACTCAAACATTCATGAAATAGTATGAAAAACCTATAGAGGCATATATGTAGGCCAAATAGGAATAGACTTCAGTAAGAGAACGAATAAGTACATAAATGACTTCCACACCAATAACTTTGGTAATTCAGCAGTAGTCACCCACATAAAGGTCACTTGTCATCCATTCGAGGAGATAATGACTTATCTTCGTATACTAAATAAAAAAAGATATGAAGCATTTAATGGACCTATGTGAAGAAAAAGAAATCTCCATTCATATCACAGTACATGGTAACTAAATGACAAACTTTAAAGCAACAATACTAATTTCTTAAAACCTTTGCCAACGTTGGGTGGTTAATTCAAATACCAACAAAAGATTAACATATTTTATTACATAAGGACATTTAAAACTATGCTCAATTCTCACTTTCCATATTATTGTAATTATATTAATATCTTTGGAACAATGTAAACACCAGACACGACGATTTCAGAAAGTAACGTGTTTGTGTGTGTTTGTGGGCTGTGTGCCAGATGAACAGACTACACTAAATGCATTAACATAATCTAGTCACAAACACTAAAACGGACATATCTTCCCGAACACTCTTAAGTTTCGACATATAACGTCTTTGGTACACACATCATTAGCACATAATAAAATTGTAATACATTTGTAAATTTAGAAACACATGTGATGATGACCCATTGCTGCCGAAACGCGTCATACTAATAGAACATTAGTATAATGAACAGCCAACGAAACTAGCACACATTCGGCTAATACGGCTCCCGTGAGCACGCAGAACTGCCGCAACACGGTGTCGCATAGACTCATCTAACGTCTTAAGTAGTGCTGGAGGGAATTTCCACCATGCACCCTGCAGGGTAGTACATAAATCAGTAAGACTACGAAGGGGTGGAGATCTATTCTGAATACACGTAGCAATGCATCCCAAATATGATAACAGCGTTTGCAGAGTTTTTAGCCAGCGGAGGTCATTACACAGAGCAGTCTTCCCGGAGCCACTCTGTAACAGTTGTAGATGTGTGAGGTATCATATTCTCCTGCTACTCGTAGAATTTCCTAAGTCCGTCGGAATGCACAATGAACACGAATGGATACAGGTGATCAGCCAGGATGCGTTCATAACTGTCACCTATCTGAGCTGCATCTAGACGTATCTTCTTCTTTCTTGTCCCCACAGCTCATGATGAGCCTTGGCCTCTCCTAAAATTTTCTTCAATTTCTCTCTGTCCTTTCCCAATACTCTCCAGTTTCTATAGCCCACCTTCCTAATATCTTCCCATCTGGCTCTTGGTCGACCACGTCCTCTCTGCCCTGCTGGCCCTCCTTGTAGTACTCTTTTTGGTACTTCTGTGTCATTCATGCGAGCCACGTGGCCTGTCCACCTCAATCTGGATGATTTCATTATCCTTCTGAGGGGTTGGTCTTTGTATATGGTATATAACTCATGGTTCTATCTCCTCCTCCATCTTCCTTTTTCACAGATTGGGCTGATAATTTGTCTGAGAACCTTTCTTTCAAATGCGTCCAGTATCTGTACTTGTTAATGTCCACGTTTCACAGGCATATGTAAGCACGGGTCGTATAAGTGATTTATAGATAGTTAATTTAGTTGTACGAGGCAGGAGCCTTGAGGATAGAAGTCTTGTTAGGGCAAATTAGGCTATGTTGGCTAGTATTAATCTATGCTTAATTTCGTAAAAGGTATCATTTAGATGGGTAACTGTCGAGCCAAGGTACTTGAAATGTTCAACTCTCTCGAATGCATAATTGCCCTTTGTTATTGCATTTGGCATATTTTCTCTATGCGCTTTTCCAGCTGCCATATATTTAGTTTTCTGTTCATTAATAATTAACCCCATATTCCTACTAGCCTGTTAGAGAGCCGTAAATGTCTCTTCCATTGCTTTTAGGTTCTTGCTGCTATGTCATCCGCTTAGGCCAGTGATTTATAGAAGATCGTTCCCCTATTCAATGTGTCGGACTTCATTCCTCCTATTCTTATACTACCTAGTGTTTCATTCATTGTCATTCTCACCAGCCTTACCAACTTTCTGGGGATTTCCAGTTTACCTAGAGCTAGATATAACTGATTTATATTTATGCTATCCTAAGCTGCTTTGAAATCTATAATGAGGTGATGTGTGCCAACCCCATACTCGTTTGATGACATAAAAGTTTTCTGGGTATGGTACCGCGTCATGATGTAAGGCTATTACTTAAATAACCAACGTTTCGGCCAACGTTACAGTGGCCTTCATCTGGGTAACTCATACTCGTTTGTTTTTTCCCGGGGAGAAATCCACATTGGTACAGCCCTGTCCCCCTCTGTATGATTGGGAGGACTCTGTCGAATAGTATATTAGAGAATATCTAGACGTATAAGGGGTCCTATATCATGCAAAATGCATAAGCGCAACAGCATTACAAAGGTATAATATGGTTTCAGCCCATGATAAGCCGTGCGTCAGTGGTCGCCAGCTTTCACACGTTGACTGCCGCGATGATGTCAGAGGTGCGCCAGAGCGAACTGCTGTGGCCGCCGGCGGCCACACGGCAGCCGACGTGTTGACAGTTCCCTGCTGACATTCAGTTTCCATAGATTCGTCAGATTGTAGTATTGGAAAGGGGACTCGTCAGACTTAATAACATGTTGCCAGTCATCAATATCGATGTTGAGGACCCAGGCGAGGCATAGAGCTGTATGCGGTGTAGTCAGCAAGGCTACACGAGTTTGCCCTTCGGCTCCGAAAGCCCATATCGATGATATTTCGTTGAATGATTCATGCGTTGATGGCCCAACATATTATTCGCTCGTCCTTTCCTCTTCTTTGATGCGACTGTCCGTTTTTTGCGAGTTCGTGTCTGTGTATACGTGTGTGTATCTGTGTGTGTGTGTGTGTGTGTGTGTGTGTGTGTGTGTGTGTGTGTGTGTGTGGCGCAAATATATCAGAACTTGAAAAGGAACAACAGACAATTTCTATCCGCATAAAATGAGCCACCAACAGAGCAACGAAAGCTGTGTACGGTTTGTTATAGCGACGTCAGTGTTGTGTGAAGTTGTGTTAGTCTTCGTAAAGAACGTTGGCGCTAACCTCAACGTCTGTGACATATCTAAGAGAGGAAAAACGTGTAAGTCGACCAATGAAATTCTTTCCTTTCACGAAGTCCCGCAGAAAATCGTCGGATATCACTGTATCACATGATGTATCATGAAAGCGTGTACAGGTCATCATTGTAGAGCTACAATACAGCACAGTGCCTCGATGCTCACTCCTTATGTGACACAGAGGGGAGCGGATATCTGTCAACAATTTCTTCAGCTTTTTGAACTGTGTGTGTTGGGACCATTAACAGCATCTGACACTTCATGAAATATGGGCTCAATAGTTTGATCTCGAATACAAGATTGCATCAATGGAGTCACAGGACAAAGGTTCACCGATGCCAAAGAAGTTTAAGAGTATTCCATCAGCGGTTAGAGACTGGATTACAGCAAACTGTTACTGAGGCAATAACAGTGATACCTTTACACAAACCCCATTTTGCACGCTACAATTCTAGTTCTGTAGTGGAAGTTTGTTCCACATCCTGACAAGCGGCAAAGTGGACCAAGCAATATTCACGGTATTTGAAAACAATGGTTGTTATGAGCAGAACAAAAAATTCTGGCGCATAAAATTGCAGTACGCTCTCCTGCTAATGAATATGGGGCACATTTCATCCGTGATTTGACAATTTGAATAAATCTAGAAGTTTTCTAGAGCCATTGGAAATTTTAGAAAAACAAAAGGGCATTCAAAATGTTGTCTATTTCCTTTCTTCACTTCACATGTCGTTAATTATTGGGGGAAGGTGCAGGCTAACTGCTTCAATTAGATTCTCTGCAATAAGTTAATCCTAATCTTCCATCTACTTCAATAAACGCCCATTGTTAAGGAATAAGTTGAGGTATTCATAACTTACTGAATCCCTCGTGATTCTTATTACCTGTAATTTATAGTGGTGTTACGTAACTGCATATGAAGTACCTGCAATTATTTATATCAAGTGCCTGTTTAAAAACTATATTAGAATTCGTTATTTTTGTATCTGACGATGTGATAAGGCAAAGTGCAGTGTTTATGACACCTTAAATTTATTTTTAACTTTCTGGGACCGCATCATAGTGAGGCAGTGTTTGTGATAGACGACAAAATTAAGCACGTGAAAGGAGTTTTTGTAATTGCAAAAGGGAGAGACTTGCGAGTGAACTGCAGATTAAATTAATAAAGGAGACCTTCATTAAAACAGGGAGGTATTAAAACGCTAAAAGTTTTTAATTGCGGACAATGAAAAAACACCGATTTAACAAATAGTAATCCACGAAAATGCGGTAGGAAACCACAACCACCAAAAATTTACAGTACCCCTGTCTTTCGTTGAAAGCTCTTTGTACGTTCTGTCTTTCCGTGAAACTTAATAAGAGTCTTCTGGACGCGGCAAATCAAAATTAAAAGGCATTCATGAATTGAATCAGATATTAGCAGTATTATTGAAATTCCTTAGCTCTCCTCTGCTGACAAACGCCTCCCTAGCGCTGTGAAAGACTTCAAAAAACCTTCTACTGAAGATTTTATTATTTTCTTTCACTCAAAGCTTTGTATCACACGAAAGAGCAGCCACGGAAGGACCTCTAACTGAATGCGGTAAAAGCTCCGTAGAATACCACTACACACGCCTTATCACCGGCTGAAACTATATTATATCTTTGCTATCCAGAGAATTTGCTGTAATCAAAATTCTATTTCATCTTAATACTGAATTCGTTAGCATATTAAAACCAACACATGAAATCAATAATAACAAAGGATACATATAAATACCGATAATCAAAAATCTGCGACTGAGACCACGTAGTTCAACGTCTATAGCCCAAATGAAGCTGTTGAATTTAGTTGAACTAGACTGTATTTCTGGTGCAATTCCACACTGAATGAGCTTCGAATGCTGAAAACTGCACTTTGGGGTACACTGTCCCATCTCTTAGTTGGTACACAAGCGGAAAACCAGGTGCATTGCCGGCCGCAGTGGCCGAGCGGTCTGCGGCGCGACAGTCACGGTCTGCATGGTCGCTGCGGTCGGAGGTTCGAATCCTCCCTCGGGCATGGGTGTTTGTGTTGTCCTTAGCGTAAGTTAGTTTAAGTTAGCCAAGTAATTAGTGTGTAAGTCTAGCGTCTGATGACCACGAAGTTTGGTTCAAATGTTCAAATGTTTGGTAAGCTTATGGGACTTAACTACGGGGTCATCAGTCCCTAAACTTACAAACTACTTATGAACTACTTACGAACTAGGACGGCACAAACATCCATGCCCGAGGGGGGATTCGAACCCCCGACCGTAGTGGCCGTGCTGACGGTGACTGGAGCGCCTCAGTCACCTCGGCCACCGCGGCCGGCGAAGTTTGGTCGCATAAGACCTCACACACATTTGATAATTTTTTGAACCAGCTGCATTGGCATAACTTCCAA
Organism: Locusta migratoria; assembly: GCA_026315105.1. Taxonomy (NCBI): domain Eukaryota; kingdom Metazoa; phylum Arthropoda; class Insecta; order Orthoptera; family Acrididae; genus Locusta; species Locusta migratoria. Next base: position 401,230,258 of record CM048746.1, read on the forward strand.
TTCTGGAATCGCAGAGTACATCAAAACGATTGAAGAATGTAAAGTATGAACCTAGAGAGTCACGAATCTACAACGTCCACTGGAATTTAAGAAGGCGAAGATAATATATATTTCCAAATCTCACTAAACCAAGCAACAATGCAGAAAACTATTGCCCTAACTTTTGTGTCTTGTTTCCGCCGGTTGTCCTGGGTGTCGGTGGCCGAGTAGAGAGAGACCGACACAGGGAAATAGGCTGCACGTGTGTTCGGGTACAGAGTCTGGAGTAATAATAATAATTTCGTGTGACTCATTGGCCTGGTGTAAGTCTTTCCATTGGACGCCACTTCGGCGACTTGCGTGTCCCTAGCCTACCCCAGTGATCCAACCGGGGAAAGGGGACCTACAGTTTAACGTGGAATCCGAACCACGTGTCGTTTCTGGCGACTCCTCACATCGTTGAGAGGTGAAGGTCTGACCGGGTTTTGAACCGGCGACCCTCCGGTTTCCACTCGAGCACTTTACCCCAAGACCACCGGGCCCAACAGAGTCTGGAGTGACCAGCCAGCAGGACAGCAGGAACTAGAAACACTAAGCTAGATTAGAACAACATATGTATTTCGTATCAATCTGATAATACTTAGCTTTTACAAGTATCATGACTGCAGAATGCTGATACATAGTTGGACTAGGTAATGGCCTACCTACTGATGAGAGACTTTCCTAGTGCCTATGCGATTCCCAAGTGACCGATTCAGTTCAGTGGTGGCCACGAGCGGAGTTGCAGCAGAGGGCGCTCGTGGCTGACGTCGTAAGAACGCCGCGCCGCGCCGTACTTGCATGAGAGCAAATGTTCAAATGTTTGTTAAGCTTATGGGACTTAACTACGGGGTCATCAGTCCCGAAACTTACAAACTACTTATGAACTACTTACGAACTAGGACGGCACAAATATCCATGCCCGAGGGGGGATTCGAACCCCCGACCGTAGTGGCCGTGCTGACCGTGACTGGAGCGCCTCAGTCACCTCGGCCACCGCGGCCGGCTGCATGGCAGCGCGCGGCAAAAGTACGTTGCGCGCATTTCAGACTTGTGCGACACCACACTATCATCCTTCTTCGCTGCCGTTAGGAGCTTTTTAAGGGGCTCATCTATAACAGAATCAGTATTCTATCCCACATCATATTCCAATTTATTAGGCTGGTTTCTGACCAGGTCGTAACTGCCGCGACCATGTATTGTTTGTTATATCCTTCATAGAAGCTGGATATCAGATAAAGCTAAAAACAACCGTAGCATTTCTCGATCTCACTGTTGCCTCAGATAATGTGTGGAGAGAAGCGTTCGCTATAAATTTCTTACTAGTGAACAATGCATAAGGATGGCCCAAATAAATAACATTAACTGATCGGAAGTTTGAGGTAATCACTGAAAGCAAGTTAATCAACAAGAAGGAGCTAACAAACAGATTACTCGAAAGATGAATTCTCTCACCATTGCTGTCCAACTGACACCTCGACCAGAAGATTTACCATGCCAACGATCTGGCTATGGCTGTACAACACCAGAAAATGTAGACGATAGGATCCTGAACTAAGATTTGCTTGTACTGGACAATTACTTCAAAATCTGAAGATCTATGTGTGTAGAAAAGAGACGTCCTGCTTCCATTTAAATGCAAGTAGGAACATCCGAAAGTAAATTTCAGAAACAGAATCCTTGATAACAACTGGAACCCGAAATATCTTCGAATCATATTCGACCGTACAATATCCCTCAAACGGTATCTTTTGAACCTGGCTCAAAACGTGAGGAACCGAAACAAAATCCTCCATACTTTACGCGGAACTAAATGGGGATCTTCAGCAACCACTCTGCGATCTTTGGCCCTTCGTTTGCAGTACACATGGGCTGAGTAATTTGCAGCTTTGTAGATGAAATGTCATCATACATTGCTTGTAGATACCCAATGTGTATAATACCTGCGCAGTCGGAATCTAGTATACTGGTTTTTATTCCTAACTGGTTTAATGCCTTACGAAAAAGCATATCAACGGGCAGTGTGAGGGCATTCCATAAGACCTCTTAGCCAACCCGCGCATTGTGACCTGCCACTCTTGAATCTTAAAAGACTAAACTGGCGCCTCCCATGCCTGCTTGTAATGCTACAGACATGGATCTCAGAAATTTTAAGCTCCTTGATGAATGGAAACTTTGGTAGGTAGTAGTTACGCATTTCCGCCTACATTACATCTGCACAGGAGCTAGATTCAAATGTTCAAATGTTTGTAAATCTATCGGACCAGCCTGCGTGGTCATCAGTATGTAGCTTACAAACTACTTAAACTAAGGTAAACAAACCCATGCCCCAGCGAGGACTCGAACCTCCGACGGCGAACAACCGCGCGCTCCGCGGCGAAGCGCCTTAGACCGGTCGGCTACTCCACCCCGGCCAGGAGCTAGACTTCCAAGTTCATTCCAGCCTATCATGCAAGACCTGTGAACGTGTCATGGCCGGTGCAGAGATTCCCTGAAAAAGTGGAAAACGTGGCCCACACTGCCTGACTACACAGCCGCGGCGGGTTAGCCGTGCGTACTGTGGCGCCGGGTGGCGGTGCGCGCGGCCGTTTGCTGTCGAGGGTTCGAGTCGCCCTTCGGGCATGCGTGTTCGTGTTGTCCTTAGGTAGTTTACTTTAGTTGAAGTACTTTACAAGCTACGGACTGATAACAACGCAGTTGAGTCCGATAGATTTACAAACATTTGAATTTGAGGTCTCCACACTAGACTATTCACCGCATCGTCCGTGACTGTAACATCAGAGACGATAAGCAACTTCCGTTATTCTGTTAATCACAGAAAGGGGTAAATTATGCTAACCGTAAAGTCTTTGGTCAGTTACCAAATAGTAAATAAAGTCTGATAGCCAGTCAACTAACATTTAGAAAGAAATTTAACATAAAATATGAATACCACCTTCTTCTACTCAGCACATTAATTCGTATTTAAAAACATTCAACAAATTTATAGAAGTAGAAACTAATTGAATGCAATGTATTACCATTTACATATTCTACCTGGTTAGGAAATCTCGTATTCGTTATTTTATGGAACAAATACTAATCTAATCTGGATGACACATGACACCATGAATGATAAACGAAGAGAATGGACGATTGTTTGCGTAGACAAGGCGCTACTAATCTAATCTGGATGACACATGACACCATGAATGATAAACGAAGAGAATGGACGATTGTTTGCGTAGAAAAGGCGCTCCCCTGCGAGATGCTATTTTCTATGAATAAATTTTACTGTATGTTTTATAAAATGGCCGTCTTTGTACTATTATATGACACAAATAAATTTTAAAAATAACTTATATTTTCATTAAATTTTTTAATTTGCGATTTTTCTTGATTCTTTCCGTCACGCTGTACTAGATACTCCAAATTATAATTGATCAATTTGTTCACGTAATTAGTGTTTCTTTCGCATATACCTTTAAAACTATGAAGAAGGTATACAAAACCTGGCGCCACGCTATGACAAATGCCTGCAAAATTTCGGCAATTATGTGGAAAAGTAGTTAAAGAGTTGTAGAATTTAGTGCAATAAAAATTTCTTCTTTATCTGTATACAATTTCATTTTATTAGCAAACGGAACTTACTTTCTGGACGCGCTCGTATTTTAGATTAACCACGGGTCTCCCTTGATTCTCGGGACGCGCTAGCTACCTGCTTCCTGTATTTCAAACATGAAATTCGCTTCACATTTTTTCTGGTTGCAACTGAATTATTGCGATGTCAGGAACGCCGTTTTTTCGTGATTCTTCATGGTTGATTGCGGAAGAAATCATGTGGGGCATCCATCAAAACGACCACAACATACTTTTGTACTGAAAATAATATTTATTTACGTTTTAGACTGCCTTATAGTACTTAGTTCAATAAGCCCCTGCAATCATTCCAATAAGTTGACAGTCGTTTTTTTTTTTTTTTTTTTTTTTTTTAATGTGTATTGTAGTTCCAGAGTGGTAGAAAAGTTGAGTGGGATACTATATACATACGAGGGTTGAAACTTAAATATTGGCAACTATTTATTCACAAACGATACAAAAGTGTTACATGTTCGCACCTGTTACTGTCCCTCAAAGTAGTCACCAGCGTTGGTGTAGAACCCATTTACAACGATGTGGAAGGCGGAATGTACCGTTAGCAGACCCTGGTCTGATGATGGTGGGAATGGAGCGGTTTACTGCCTGTCGAATCTCTGGAACAGTTCTGAAGTGAATGTCACGAAGTAGTTCTTTCATCTTCATGATCAAAGTCACAAGAAGTCCGGGGAGCATCGTGGATTGTACAGTACTTCAGAGCCCCATCGACCGAAAAGAGCAGCTACAAATTGCACTGCATGTGCCCGCGCACTATCGCGCAAATGATTGGGTTGCACTGAATGTGTTGCCACTTCTTTCGCAAAGCTTGTCGCAGGCGATGTTCCAAAAACGAGCAGTAATACTGTGCATTGACTGTCTGCGTGAAGGAACGTAATGCGTTAGGATAACACCATCACAGTCGTACACGAGAATCACCGTAACTTTCACCATACTGGAGCTTTCGCCACACTCCTCTTGAAGACCTTGATGACACTTTCGCCCTGTGCGACCTCTGGAACATTCAATAGATCCAACTCCGTTGTTCCTGTTTGGATACATAATAATTACGTTAGATGACTCGAAGTGACTGTGTTTCCCTCGACTGTGCGCACCCCGGTGACGTGGCACCGGATAGTCCATTTTCTCGGAGGTAAAGTAGTGTGCCATAGTGCAATAGTAGATTCCATAGCATAGAGTCTCCACAGCAATGTTGCACTATTTAAGATCCAACCCTCGTATTTATTTACGTTTTAGATTGTCTCATAATACTAATTTTCATAAGCTCCTGCCATATATCCAGTAAGGTGAAAGTCTTTTTCATCGTCTATTGTAGTTCGAAAGATATTTTCAATTTTGAGACGTTGTCTGATTAAATATCCGTACCGAACGGTGTGTGTGTGTGTGTGTGTGTGTGTGAGAGAGAGAGAGAGAGAGGGGGAGAGAGAGAAATGAAAAAAAAATGTATGGCATTTAATGGCTGGGACATATTTAACTGGTGTTCGGCCACCTAAGGAAGGAAACTTAGGGTTTAACGTCCCGTCGACAGCGTGGTTATTAGAGACGGAGCTTACGCTAGGATTTTCGGGGAAGGACGGGGGAGAAAATCGGCCGTGCCCTTTGAAAGGAACCACCCCGGCTTTTGCCTGGAGCGAGTTAGGGAAATCACGGAAAACCTAAATCTGGATTGCCGGAGGTTGATTTGAACCACCATCCTCCTGAGTCCAGTGTGTTATCACTACGCCACTTGGCTCGGTCTTCAGCCACCTAGTATCTAGTCTATTGACGCTATTTCGTCGACTTAAGTGCGTTAGGCAACACTCAGTTCTCTGCCAGAGAATCAAACACTGGCCCTCTGCGTCGTAGCGGAGAATAAACTACGGAGGCGACAACAAAAGGAGGGAGACGGAGGGAAAGAAGGGGAGAGAGAGTGAGTGAGTGAGAGAGTGAGTGAGTGAGTGAAAGACAGAGAGTGTTTGTGAGCGAGTGAGAGAGAGAGATAGAGAGACGGATGGTCAGGGGGAAAACAAACGTAGCAACTAAGCAGTTGTTGAGAAAACACTTGGCCCGCGGTCATGTAGGCAGTCGCCTGGCTCTGTTGGGAGCCGGCACAGTGGTCCGCTATCCTCGGGCACTGGTGAGCGGCGCCGGCAGACAGCAGCACCAGCGACCAGCGGCGTTAATGCGCTTGGGGGCGGCTTAGCGAGGCCTGTCTGGGGCTTACGGCGAGTTTGAGCGATGCTGCCCACTGACAGCTGCGACGGCCCGTGACCGCTGGCATCGACCGGATCAGTACACTCCGCAGTCCGCAGCTCTGCCCTGAGGCTACACACAGTTGAAAACCGAAAGAACATAAACTGCGCGCGATTTGGGCCGTAACGCCACGAAAAAGTCACGGTACAGGCACCTAACACCTCATGCGGCCACTTTGAGAGGCCTGACACGTCGAGGAAGTGAATCACCTGATGGTGATCTGGACACAGCTAACACCTAATCGTTTGCAGAGCGGGAGCCAATGCTGGTCTGTTCTTCGGTGAAGAATCACTGTCACGGATCCTATATTTCTCTACATGCGATATGTGGTGAACTTGTAATACGTGAGCCGGCCGCGGTGGCCGAGGGGACTGAGACGCTTCAGTCACGGTCTGCACGGCCACTACGGTCGGGGGTTCGAATCCCCCCTCGGGCATTGATAGTTGAGCCGTCCTTAGAATAAGGTAGTTGATAAGTAGTTTGTAAGTTTAGGGACTGGTGACTCCGTAGTTAAGTCCCATAACCTTAACGAACATTTGAACATTTTGTAATACGTGAATGTACACTTAGGTTTATAATGTGGCGCAGCATTGATACACACCACTACCGTGACGTGGAGGCACATGGAGACTGGCAAACCGAGGTACTAGACAGTCACATGCCCAAGACACGAGAGGAACGTACACCTCTCTTTGGTCGCCGATTTCGTAAAAAAATTAAGGAAGCAGGTGAGATATCATACATAGTATTCATGCGGTAACGTATTTTATTGGGATATCGGTTACAATTATGTTTGTGGTACAGTACGATATTTCGCGGGCTCAGGTCTTTACTCGAAGTTAACATGAGTTTACTTCGAGGCACCATGAGGCTACCATAACAGTGGAAAAGCCATTCTATTTGCCATCTAATGTGGTGTTTGATAACCTCTGACGGACAGTACAGTTGTGCACCTGCGTGGCATGGACAATATAAAGTTCTCAGTCAGTTCTTGAGGGACATTTGGTCATTCTTTCATGAGTGTAATATCCAGCTCTGCAACCGTTGTGGGAGGTGCTGCTCTGGCTACAGTGCGTCTGCCAGTTGCATCTCAGACATGCTCAACTGGGTTTCAGTCGGCAGAACAAGCTGGTCACTCCATTCTTTCAGTTCCCTCAGCTTCAAGTATATCGTCCACCAGTGAAGCTAGTTGGTGACGACTGCTATCGTCCATGTCCTACTGAACAAGCGTAAGGCACAACACAACGTCGAAGGATCTCGTCTGTATACCTCTGAGCAATCAAAACGCCGTTCTGAACGACATAGCGGTCCGTACGTCTGCCAATGCTGATTCCTCCTGCCCGTACTATTCCTCCACCACCATGATATAAGCAGGGCTGATCCGTGTTTCACGTTCACTGCAGATAAGGAAACGACGATTGCTCGCCCGAACACAACATCTTGACTCATCTGTGAACAGAACCCGACGCCTTTCGTTATGACTCCAATGCAGACGTTCCTCCGCCCAGTTTCTGCGGGCTAAACAGTGTCTTGTTGTTAACACACCATAGGGCTCCGGGAATAGAGACCACTTTCTCGAAAGCGATTTTGGACAGTGTGTTGACATTGCGCTTCCTGTTGCCGCCTCGAGGGTGCGTTGCAGCAACACCACCTAGAAGACAAGGCCTTACAACAGGCCGTGGCTACGTCACACTTAGAGGCCGCGTCTGCCACCTCACTGGCTGTTGGCTGGGGCACGCCCACCGCCGCGCAGCGGCCGGCCAGTCAGATGGCGGCCGCGGCCTCTAAGTGTGACGTAGGCACGGCCTGTTGTGAGGCCTTGTCTTCTAGGTGGTGTTGGTTGCAGCTGAGTTGTATTCAGCCACCTTTATGGACGAGCTGTTAAACGGAGATAACGGTCATCTCTTGCCGATGTCACTCGTGAACGATTTTGGCATTGCCTTCTTTTAACGGTTGCTTGTCTGAAATCGCGTCCAAGTCCTGGAGCTTACAGCTTGCGACACTCCAATAACTGCAAACACCTCTGTATCTGTGCCGTTTCCATCCTTCATGTACCATAGCTTCGCGTTTGTTACTTTGTTATTGCATTACACCAGCTATACTAAACCCGAATGCTTGTATTTTTTTTTTAGTAATTTTATTTGTTTGGTATGTAGGCGCCCTTATATCCAACTGTTTACGTAATTCGATTGGTAAACACAACACTAATTCCATCTGCGGCAACTTTCTATTACCACTACCTCAGTTGCCTTGATGTTGTTGTCTCCATTCCTTAGAACCAACAGAAAGACATCGAACCAATTTGGTTCATTCTTCGATCTCATTAACTGTGGAACCTTTTTTACTGTTTATTTATTTACCAGACGACCGGTTTTCAACTGACCTCATAGTCCTCATCAGATCTACAAAAAGGAGAAGACCAGTAAACGTACCTGCCACTAACTATCCATGAGCGCTAAAAACCGCAGCTTGTTCATTTTATTTTTGATATATACATACCTGTGGAACTGTGGAGTATGTAATCATACCAAATGTGTGGCTCTGTGTATCCGGCGTTCCGTGGGGTTGTCAAATACACAAAATTGCATAGTCACAAAATAAAATTCAAACATGGTCCCCCATAACATAATCAGTTGTCGACACGCTACGTACATCATATTAAACCCAACTGTGCGGGATCACGTTAAGCATAAGAAAAGCAATTACCATATAGATCGCTAGGTGGCGTTCATGGTTAGTGATGTTACCAGCGCAGGAGAGAAATTAAACGTTCCAGAGTATATATATATATATATATATATATATATATATATATATATATATATATATATATATCATAAGAAAAATGTTCTCAACAATCAGTTGGAGATCCTGTATAATAATTTTTTAAATATTTTTGATAAGGTGTTGTGAGGTAAGAGTACCCCCACCACAGTTAGATATTATTGCCATAAATAATGTGCTGATAGTATTTCCCTGTCTCATACATCTTACGCACCAGGTGAAGTAGTTTTGTCATGGCTGGATCTCCCAGAGACTCCAGTAGTTTTGAGGGAATGTCGTCCATTCCAGGGGCCTTGTTTCGACTTAGGTGTTTCAGTGCTCTATTAAATTCTTCTCTCAGTATAGTATCTCCTATTTCATCTTCATCCACATCCTCTTCCGTTCCAACAGTATTGTCTCTAAGTTCATTTCCTTTGTAGAGCCCCTCTGTATACTCTTTCTACCTTTCAGCTTTCCCTTCTTTGCTGAGAACTAGTTATCCAACTGCGTTCTTTATATTCATACAGCTGCTTTTCTTGTCTCCAAATGTTTCTTTTATTTTCCTGTAGTCTATCTATTTTCCCTTATTTATACATTCTTCCACAGACTTTAAGCCGGCCGCGGTGGCCGAGGAGACTGAGGCGCTCCAGTCACGGTCTGCACGGTCACTACGGTCGGGGGTTCGAATCCCCCCTCGGGCATGGATATTTGTGCCGTCCTAGTTCGTAAGTAGTTCATAAGTAGTTTGTAAGTTTAGGGACTGATGACCCCGTAGTTAAGTCCCATAGACTATACAAACATTTGAACATTTGAACAGACTTTAATTTGCCTTCTAGCCACTCCTGCTTAGCTATTTTACACTTCCTGTCAATCTCATTTCTTTGTCGTCTGTACACATTTTGCCTATTTCATTTACTACATATTTATATTTTCTCCTTTCATCAATTAAATTTATTATTTCCTGTGATATCCAAGTATTTTTTGTAGGTCTTGCCTTTCTATCTACTTTGTCCTCTACTGCCTTCATTATTTCATCTCTCAATGCTACCCATTCTTATCCTGCTGTCTTATTTCCCCCCGTTTCCGTCAATTGTTGCCTAAAGCTCCGTCTGAAATTCTCGAGAACTTGAGCTTCCTTCAATTTGTCTAGGTCCCATCTCCTTATTTTCCTACCTTTTTGCAATTTTTTTCAGTTTCAGCCTGCAGTTCATGACCAATAAGTTATGGTAGAGTCTATGTCTGCCCCTGGGTATGTCTTACACTTTAAAACCTGGTTCCGGAATCAATGTCTTACTATTATAAAATCTATCTATTCTTAAACCAAGTTTTTGTTATAATTAACTTATGTTCCGTGCAAAATTCTACCAGGCGATCTCCTCTTTCATTCCTTTTCCCCAGTCTATATTCACCTACTATTCTCCTTTCCTTCCTTTTCCTAGAACCGAATTCCGTCTCCCATCACAATTAAGTTTTTATCTTTATTAATTGTCAAAATAATTTCCTTTACCTCCTCATACATTTCTTCAAACTCCTCATCGGCAGAGCTAGTGGGCATATAAACTTGTACTACTGTGGTCAGTGTTGGCTTTGTATCTAACTTAACTATGATATGCGATAACTGCGCTGCTCGTAGTAGTTTACCCGCATTCCTATTTTCTTATTCATTATCAGACCTACTCCTATAATACTCCCAACTGATTTTGTATTTATAATCCTGTACTCGCCTGACCAGAAATCCTGTTTCTCTTTCCACCGAACTTCACTAATCCCCACTATATGTACTTCCAGCCTATCCATTATCCTTTTCAAATTTTCTAGCTTCCCTATCCGATTAAGCGATCTAACATTCCACGCTCCGATCCGTAGAATGCCAGTGTTGTCTTTCCTGACTTTCCTGATGATCACATCCTCCTGAGTAGTCCCAGCCCGGAGATCCGAATGGGGGACTATTTTACCTCCGGAATATTTTACCCGAGAGGCTGCCATCATCATATATTGATAGAGTAGAGCTGCATGTCATCGAGAAAAGTCACGGCTGTAGTTTCCCCTTGCTTTCAGCCGTTTACAGTAGCTGTGGGATTTTTCTATGTAGCTAAATATGTGGAAACTAAAAATATGATGTTCTCTAGAAGATTCACTGTATCTATATTGCAAGATTGTGAACAGATATAATTCGTTTCATCTTGAAATTTTTTTCTCAAAAAGTATATTGACATAATGCGAAAGGTTATTCCAAAACACTGTAATTATTTATTTTCTTTCTAAATAATACAAGATATCTTTCGGCATTAAATGCCTTCGTCAGGTGTTCGGTATTTGGAGGTTGTAAGTGCTTCAACTGACTATTTCTTAGGTGATGTTTTACATTTGATTTACGAATTGTAGCCAGTTACGGCATCAGTTGAAGCACTTACAACCCTCTAAATACCAAACACTTGACGATGGCTTTTAATGCCGAAAGATAACTTGACTGATATATAAATAAAACAATTAATTACAGTGTTTGGGAATAACCTTTCGCATTATATCAATATACGACATTTCTAACACTGTGGATCCGAAATATACTAAGTTATTTCTCAAAAAGTATTCGCAATTTCGAATACGAATCTACATGTGTTGTAAATTTTGATTACTGACACGAAAATCTATGACGAACTTGAACCTAGACATTCTCTACGCACACAGCTCTGTAAGACTACCACCGTTCTCATAATTATCTCTTCTCGTGGCCAGAAAGTACACTTATACCGGTGAAGGAACGTAGAGGCGGAATATTTCATCACCGCGCATTCATTGTGTCTCCGCAGAAGAAGAACACCGTAATAAAGAAAGGATCAAAAGAAGGGCTGTTTAATTAAAAATTTAATCTCCTAAATTATTTTATACTTGAGTAAACCATTCACGAAGGACACGCGGTAGAATTACTACTAAATAGAAGAGATAACAGTTTTTTTTCTTTTTTTCAAAAGACATTTCATTTTCATTTCTTTAATCGCTTGTTACCTTTATTGCAGGTTATTTTCATCCAAACATTTCTCGTAGGCCTTCTTACCATGGTGTAAGATTTGAGTAGGTATAAAATTTTTGCAGCACCTGTTATTTCCGTTGTACACCCATTGTGTAAAACATTCAGTTTTCCAGCAACATATGTTTGTATGAATGTGTACTTTCTGAAGTCTTTGTTGTTGCAATACCAGTAATGTCACACCGAATATGTCCAGACCTCTATGCAATTGAGGTTTGTTTGAGGTTTTAACTCTTCAAGACAACTTTCCTACGTGAAGGCGTGAACATGCGTTTTGACATATGTATCCACTATATCGACTGTAGTCGACATGTCAGTTTGTTGTACAAAATTTATTACTTTTTAAGTTACTTCAAAGTACTTCGTAAATCATTTAACTTCAATGGAAATACTGAGTGGCGCCAAAGCCGCTGGATAGTAGCTTAAAAGGAGACAAACGTAATAGGTAGACGTATTTCAGTAGGACGTTTTCTACCGTTATTATTATCTAATGGCGATAATTACACCGTTTTGGTCGGTATAAAGTTGTAACTGTAGTTTGTATTTGTAATGACACATCAATCTTTTTTTTACGTCAGTATCCAGTGACTTCAGCGCCATTGAATGATACACTACTTTTGATGTTATCAGCAACTTGTTCTTATTTTACTTCCGTTTCTGAGGTTGAAACCTCAGGTGGAGCTTTCGTTTTGGATAACTTGTTTATGAGAAAGGAACCTGTGACCGCTGTAGACATTGCCATAGGTTATTCTAAATTCTTAACAACCCAAAGTGTCATATCAGAACACAGACACACACACAAAAGAAAACCTCCCGACACGCGTTGTGGAATGAAAATAAAAATGGAAGTAGCTCGTATTGTTTCAGTAAATATAATGAATAGTCACGGAAAAGCCAAAATAAAACATTTACTGAGGGTTCCCGGCTAAAAAAAATTATTCCGGTCTTGTATTCCTTAAGTTTGCCAGAATCAGCTGAAATTCGGCTTAATTGGCAACACTGCCAGCAATTGTTATTCATCTTCACTGAGGATAATGTAATTACCGAATCATGTCACCGGCTTACTGTTTAAGACGGTTGAACGGAGGAAACGTTTTAAAACATGTGAGATTGATAAGATTCGTTCTTTCCCTCCTAGTTGTCAGGCAACCCGCAGTACCATACAGTAGTATGAAGAACATAATCATCAAGTGCACCTAAACAGCTGCTGATATTCCTCAGTTGCCATTTTAAAATGGAGGATAAAGTACAGGCACTAGACTACATCGCAACACTAATTCACGTCTTGAATAAGAAAATGTTATTTGGCGAATTTGTCGTCGTTTCTGGCGACAGAAAGCCGTTTCCAATATTGTTTATGGAATGCAGAAAACCATGTCTCCTTCTCTAAGGTGTAAAGACTAAAAAAAACTGTGTGTTCACTTGCTTCCAGAATTTTGACTGTACCATCTTCCTCAGCAGCATGTGAGTTTAACTGGTCGGGTCACAAACTAATCCACACACCATTACACTATCTCCAAATACATCCGAAAAACTAATGTATATACAGTGGATCCTTAGGTACATGGGTGCACACATCGAAAACTTGCAGTCAGCGATTGAGGAGAAATTTGATTAGAGAGAGAGAGAGAATGTGTGTAGTTATGTATGTTTCATACACCTGTGCTTTTTCAATGAAAATTCTTTCTGTATATGAATTAATGCAAACTTATATTTCTACCTTTTTGTAGATACGGAGAAGGCTTTTGACCATGTTGACTGGAATACACTCTTTCAAATTCTGCAGCCAGCAAGGGTAAAATATAGCGAACGGGACGTTATTTACGAATCGCATACAAACCAGAAAGCAATTGTAAAAATCTAAGGGCATGACAAGGAAGCATTGGTGGGGAAGGCTTTTATTTGGTCTGTACATCGAGCAATCTGTGAACGAAAACAAGGAGAAATTTGGACAATGGATTAAAGATCAGGGCAAAGAAATCAAAATTTTGGGTTTCCGATGACATTGTAATTCTGCCAGAGAGTGGAAGGAACTGTAAGAGCAGCTGAACGGAAAGGACAATGTTTTGTAAGGAGAGTATATGATGAACATGAACGAGAGAAAAACAAAGGTAATGGAATGTAGACAATTAAAATCTGATGATGCTGAAAGAATTAGATCAGGTAACGAAAAATATAGGCGGTAGATGAGTTTTGTTACTTGGACAGTAAAATAACATACGATGTTCGCAGTACTGATGATATAAAATGCAGAATAGCAATGGGTAGAAAAACGTTTCTGAAAAGATAAATTTTCTAACATTGAATATTAATTTAAATGTTACGATGTTTCTTCTCATGGCTTTTGTGTGGACCTCACCTTGTGCGGTAGTGGAACATGGCGGTTGAATTGTTCAGACTGGTCGGCGAGGGAAGCTTTCGAAATGTTTTCCTACAGACAAATGCTGACAATTTGGTGGGTATATCGCATAACTGATAAGGAGGTACTGAACAGAATTAGGAGGAGGAGGAATTTCTGGCATACATTGACTAAAAGAAGGTATCGATTGGTTAGAGACATTATTAATTTAGTACTGGAAGGAAGTGAGTGGGGTAAAAATCGTAGAGAGAGAGCAAGAGACGAGTACAGCAAGCAGGTTGGAATAGATGCGGGATCCATTGTTGTGAGGAGATGAAGAGGCTTGCTCAGGATAGAGCATGGTAGAGAGCTGCATCAAACCAGTCTCCGGAATGAAGACCAAAACCACAACCACATTACGACTTATCACAGGGATCAGTATTTTGGATGTACGTACTTTTTAGAATAGAAAGCTTACTACATTTTCTCAGTCAGTTCTGTGATTAATATAGCCTATTTTGTGAAGCCTGGCGCAATAACAATGTAGAGAGACAACAGTCGTTTCCTGTAATATACTAGTATCAGTGTCTGATCGTTCACTTATTTAACACTTTTGACTCTAACCAAAACGTAGATGAATTTCCTGTTCTTATGTAGACTGAATTTCGCCATTCAAATTCACGTGTTTTGCTCAGGAAAAATATTATCGTGGTCCCTAATGTTAATGTTCAGTACAGTAAAAAACTAAATATTATGTAAATAAGAAAACTATGTGACTTATGTATATCGTATTTGGCATTATATAATAAACAAAATGTATTTCTCGTGGGGTTTTCTCCAGATTTATATCAACAGACTAAGTAAGTCAAAATATGTACCACAGAGTTGGAAACACTGATTACAGGATATGTTGAATGGAAGTGGCAGTCTAAATGAGTACAGAATAAGGGGTTGGCTTAGAATGCACTTTTTGCCTATGCTGGGCTACATTCTATGTCCTCTTAAAAGGGAGAAAATAGCCAACGCGTAATGGAGACACATATTTCACAGGTTTTATTTATGCACACAAATTTCAAATGAACCGGTTTTCATGTATAGTACTCGAACATACAGACCAGTAAACCACAAAAACGCGTGATGCTTGGCACTGCTCTATCGTGTATCCTTGTTTGCGCCTTGAATAGCAGTGCCGTCAGGCCCTGGGAATTGAAATATTCACGTTCTCGGAACATCAAGATATGTATTTTCGTAGTTGGTGTTCAAGCCCATGTCACCACAGCCAACACAGACCTGTATGACAGGAACAAAGACTCGTGCAACCGGGATCGAGACCCCCCCCCCTCCCCCTCATAGTTTGCGTAAGGAATTCGAGTAGCGCGTGTTTCCGTTGTTGGTACTAGGCAGTCCAGAATGTTGAGCTTAAGTTAGCCCTGCGTCCCGCACGAAATTTCCTCGCCAGTGAAGCGCGTGTCGCAGCAGCCAGGCTCCTGACAAACCGAGCGTGGCTTTGATCACAAAAATCGAACGCGATATCTGAGGGACCTCCCCGAACGCTACAGCAAAAAATAGCGATATGTCCCCAGTTTACGACGACCAGATTATTTGCGTACCTGCAAAACTACCGAATGTTACAACGTATAATTAACTACATCCATGCTATATTCCTTAACCGTACAGAAGTCGTGCGACTTTTGACACTGCCAATAGTCACGCGCGGAGTAGCAGTCCACAAGGCATTTCATAATTTCAGCAATAAAAGTCGACACAGTAATGGAAAGTAAGATATTTACTGTGGTTGACTTACAGCTTTTTACGTTAATAACTTTGACAGAGCTGTAACTTCTGTCCAATTTCACTGAAATAGTTCTTAATAAGCTGTACCTCTTGCGTTTCGTGAAAAAATGTTGCATATTTGTATAGTAAACAGGATGATATGCACATTTTCGTTACTACAGTTACAGAGTTTGCACAAATACACTCACATTCTTTCGTTTTTGAACTTTCAGTGCAAACGACACTTTCATGCACCAAAAAGAGATAATAATTTGACTCATTTGCAACAACTGTCACTGTATGAGTAGCGTCCTCTCTGTATGTTGGGTCGCAGTAACCATCTTTCTGGTTCTTTCTGTCTTTAGGTGAAAAAGCACAGAAAAGTGTCTTGCATATAGCAGAATTCTTTTGCAGACTTTGTTATATAGATCCATATCACACAAAAAAAGAACGTAAATAAAATAAACATATAAGATGAACCTAAAAAGACTATGTAGCTAATAGAAAACAGTTCAGCATTAACACGAGACACCTTGACAATAAACTATAATATGGTAATAACGGCTCACCAGCGACGCGAAATGTAAAGTAACGTCGATAGTCGCGCGGGACTCTCAGGCTGCAACTGTTGAGCATTTCACCGCTGCTTCTCTGATCACCGTGAAACAACGGAGAAACTTACTACTCTAATTAACAGAAGGTGCACCGAATTGAACAGGAAAGTGAAAAATACGTTTGTGCGGACTGTCAGTCTGCGCGCGGCTACTGCAGACCTAACTAGTAATTACAACCCTTATTCTCGAGTAAAATATTATTTCAGGAATATTTGACCTTGTGACATAATAGATACAGGAGCAAGCTGATAGTTTCCATGTGAAAGGCGAGTTTTGCCTGGCTGTTGGGTTCCCCAGCCGGCCGGCTACCAGTTTGGACCTCGTGAATGGGATACAGCAGGTAGTCAGGGTTTCCCTAATGTTTATGGAATTCTCTACACAATCACCGCAAAAAATAATGATTGAAAATTAAAATTGACTTCTATTATGTCTTAGGTAGAGGTGTGTAAAGAATAAAATCGCAACAGCGCACACCTCCACCTAAGACATCATAGAAGTCAATTTTAATTTTCAATCATTATTTTTTGTGGTGATTATGTAGAGAATTCCATAAATATATATTTAAGCTATGGTTGCCCTTTTAAGAAAATTGTTTCGGTAATGTGCTCGGAAACAGGAAGCGACTGTCTTGACTGAGCAAGGTCAGCTATTCCAGATTGCAACTGAAATACAATATAGTCACAAACATTATTCTGAAACACCATATAAAATCAGGGAATGGTAATACGGCAAATACAATTATATGAATCGATTCAGGAGACTTGAGAGAATCAAACGCCTTAATTACAATTACAATAACCCTTACAGAAAAAAACGATAAATCGAAGTACTATAATAATAATATCATAAGACTTATATTTACAATTATTGATACGTAGTGTTCATCAGTAAAAGATTAAGAAACACCCTACCTATCTTAAAAGACATACCAAGTTATTTCTGTATTCTTTCAATAAACTTTGTTCTCATTTTTTGTTGAGGTAGTAACATTCTTGTGTCAGAACATAGATTCAATCATAGAAACACAAAACATTAACCCGGAAACGCGAATTACATTTATAGACGTATTTTATTACATTTAATATTATTCTTAGTAACGTTCTTTTTATGTTGTAGACTGCCTTTTAAATATTTCATGGAAGACTAAAATAGTAGATAAGCAGCAGATAATTTATATATAAACAATTACAAATATTTGTGGACAAGAACTGAATATATTTACATAAAAAGCCATGATAAATTAAATATTAATTGTGTTACTATATTTCGACGGCGGCAGTATACGGTATTTGAACACTAAAACGCCACGCATAATGGCTATCTGAGCAAAGAGCTTCAGTCTCAACCGTTTGTTCGTATTGTTAAATATATATTTGTTTGTTAAATGTAAACAACTTTTGTAGGGAGGTGGTCAAAGCATTTAATTCTGTGATATTCAAATGTATAATATTTTGGAAGGGAAATTATATTTTAAAGATGAGGCGTTAGGATACAAGTTCCGGAGCAGAGAGAGCACGCTTTTCGAACGCTTGGAAAGGGACTCGTAACGTGGTCATGGTGGTGAATGGTCTGAAGCCGCGATTTGTAGAGATAGGCATGTGTGGATTTTGAAAATTTACCGCACTGTGATTGCAGAACTTAGTCTCTGCTTGAAAAGTGATAAACTATGCACGGTAGTAGGGCTGTGGAACTGTGATAATTCAGCAATCGTGTACTCGTGTGATTACAAACAGTGTTTTATAACAAATACCGTAATTAATGGGGGATTAATTTGGAACTGCAATGTTCGATGGATTTCACTAATTTACAATTGATAATTTGGAACTTTTACTGAAAGTGCCTCTCATGAACAATAATTGGGGAAATATTAAGTTATTTACCTATGTATAAAGTAGGACTATCTCCACGTTTCATGTCTAATAAGAGTAATAAACTCTATTTATAACGAATTATTTCATGATTGAATCACTTCTTTATCTTGGAATCCATTTTGTTGGTCATTCAGAGGTTTACTTTATGTTTGGTAAATATATTTTCACGTCATTATATGCAGTTTGGTAGACTGGCTAAACTACAGATTAATTATTGATCTTGTGTAAACACATTGGGTAGCTTTTTAGGGCATAGAAGCTGACATACATAACTGAACCCTATGAGCAGAGACAACGACCATAAACTTTTACCACTCCTAGTCTTATTGGTGAGAACCGATAGGAACGTCACAATCTTATAGTAAATAAATTGGCAGCGAGTGATGGTTGCTATTGCGTACACCAATAATTTATGAAAATATAGTTAATGAGTTAAAAGGTTCATCTTAGTATATGTCGCTATTTACAAATTGTTAATTTGAAATATTTGATATGTAGGCCAACTTGCGGATACTAATTTAGTTACTTCTAAGTAGGAGAAGTACCTCACTATAGAGAATTGCGGAAGGGGCCAACGGGAACATGCCTCAAGCTACGCCCTTCCACAATTATTTCTTTACTTGTATCTTTTGAATGCAATTTGTAACAGAAATTTACCATCTGTGGTTATTTTCGAACTGCGATTTAAACCCTTTCTTGTAAATAGAACAAATCACTAATCAGACGTTTATTTAATCAACTCCACGCTTATATTACCATTGGTCGCTGACTTTTTATTTTTAATTTCCCGGCTCACTTTTCTGTTTTATAAATACAGTTCGGTTTTTATTCTACACCATCAAAAAATTCAAATTGAATTTTCAGTCAACATTTTCACAAGTAATATTTTATGTGATCAAAGGCAAAAAGTCTTTGTATTCAAACGATGATCATGTAACAGAAAATACATTATTATTGGCTGACGATAGGGTGACGTCACTGGAAATGATGAAACCATCGGTCCACACTACTTCCCAGGTACACTGACAGGTGAGTTATATCGCGCTTTTATAGCCGACAGTTTGGGTGGTCTCCTTGAACATGTGTGTCTACACACGAGAGTCCATATGTGGATGAAGCACGATGGTCATCCAGCCCATTCTGCGCGTGCTATTGTGGAAGAACTAAACAACAGGTTTGCAGGAAGATGGTTAGGACGCCATGGTCCTCATTCATGGCCCGCAAGGTCGCCCGATTTAACACCAGTAGATTTCCTTTTGTGGGGATATCTAAAGGAGCGTAATTATGTCACTGAGCCCACATCCCCAGATGATCTAAAACAGCGCATCGAGGACGCTTGTCGCTCCGTCACACTGGCGATGTTACATCTCGTCCGCAGATCCTTTCGACGGCGCACTGCATTATGCATTGAGGAACATGGACACACATTTGAACATCTCATGTAAATCAACTTCCCACCGCCATAACATCCATCACCCACCACACAGCCATGTATTATGTACAGCGTGTGGTATCTGCCCCTGAAACTTTTAAGGGTTGTAGCTCCCAAACTAACAGTGATAGGAATGTAGTTTAAATTGATTTGGACGCAGCTGGTTTCAACGAATCCAATGCACAATAGAAAAAAACTATTGTTCCATTTAAAAATTATATCTTTCTGCTGTAACTCTTTGGAAAATGATACAATAAACTAGGTTCTTAGCTCCGCAGAAAGTGTAAGATATCTTGTGTTGACCTACCGCATTAAAATTTCCCGTCACCTATTATTTTATAAGTTACAGAGGCAAAAACACTTAGTGAAACACCCTGTATATATTCTCTCTCTTAGTGTCTGTCAGCAGATCAGCGAGCCTAATTACGGTGAGTTGTTAGCTATGATCCATTATATATTGTGTGTGTGTGTGTGTGTGTGTGTGTGTGTGGGTGGGTGGATGGGTGGGCTATTGGATGGGTGTGGTGTCTATTCTTTTGAACATGTACAGAATTTGTACCTCAAAACTGCCAGACTCTTACTTTGTGATCAACTTTGTAGCATGCAAACCCTGCTAGGGAAGGTCTTAGCCCACAGACTTGGCAGAGCTACCATGACGCAAGTATGAAGCAATCTCAGAATGCGGCAACAAGCAGTCTCCTGTAAGCTGTGCTCCGTCGTATTGACAAACATCCCTAGTATCCCTTGTATTAAAGACGGTACCCCTTCACATCGCAACAAGTTGTCTTATCGGCGAATCGACATCGCGAGATACTTGTACTGTAGTTTACGATGTTAAATCGGCGTGCCATCGTTGTAGGCCAGTAAACAGTTGTAAACAGTCGCATTCGCTTCAAATTACGGCCTACGGCGAAAGTGATTACCGAGAGCGTTCCGTAGGTTGGTTTCCTGCGGAAGTCTGCAGAGACAGGATGTGCCGTGTTCCAGGCCGAACTGGTAGGAACTCCCCGGTGGCGGAAGTGCCGGCGAACCACAGGCCCAACTCCTGCCTGAACAGAAACTTCAAAATGTTCTCCCACCCACCCCTGTATTTCACCCCTCCAACCCCGCCAGTTTCCACATCGCTAGTTTCCCAGTTGCGCTGCACGATGTCGTCTCTCACCTGTCGTCTAATCGACGTTTTTCTACTACCTGACAAATTACCACTTACTGTGCTGTAGGGATAGAGAGAAATCGCAGCAATTCTTTTTTTTTTTATTTTTTTTATTTTTTTTATTATTTATTTATTTATTTATTTATTTTTTTTTTTGCATCCTATTCAAAGAAAGTAATAATACAATTCCCTGCTTTACCGTATCCTGGCTTTCGTTAGTAAGAAATAGTGATTTAATCGTTCTACGCAATTCACCTGGATCATGTATACCGTTTGTAGTGGTAAAATTTTGGTGTGGACTGCCAAATCAATATGTGGTCGGTTGACCGAAGGGAAGTGCAGTTTTGTTTTAATATTATCGTCTCATACATTTAAGGATAATTATTTAATCTTAAAAAAAGGAAGAAAAACAGGGGTATATGTACACCAGCATCTCGTTATGACTCTTTCTATTATTACAGACACCTACTCTGAGCGTAGGAGTAAAATATAGGAAGCGTAAAGTTATTTACAACTTTTATAAAAAACAGACAGCGGTTGTCAGAGTTGATGGGCATGAAAGGGGTTCAGTGGTTGAGAAGGGAGTAAGACAGGGCTGTAGCCTTTCTCCAATGTTATTCAATTTATACACTGAGAAAGCTATAAAGGAAAGCAAGGAGAAATTTGGAGAAGGAATTAAAGTTCAGGGTGAAGAATTACAAACATTGCGTTTTGCCGACGACATAGTAATTCTGTCAGAGACAGCAAAGGTCCTGGAAGAGCAGTTGAACGGAATGGACAGTGTGCTGAAAGGTGCATATACGACGAACATTAACAAGAGCAAAACTAGGGTAATGGATTGCAGTCTAAGAAAAGCAGATGAAGGAATTGGATTAGGTAACGAAACAACAAAGGAGGTAGATGAGTTTTGTTACTTGCCAGCAAAATAACAAATGATGTACGCAGTACGGAGGATATAAAATGCAGAAAAGGCAATGGGTGGAAAAGTTTTCTTGAAAAAGAAAAAATTGTTAACATCGAATACTGATTTAAGCCTAAGGAAGTCTTCTATGAAGGCATTTGTGTGGAGTGTTGACTTGTATGGGAGTGAAACATGGACGATAAACAGTGCAGACAGGAGGAGGATAGAGGCTTTTGAAATGTGGTGCTACAAAAGAATGCTGAAGATTAGGTGGTGGATCGCGTAACTAATGAGGAGGTACTGAACAGAATTGGGGAGAAAAGGAATTTCTGGCATACCTTGACCAAAAGAAGTGATCGATTGGTAGGACACATTGTGAATTTAGCGTTGAAAGGAAGTGTGTCGGGTAAAAACTGCAGAGGAAGACCAAGATATGGATACAGTAAGCAGATTCAAATGGATGTGGGTTGCCGTTCTTACGAGGAGATGAAAAGGCTTGCTCAGGATAGGGTATTGTGGAGATCTACATCAAACCAGTCTACGAACTGAAGACTACAACAACAATTCTGAACGTAAGGCTAACACACACGCACGCGCGCGCCCACACACACACAAACACACACACACACACACACACACACAAGTTCCTCACAACCTGCTGTTAAAGTTCAAAATAACACCAAAGACGATAGGAAAACAGTTGAATCTTTCGTAAATTGCAAACTTTTGTGCTTCAGCGACAACAGTTTCGGATAGTTCACACAACTATAGAAGAACAGAAACTAAGTAAAATAAATGAATACCCACACTCACGAACTTACAAAGACTATCACAGTAAGGAAGTAGAAACATTTAAAAGAAAGATCAGGTTATGACGTCCCGTCGACATTGTGCTCATTAGAGACGCATTATTGAAAGACTGGACATTTAACAAGAAGAAATTATACCTTTTTCTTGTTTCATAAAAAGAGACCTAGTGAGCGATAATACTTGGGAAGCACAACTATATGGCTGATATAGACACAGATTGCGAAAGCTTATACATTTTTACTTCTTACCAGAATCTCTTGGTAATTATGCAGAAAACAACGAAATGCCATGAAATTATTCTGTCTATTCCTTCTTTAACTTTGTCAGTATATCGTAGAATGACATAATTAACAATAACTATATGGGTGTAACCCAAAACACTGTAATTCTCAGTGTTTATTGCTTATACACAAGATATATCTGTCAGTAGAAGGATGAATTTCAAGTAACATTTTACATTATATTGAGACTGAAAATAAAATGAATTGATACCTGATCAGTATGACGTAGTGTTATAGAATAATTTGTATTTTTGGAGTAGTATACCAGTGGACTGCTCTTTTGCAGAAAGGTATGTATCCTGTATCTAGTCTAATATATAAAGCAGAGTGTCCGTACATTTGTACGTGTTCCATACAAATCTACAGTTTTGTTCCAATCTTTATCAAATTTTGTACACGTAAGCTTCAATCCATGAGGACGGTCGCCGTAAGTGTAAGAATCACATACGATACATAGTTCACGAAATATGACGTCATAAACAATGAGATGCGCGAAAAACTGCTGCATTTTGCGACAATGCTTCTCATTTTCTCCTAAACCATTGGACCGATTTCAACCAATTTTGGTACATACATTCCTTACCATGAGGTAACAATTGCTGCAGGGTTAAGAATCACATACGGCACACGGTTCAAACGATATCACTTCATAACCAATAGAAATCGCAAAAAATGCCATATAATGCGGCGAGTCTTTCGAAACTGTATGAGACTGTATGAGAATGACAGTACTTAGCGACTTGCAATAAACTTAAAAAATAATTTCAAACCTTTATTTAACTTTTTATCGCTGGCAACCATAGTAAAATGATGAAAGGAAAATAAGTTTATCGCTTACTACTTTTCCGCTGTTTATGGAGTAAAACTACGGCTTTCGGTATGTCGTTACAATTTCTAATTTGAACACTACAAATTGTAGCGACAGGAAATTTTACAGACAGTATACGCATATATAGTTGAATGTAGCTTCTAAATTGTATCACATTCCGACACTTATTTCATGAGATATGAGCACATAAACAGTAACGTTCCGCTGTTCATGGACTAAAACTACGGCCTACGGTACGACGTTACAATTTATAATTTGTATACTACAAATTGTAGCCACAGGAAATTTCACATATAGTATACAAGCTTATAGCTGAATGCACCTTCTAAATTTTATCACAGTGCGGCACGTAGTTAATGAGATGTGACCAGATAAACAGTAAGTTTCATGGAAAACCGGCCCTTCTTTACTATTAATTGTACTCCCAAGAGATTTTTACAGATATACAACCCTTATGCAAATGAAGATATACCTGAAAAATGGCAGGAATAAATACATAAATACCCGGGCAGCGCCGAGTTTTCAGCTATATGCAATTAATTTTAAACATTACATTTTTCTATTATTTCTTTCGTCAGAGAAGTTATGGATTTATTATAATTGGCAGTGTCTTAGGTTGTATATTTTTTCCATAATTATAGCTGTAATAAAACAGATGGTATAATTAATGTGAAATTAAAAATGTGTGACCAGCGGAAATGTATTGTTGGGAACTTGCACTGGTCGCCGGGACTGGTAGGAGGGCTTTCATAACGTGGGGAATTACTGCAGGGAGGAGCGCTTATCATCACAGGTGCGCTTCCGCAAGATGGATGGTGAAGAATGGCCGCGGTGAAGGCCGTGGCGGGGGCTCCTACGTAACCCCCATCGCTCACGGAGGAAGTGCTCGTGCTGTAACGAGGATTTCACGAGTGTGCTACGTCCACTCCTTCCAGAATACTGACTAAAGTACCAGCCCCCCCCCCGAAGACCAGCTACTGCAAAGTGTATCATTCTGCACAGTATAATTTACTGGAAATTAAAAAAAAAGTTCACATTTTCGTTTTACTTGTAGTAATATATATAAATTGCATGGTTATGGTATATCGCCCCAAATTTGCGATTGGATAGGGGATTTCTTGTCAGAGAGGACACAGTTCGTAGCAATCGATGGTAAGGCATCGACTAAAACAGAGGTGATATCGGGCGTTCCACAGGGTTGTGTTATTGGTCCTCTGCTGTTCCTTATTTACATAAACGATTTAGGGGAAAATCTAAGTAGCTCTCTTAGGTTGTTTGCAGATGACGCCGTCATTTACCGTCTAGTAAAATCATCTGAAGATCAAAGCCAACTGCAACTGCGAAGCTAAGGCTATTATGTATAAACTAACGAACAAAAAATTTATTTATATCACATAAACAGCTGTGCAAAATACCTCGTTAATATGAGGAATAATCAGCACTTTGAAAACACGTGGTATTCTGCAGCGCTAAATCGAAAGACAACTAACCCCAACGCAACAAAACTACTGACAGTGCTGTCGAGGCCGCTGGTAGCGCGGCGTGAAATGCCGATACAGGTAGGGCCAGCGACTGTCCTTCTATCTTGGTTGGTAAATCCCTGAACAGGAATCCACAAACTATCACGAAATAAGATATCAGTATGGTGTAAAAATTGGCAATTGACTCTAAATAATGAGAAGTGTGAAGTCGTCCACATGGGTACGAAAAGAAATCCCTTAAACTTTGTTTACAAGATAAATCAATCAAATGTGAACCCCGTGAACTCCACAAAATACCTAGGAATTACTAGTACTTCAGACTTAAATTGGTAAGAACACGTAAATAATATCGTGGGAAAGGCGAACCGGAGACTGCGTTTTATTGGCAGAATCCTTAAAACATGCAACAGAACTACAAAAGAAACTGCATACACTACGCTTGTCCGTCCACTTTTGTAGTATTGCAGCCCAGTGTGGATCCTTATCAGGTGGGTTTGACGGAGGACATCGAAAGAGTCCAAAGAAGGGCAGCTCGTTTCGTATTGTAACGATACAGGGGAGACAGCGTTACGGAAATGATACAGGATCTGGGATGGGAATCATTACAACAACGGCGCTTATCGCTGCGGCTTAGGCTACTTGCGAAACTCCAATCGCCAACATTCTCCTCCGAATGCGAAAATATATTGTGACTCCCACTTACATAGGTATAAATAATCATCAGAATAAAATACGAGAAATCAGAGCTCGAACAGAGAGATTCAGGTGTTCATTCTTCCCGCGTGCTATTCGAGAATGGAATGGGAGATAAATAGTATAATGGTGGTTCGATGAACCCTCTGCCAGGCACTTAAATGTGATTTGCAGAGTATCCCATGTAGATGTAGATAATCACAAACGTGCTACTAAGTTTACCACTTCGCAATGATCCTGACAAAGTTTCTTAATGTGCTCGAGAATAATGAGCTTTACTTTTATCATTGTGACATGCCTTTCAAGATTATTTGAATAACTATTCTGTGTCAAAATAATAAAAGTACATTTCATTCCAATCAATGATGGTGGTGGTGGCGGCTGGTGCAGCAAGAGTGTTGAATAATGAAATAATTCTCAGTCTCTGTTGCAATATTTTTATTCTCCAATTACGCGTTTGTTATGTATTAGATTAGTGTGATAATGTAACTCAGACGTATGCCATCATTCATCTGATTTTCCCACATCGTCAATGATTACAGGTTAGGAAGTCTTATGTAGCGTTTCACTATGGAGCCGCTGTATGGAGGACAGCTGATGCTCGCCTCCGACCCCCATTTCTAGTGGCCGAGGCGACAAAAATCATTCTCCTTGCGGCCATTTTTTGGCGGATTTTGTGTACCAACGGCCACCGCATCGTCTTAGGCGAAGGCTATGCTTGAAGAGCAGCTTGATCAAAATATTTTACTGTGATAGGCTCGGTATAGACACTTTGGAAATCGTTCTCTGTTGTAGCTGCGCCAGACGTGCATGTATTTTCATTGGTTCAGCAACGGAGTCTTTCAATAAGAGGGGATACTTGCTGCTGTAGAAAGGAAATGTCTTATTGACTTTCCTGAAAGTAGGATTTTTGCAGAAGCCATTCTAAAAGACTTTTATGCACTGGATATTAGTTTTCCTTCGAGGAGAAACGAAGTTCTCTGAAAGTTTCGTAGAAAGAAAACACTTCCGGTTTTCGATGGAAGCAGGCGAACATATTAATTAGGGCATCATAGTCCCAGGAGTAACAGCGATCTTTCTTTGAGATGGTTATGTTGTAAAAGACAGTCAAGATCGCAGAAGGTGGATTTTATTTTACCGGTTTCGACCTATTACTGGTCATTCTCAGAACTAATGATACAGACCATGTGGCCGATGCTGGCGTCTGGAGGGCTGCCGATGCTCATTTCTGGCTGCACGTTAGCAACTACAGTTGTTTCTGAGGGTGACATGCAATACGTCGAAACCGGTAAAATAAAATCCACCTTCTGCGATCTTGACTGTCTTTGACAACGTAAAGGCGACGTTGTGTCGGTAACTGAGTGCCTTCAAAACTCGGTAGTCACTGCACGATATTTCGAGTAACTAGCAGTATTTGCTAAGAGCGGCAGTGTGAACAAGTAGATCAGCAGAGTACAACGCAATTACATTTCTATTACACTGTTTTTGTGCCTTCAACGCAGCATAATGGTGATTGCTATATTATTCTGCCTCAATTAAACCTTCAAACTATCGCCAATATTTGGCGCTTTTTTCATTCCATAGCCCTTTTGATGTATTGCCTCTTTTAATATAGCCATCCCCTTTAATATGATCCCACGCCTCAATTATATGTTGAATGCGTTACCATTTAAATGTCCATGCAATAACTCATAATATTATCTATTAACAGTTTCCTTTAATACCTTATCCCTTTATGAATAGTTTCCTGATGTGTTAGTGTCACATTTTTGTGGTTGAACAGATGCACTTCTACTCGAAAATGAATGTCATTAAAGTCGTCATCCGTTTCTATGGATAAAACACACATTAGTCATGTCAGGCGTTTCTTTACTTCGCGATCAGACAAAGTCACTTACTTAATTAAAAAAACGGATCTTCCGATCCAGAAAGCCACCTCCTAATATTAGCAAAATAGGCGAAAGAATTTTATAGCTGTTAAATGACTTAGCATGGAGTATATCAAGGACATCGATACTAGTGTTACCACTGAAAAATCACACATTAATACTTTTCTAAGTTGTACAACTGAAGCAACTTCTACACGACTGTCTTCCAAACATTACGACCTGTAATTAATGAAATTTCAAGAGATAATAACATTCATTGTATGTCACGGTGGTATTAGATATAAAACAATCTCATATAACACATCTATAGAGATATATTAACAGTAGCAATTCCGGAAAGAATTTAATAATATACATAAAATTCTATCACTTCTTCGTATAGCACGTTTATACATTTATTTCCGTAAACACAAAGCATCAAATGCATACTCTTCGTTTTCGAATCATCTTCTCATATAACATCTTACGAGACAATAGCTGTCTCAAGAATTCTAGTTTCGAGTCTGTTTATTTAATAATGTACCCATCTCTGTCTGTCTGTTTGTCTCTCTCTTTTTCTCTCTCTGTGTGTGTGTGTGTGTTTTTCTGAATCAAATACTCTTTGTGAATATGGGAGTCCATAGCTCTTTGTTTCTGGTCTCACCAATGGGACCTGATTTTTCACACGCAGGCGTATATGAGAGCCTGCTGCAGTAGATGACGCGTGCTGTATTATTTCACTGCAACACAGTTGTCAGTTCTCCCCTTAGCAACGTCAGGAAAATAAAAGCTATTTTACTTTGGATGTGTTTTGCGAAATACCTGACAAGGTATTGGAATAAACTGTATTTTTTCCTTGCAAAACGAGAATGAAATTCAAATACAAAGCTGTAACAAGAAGCACGATGCAATGAAACCATGAACATAGCACACAGCTGTAACATTCATTTATTGAATATTCTTCGCGGCTGAAGGGCTCCTGCATTCAGTCCTTGTATTCGACGAAGGGTGCAGAGGGTGTTCACGCATAGTGTCCCAGACGGGGACATGACTGTGCGAGGTCTTCTCGTGGTTTTTCTTATGCTAGTTGGGGTTCCGTGTACAACTCAAAGATTTCTTTCATCTAGCAACTCAGTACCTTTCGTGGCCACCATCTGAGCGTTGATATAATACTGCAACACTGAATACTTTTGTGGCGTGGTATTAACCATTTCGTTGGCCATTGACAAACCCGTGGTGTATATATATATATATATCCCTCTTTTCACTCGCAACATTGACTTGAACTGATATGTAAATTATTTGCCTAACAGAAATGAAAAAAAGAAGATACTCTTACGTACAAAAACAGAAAAAAAGACTGTGCACGCCTTTCAGTTTGATAGAAATCAGGTACTGGCACTGTAAGCGGGTGCCATAAAAGACTGTATACAGTGTCCATAGAGATTGTTAAACACCAAGAATTTCAATAAGAATGAGGTGAGCGTAAAAATGAACAACGTCTAGATTCCGATGCTGAAGAGGATGTGTAACACTGTTCCACCATGGGGCGGTAGCAGCAGAGGACAACAGCAACGCCGCGGTGGAGTAGCCGAGCGGTCTACGGCGCTTCGCTGCGGAACGCGAGGTTGATCGTCGTCGGAGGTTCGAGTCCTCCTTGAGGTGTGGAGGTGTATGTGTGTGTGTGTGTGTGTGTGTGTGTGTGTGTGTGTGTGTGTGTGTGTGAGAGAGAGAGGGAGATGGAGAGAGAGAGAGAGAAAGAGAGAGAGAGACTTGTCCTTAGTTTAAGTAGTTTTTAAGCCTAGGTACTAATGACTAATGACCATAAATTTACAAACATTTGAACATTTTTTTGACAGCAGACGAAAACGGTGAATGGTGCTCGAATATTATAAAAACTTGTAAAGTCACGTCTCAGGCGGGAGTACGCGAAACGGAATTCGTCTGCATTCATGAGCTACCGAAGTGTGATCCTTTCATTCAAAGAAGGCACGATCCCCCTTGGAAACAACCATCGTAGATAGCATCGAAACGTTGGGTTTCAAAATAAATGATCCGACAATGACATAATGGCACGGGAGATATTAGTAATTGTGATTTTTCCGCCCATGAAAATTTACATTTTACAATAAAAATAATTGCCGAAACAATAAATTAAGGAAAATGTACGTAAAGAGTCTCCCCTGTATCGTGGCAATAGAAAACGAGCTGCCCTTCTTTGGACTCTTTCGATCTCCCCCGTCAGACCCACCTGATAAGAATCCCACACTATACAGCAATACTCCAAAAAAGGACGGACAATTCAGTTGGTTGATACTATTGTAAGTAGTGTGTAGATGGCTATAGAAAGAAATACACTGACTGAGAGGTTAAGCAATAGTATAATCGTAGAGATGGTGTAACGTTTCGAAATGTTGGGACAAGTATTACAAACTAAAAATGGAAAAATTACAACGATTTCCACCAGTAGAATTTAACGGATTGATAAATATTTGCAGGCGGCCCCGGTGGGCGAGGAGACTGAGGCGCTTCAGTCACGGTCTGCACAGCCACTACGGTCGGGTGTTCGAATCCCCCCTCGGGCATGGATATTTGTGCTGTCTGTAGTCTTAGCTAGTTCATAAGTAGTTTGTAAGTTTAGGGACTGATGACCCCGTAGTTAAGTCCCATAAGCTCTACAAACATTTGAACATTTGAAATATTTGCATGATTTCAGCTGATTATTAAGGACGACTTCATACTACTACGACAGGAGTCGATTTTTTTTTTCGACGAAATAGAGGATAATAGTTTATAGATTAATACAGATCAAGTTCTACAAAAATATCGACGTAACTACGTCAGTAATGTAAAAGTAACTGATCTGCTGATGTATAAGAACAATAATACATCATACAATTTGCTTCCAAATAGTTTAGAGGAATAACAGATCTACAGAACCAACTTTTAACAGTTTTTAAGTACATTTCATGGCAATAGTTTTCTGAAGTAAAATATATTGATGTTATAAAAACAGTGCCATGTTAACTCTGAAAACGGAAAGCCTTTTTAATGATAACTGGCGCGCCCTGAAAGTATAGTTAGTACATAAATGCAATTGCGGCAATTTTAGTGATGACTCAGACCTTGTTTATTCTGGAAATGAATCAGTCAGTAGAGAAAATAATTTAATACCGTTTAAGATTGAGGTCTATAACGATACAGCGTTACACGTTAATTAGCTATCATAAAACGAAACACTTGTTTTTCAACTGGCTTTACCGACACGTAACACTCAGAAACGATTCTACTCAATTTCCTCGGTACATATAATAGGAAATATATCATCCTCATGGACAATGAATAGCCAAACAAACTAGGACACCCGCCTCAAATTGTGTAGAGCCCTAGCAAACACGCGTGACTGCAGCAACACGACGAGGCACGGACTCGACTACTGTCAGAAGTAGTGCTGGAGGGGAAGGAGAACCAAAGGTTACGTTTCATTGGCAGAACGCTTCCAAGATGCAACAGCTCCACCAAATAGACTGCCTACATCACACTTGTCTGTCCTCTTCTGTAGTACTGTTGCCCAGTGTGGGACCCTCACCAGGTGGGACTGTGGAAGACATTGTGGTTCTCTGCAAAAGGACTCTCATTAATCTTTGATAAAACCCAGTATATACAGTTTCATACAGTAAATGGCATGACACTATTAATAAATTTAGACTCTGAACATAAATCTGTAGCTAAGGTAGAATATTCAAAATTTTTAGGTGTTTGCACTGACGAGGAACTGAATCGGAAGAAACATATTGAAGATCTCCTGAAACGTTTGAGTTCAGATACTTATGCTAACACAGTCATTGCAAAATTTGGAGATACATCTCACTAAATTAGCTTACTACGCCTATTTCCATTCACTGCTTTCATATGGGATCATATTCTGTGGCAATTCAACATTGAGTAAAAGAGTATTCATTGCACAAAAGCGTGTAATCAGAATAATTGCTTGAGCCCGCCCAAGATCATACTGCAGACATTTATTTAGGGATCTAGGGATATTCACTGTAGCTTCACAATATATATATATATATATATTCACTCATAAAATTTGTTATTAAGAATCGGACCTAAATCAAAAGTAATAGCAGTGTGCATAGTTACAACACAAGGAGAAAGGATGGTATTCACTATTCACTATGCTGCCACAAATGTCTTTGGTCACTTACCAAGTAGCATCAAAAATCTGACAGATAGCAAACTACTATTTAAAAAGAAATTAAAGGAATTTCTGAATGGCAACTCCTACTGTAGATGAATTTTTAGATAAAAGAAAAAGTAAAATAAAAGAAAAATAAAACAAATAAATAAATAAAAATCTTTAAAATATTGACTGTCAAGTGTAGACAACATTTACTAAACTGACACGTTCCACATCATTACGAAATGTCGTATATATGATCTATTGTACAAGTATTAATCTAATCTAATCTGAGAAGGTTCAGAGAAGCTCAGGTCGTTTTGTTTTATCGCGTTACAGGGGGGTAAGCGTCACGGAAATTTTGCACGATTTGAGGTGGAAATCATTAAAAGAAAGACGTTATTCCTTGCGGCGCGATCTACTTGCGAAATTTCAGTCACCGAATTTTACTTCTGAATGTGAAAACATTCTGCTAGCGCCCACCTACTTAGGGAGACATGACCATCCCAATAAAATAAGAGAAATTAGATCCAAAATAGAACGATTTAGATGTTCTTACTTCCCGCGCGCTATTAGAAAGGTTATGAAAGTGGTTAATGAACCCTCTGCCAGGCACTTAAATGTGAGTTGCAGAATATCTATGTTTATGTAGATGTAGATGAGGGAACTGACCTTATCCATTATGCAGGGTGTGCATAAACAGGTAAGAGTACGATGGGGTGAAGTTGTCTTCTGAACAGCACGTTGCAAGGCATCCTAGATGTGCTCAATATTGTTCATGTTTGGATAGTTTGGTATCCAGCGAAGGTTTTTAATCTCTGAAAGGTGTACCTGGAGCCACAATATAGCAATCATATAGCAGGAATTGCCCAAAAAATGTAATGTTTGTAATACTAAGCGTCCAAACTACTCTTGTCATCAGTCCTTAGACTTACAAACTACTTGAACCAAATTATAGTGAGAATAACAGACACACCTATTCCTGACGGAGGACTACAACCTCCAACACAATTGCACGCGCGATCCATATCTTGACGCTCCAGACAGCACAACCATTCTCGCGTGGCAGGGAATTACCCATGTCAATCGGAATGCACAGTGGATATTAATGGATGCAGTACACCACTAGTAAACTTAAGAAGACAATTTAGATACAATAATTAATATTCTAAAAATAGACACGTAAGAGCACGACTAGTAGATTGTAATAATAAACAGCTCTACATATAGAAATTTACCTGTTTCTAGTTAATTAGTTACTCTTTCGACATTTTTATGTAATGAATGAAGTCTGCAAAAAGCTGTATAGGTTGCTGTACTGATAAAAGTCATGTAAAAATGACTTAATTTACGCGTTTCGGCCTGGGCCATAATCGGATTCCTGTCGCTGAAAGTGAACAGTGCACGTTAGTTACATTATTTAATGGTACGTGACCAACAAGTAACTAATGTGCAATGGTCACAGACAAATCGGGAAAAGCAGGTATACTGAGAACATAATAGGCGCATATTATGCCGATATCCTTTTAATTTAATTTTTTTCTCTTTTATTAGATTAAAAAATAAGCGAGAACCGTTATTAATAAGCTACCACAAAAGTTTATATTTTATGAAGCAGTGAAAAGAATTCAAATTGCTGGCCGCGGTGGCCGAGGGGACTGAGGCGCTTCAGTCACGGTCTGCACGGCCACTACGGTCGGGTGTTCGGATCCCCACCGGGGCATGGATATTTGTGCCGTCCTTAGTGTTAGCTAGTTCGTAAGTAGTTTGTAAGTTTAGGGACTGATGACCCCGTAGTTACGTCCCATAAGCAATACAAACATTTGAACATTTTTGAATTCAAATTAATCATGGGCCTGAAGAATTTTTATTTCGAAATTTCATATGGTTTGTCACATTTATCGCTTACATATGTAGTATAGGGTAGTATGCCTGGACGTAATGGTACAAGTAGCACCTACATTAAGCCCTCAGCACACGATACTTACAATCTAACGCCAGGACGGAGCGTGACGGATTTCCCGTGCCGTTGAAAGCTCAGAAAGGCACGTATATTATGTTTGAATCGACGCAGCCCACTCCAGCGTAATTATGTCGCATATGAAAACAAAAGTTACGTCAGTGGGACATGCAACGCACAAATAAATAGTCGAAGGATCACGTGTATTTTGCTGGGTTGCAGTACCTTAGTAAGACGTAATTGGCAGCAAAAGTTACAGAACATGTACTGACGTGTATGTTTTAAAACTGTAATGTATGGAAACGTGTATATAGAGGATATTGATGTAGCAGCGGGTAGCAAATGCATACAGTATCCAGTAAAAGGACAATAGTAATACTTCGTGTGACACAGTTATCTAGCTTATACATCACAAGAGAGTCTACAGAACTAATGGCCTCACACACTAAGTGATTTCAGTTCGGGTCTCTTGCTATGGCGGCTGCTTGCGTTTTGGCAGTGATACTTGGCCCATGCTGTGACGAAGCACGTTGCCAACTCTTTGACTCACTTGCCCAACATCTTTCGCTGTCGTGTCAACACTGTATGTAAACAAGTAGCGCTCCGAAAACAAGCGATAGTTATTTTAATAAATACTCAAACTCTATAATGAATTGCGAGCTCAAATTACATATGACCAGAGCTGGAGAGAAGTCCGTATTTCTCAAATTACGGTTTTTTCTGTGAATGTTTTTAACAAACTCTTCTTGCACTTATTTGCGTACGTTTATCGGTTTGTCGAAAAACACGAATAACATGAAAGTAGCACAATTTAAAGGAGAATTAGACTTCTAGATGTTATATATGGAATTCAGTAGTTTTCATCAGTTAACTTCATAGTAGAACAGAAGAACACACAATAAGGCTGCAGAGGTACACTTTGACGGAAACAGTCCTTCAACACTAGGACATGTAGTATTTATTAAAAACTTGCTGTAAACCCGGCGTTGCCCGGGTGTTTATTTTTCCTACACTCGCTTAGTCCACATCCCCTTCCGCCACTCTGCCTCAACCTTTTTCTCTCCCATCTCTCTGTTCATTTCCACCTTTCCCATTCTCGGCAAAGTTTTCTGCAAAGTACCCTCTGTCATGTACCATTCAAACATTTATGTACCCAGAGATCTTACTCTTGGCTTAAAGGTTATGTGTGCAAAAACGTATAAAGATTGGAGCTAAACTATTCATTTCGTAAATTTCCGTAAGTTAAGTACCCTCCACCATGCACCGAACCAAAGTTTTATACAGACAGTAACATTCCTCTTGTTTTTAAGGTAGAGTGTGTAAAATTTCATCAATATCGGAGCAAAACTATAGATTTATATGCAATACAAACACATGGTCACATTGAAAAATTTACTTTGTTGTTATCAAATATTGCAGTTTTATTTCATACAGCCATTGTTCTGGAAAAAAAAAACTGTGAAATCGGTCGAGCCGTTCTCAAGTTGTGGCGCAACCGAGGTATTTAAGGATCCATTCTTATGTTGCAAAGTACTCTTCTTCATGCACCGTATGAAACTTAAGGTAGACGGTGACCTTCCTCATGCTTTGAAGTTCAAGCGTGCGAAATACATGGTGATTGAAATGAAACGATTTCGTCAGTCTGTACGAGAAGTATGCTCCGCCATGCACCTAGTACAAAATACTTTCTTAGATGTCGTTTTCTATCTATAAACTACATTCTGCTAGTTTCAGATAGTTTTCAAGATTTCGTGTTTAGTCAACGAGTGAGTGACTGTCCTTTATTTCGCTTTTTTATAGATAGAGATTGAGAAAACAAATTGCTTAATTTTGGATGCAAGAGAATTAAGGGAGACTTGCACATAAAAATAAATACTAACATCCCAATCTGAAATCCAAACTTAATTTGATACAAGGTCATGCCTGATGCGACAGTTTTACGGCATCAACAGCGAAACTGTTGTGAGCGATAAATTTCATTTCGTTTCATCATTTTGTGTGTGTGTGTGTGTATGTGCGGGGTGGGGGGGGGGGGGAGAGTTGCAGAACGCTTCATAAACGTCCGAAATTCGATGCTAACTTTGTTGCAGGTTTCTGACTACTCTCATTATTTATGACGTCATATCTCCTGAGCTATGCGTCGTGCTCTTTTGTTTTTGGGGCAGGAACCTTCGTTGGCGTACGGAGAACAGTTCACCAAAGTTTCATTGCTATCGAATGAATGGTTTATGAATACACAGAGGATATGCAGACAAAAGAGAGAGAGAGAGAGAGATAAATAAATAGTCATCTTCGGTCAGTGTAGTGGGTAAATAAATTCCAGGCATGATGTTCAAGTCACAAATACTGAGTGACATTTCAACGGCGATATTTCTGCCGTACTGACGTACGGAGGCGACGTCAAATCTGTGTTTGTACGGTATGGAGAAGTCTTGAGGCACTGCAGAACTCTGTGAACGGTGATGAGCGATTTACTCTCCGTTGAATCGATTTAGGCCTTCTTGTACTTCCTCACAGGTCGTGTCGGGTATTTAACTATGTTTCGGCCAATGAGAATGGCCACACGTGTTCATAACTTGCGCGGCTCCTGACAGGAACTGGTGTTGCCAACTATCGGTGTTGCTGCGGCAGTTACGGCAAGGCAGTCGATAGTACTGTCGTGATCTCTGGCGCCATCGACTCCGACACTACAATACAATTTACGTATCTGTCATAAAATACTTTGTTAACTTGTGTGATGGTAAATTTGTCTCCGATTCAAGTGTACAGCTACTTTCGGAGCGCACCGTATTCGAAATAGCCTGCCTAGGTTACCATGTGTGAAGTTAAGCACATACCTTGAATACTCCCTACATCAATTAACGATTCCCATTGCAAAGGTTGACGAATTCCTACGTATCGTATGACAATTTTTAAGTTTCATATGTAATACTTCCTTGACAGGTAGCAGAATTTTATCTTGAACAACCGTAAAATCCGCTAACTTCTGCACAAGAATGTGAGTTTCCAATCGAAGCCTTGCATCGTAACTGTCAGCCTTGAGTAACTAATTGATGAATTTCCGATTTGTTTCAAAGTGTATGCTTGATATATAATAAAATACATCCCATCTCTGTTGGATGTTAAAAATGAAAAAAATGATAAGACGCAATATTTTCCAGAAAATTTCGCAATTTGATATTCAGCGGTCTCATTAACACTATATCATGGAGTAACAATAGCCATTGGCAGAAATATTATTATTATTGTTTATATTAAAAGGTTGCTGTTTCCGTCTGGTAATACCATCTTCAGACATCCACTGAAATACAAATTATAATACGGATTTATAGGGTGGCCTAAAGAATGTAAAATAAGTAAACTTTATATAAAGTTTATACTCATAGCAGGATCGTAATCCACAAACTACTGAGAAGGACGCACATGATGCTACGCCCGGCACGAACACATTAGTTCATTACCTGCCAGACAGGCTAGAAGTTGACATTGATTGAAACACAAGGTGATACTGTTACCAGTCACTTTTTTTATTGTACCCACAACGCGTTTAGAGGGTTGAAGTCCCCATCATCAGATGGAATAACATTAAGCTGTGTACATGTAGGTTAGGTTGACCTGTTGCACTGTCTCCAGTAGTTACAGGTCCCTTGCATTGTCTTAACCTCACTTACTTGTAACAAATCGCAGCCACCATTTTCATTTATTTCTAACAGAAGCAATTAAGTGAGGCTAAGACAAATCAAGGGACCTGTGGCCCCTGGAGACAGTTCAACAGCAACGTAGCCAATATGCACAAAGCTTAATGTTATTCCACCTGACGATGGGGGTTTAAACCCTCGAAACGCGTTGTGGGTATAATAAAACAAAGTGACTGGTAACAGTAATACTATATGTTTCAATCAATTTCAAACAACAGTCACGGTAAAGCCCATACCAAAATGTTTTCATTTAAAGTAGAAGGTGACAGCTGTTCTTACTGTACATGTAGGAAGAAATTTTTTTAAAGGTTATTGAAAAACGACAAAATGATTGTGTAAGTTATTTAAAATAGCAATTATAAAATGAAAAGTAAATTACTCTGTAATGTGGTTATCGATAGTTTGTCACCATGGAAGACGTAGGGAGTTTTCTAAAGATGCCCACAGATGGAAATCCATACTGCTGTTGCTATTTGGTCATCCTTCTCATACGTATTATTCTCATCACGTTTAAACGAAATGCATTTTAAACAGCTGTTTAAGATATATTAATGTAATCTTATCTGTCATTTGTCATTAATCTTTTGAGAAATGATGTTATGTATGAAACGTATAACAGTAACAGCTAGTTTCTTGTCGACTGGTTAGATGCATGTGACGTAATGAGGTTGTGCTCGGCGTCGCATCGTGTATTTAAGCAACGCTTCTGCCACTCTCTCCTGCAGTTCCTCCATCGTGATTCACGACAGCTGGTCAGCCTATCATTGCTTATCTGCCGTATATTTTATTAGCATTGATGGTTGTTGCCTGTCCCTTTTCTCAGTTCGGCGGCCATAAATGACATGAATATATTGGCGAAACGTGTACGGCAATAATATTGTCTTATTTCAGTTCCATATACAGTTCATTTAAACAAACATGCATATTAATTTTTACGTTTCATTTTTAGTCTTTAAATCCAAATTATAACTGTATTTCAGTTGATGATCTCAAAAGACCGCAACCATGACTTTACAATAATAATAATAATAGCTATAACAAAATGCGGTCAGTGACTTTTGTTTTTCAATTATACATACTAATGAAACTACCACAATGTTTTGAATACCAAGACAAACATCACAATGAAGGGTCCCTTCTTTTAACTTTAAATACATAAACGTTTAGCATAAATAAAGAGGGGGTGAAATGCAGAACTTAGTCTCTGTGAGAAAGAACTCATTACTCTTCGCAAGCAAATGCTGTGCAGTCGTCGTCTCTCAGAATGAATTCAACTCCAGTTTAACTAGATGAGATTTACTCAAGTTATTGTACATTTTATATAACGAATTGCTGCCACTTAAAGCAACGTCTAACTTGCAAAACAATCACCCCGTCCAAACATTCGTATCCGAAACAAGGAGCTTTCAAACTTCTCTCGATAGTTTTAAGCTGTTTTCACAAGTGAATCCTCCCTCCAACTCCTTACGAAAACTGCGCCTTCCAAAGGATTCATCTCCCCCTCTCCGATTATAACGAACGTAGTTACTTGCAGGGCAATTACTTCGTTTAAATGAATGCATTTTTATATTTTTGCCTTACATTTTAGTTGGAAATGTAATTAAAGACCTATATGCATGTCTGTTGTTGTTAAGACGTCTTGAGAACGAAATTCCGAGGGCTGCAGGACAGCAATAACAAATTAATAGCGCAATTCCCCAATGCTCTTTCTTTTAGAACAGTTGCTCCCAGCGTGAATACGGGTGCTGAATCATCTCACAAAGTTGTGTCGTATCTGTATTGTCATCTCTTTTGTCTTGTCAACTGCGATGCAGGCAACGAGAATCCTCACCACGATATCATGTGCAGTATGGACAGGCGTCTCGTACAGAAGACCATTAAAATGGGCCCGTAAGAAAAAGTTGTGGAAGTGAGTGGTCACGAAACTGAAGCTCCACTTCCCATCCGCTTTTCAGCAGATGTTTGATGCAGCTATTTACGGACCCTGAGTAGAAATTTTGGTGGTGCTCCATTACACGTGAACCACATCCGTTCTCGAATAACAAGTGGGATATGATCCAGGAACCGTGTATTCCACTGTCGGAGGAGTAAGAAATATTTTTGCTTGTAACTTTCCACTCGGTCTTTTCCGAATCAGGCTCCCATTTCACTAAGCAGGAAATTTCTTCAGCATACCTGGAATGACGCTGTAGTTCCATAAATCTTTTATTGCAAAGACTTCAGATACAAATCTCAATGAACAATTTGTCCACATGTAAAGAGGAGTAAATACCCTCCACACCCACAAAACTAATTTATTTACCCCCCCCCCCCCATGGCTCTTCCAAAGCATATCTGTAATACGTGTATATCGAACTAACTAGTAATAAATTTCTGAAACGACCTAGTGGGGTTCCCAAAAACTCGAGCAGTACATTGGGTGGCATCACTGTCCTACTTGAGGTTTTCATCTGCCTTCCCCACAACTGTTGTTTTTAACTAATCACGTTTATTAATTGTTTTGCGACACATCTGTATTGAGTTGCTGTTTTATACATTCAGAGATAGCCAAGTACAAAATCTAAGTCAACTTGTACCTTGGTAGAGTCACTCAATCTCCGCATGCTTTTTGAAAATTTTCTGAAATGTATAAAAAATTCATAAAGAAAGGAAGTTCAAAATAAATAAATAAATAGATAAATAAATAAAAAGTAAAAAAAATTGTTTATCTAAGTGCAGAAATTTTACCACGTTTACCTATCACTTTTTATAAAAAGTATTCCAGTCATCCGCCGTTATGATGCTTTGTCACTAGTTAAAACTAGTTTTTACCGAATACCGTAGTTACAACTACGATTTGATGCTTCTCAGCAGTTAATGTTAATTTAAAAAAATATTCAAATGTTTGTAAATGTAAGGGACCTAACCACTGTGTTCATCAGTCTCTAGGCTTACAAACAACTTACTCTAAATCAGACTAACCCAAGAACAACATATGTACCCATGCCCGATGGACGACTCGAATCTCCGGCGGGAGCAGACTCACAGACCCTGACAAGACGCCTAGAATAGTTCTGCAGTTACTGCGCGGTTAAAGCCAATTAAAACTTGTTTTAATTGGACAAAACGCGTTTTGACAAAGTGACTCAGTGAAAACTAGTAACAACACGAAATAACTAGAAACGAAGTTTTCACTTTAAGCGGCACACCAGTTCCCTTCAGAAGTTCAGCACTGTCGGATTGGCTGGCACTTGGTTTTCGCCTGTTTTTGGCGGGCTGTTGACAAGCTGAATGCACTCAGCGATTGCGAGACCAATTGAGGAGCTACGTGACTGAGGGGCTCCGGTCACGAAAAACGACACAACGGAAGGGAGTGTGGAGTGATTAGTTCCTCTTGCTCGCAGACTATAGTGGATTCACACATGGGATCCAGCGTATTAATAGGCAGGGATCACTGTCATCGCAAAGTGTTCTGGCTGAGAATCTGGGGTGGCCTGCAAGCGTGTCGGACAAGTTCAAAAAATTTTCCAATGTTTGTTAAGCTTATGGGACTTAACTGTGTGGTTATCAGTCCCTAAACTTACAAACTACTTACGAACTTCCTTATACTAATGACAACACCAACATCCATGCCCGAGGGGGGATTCGAACCCCCGACCGTAGCGGCCGTGCAGACGGTGACTGGCGCGCCGCAGACCGCTCGGCAACAGTTGCTCGTTTCGCTTCTTACGTTTCAGGCAAGCCAAGGAGAATTCGAGTATGATATTCCAGCGGTGTTGCCCTAGAAGCAGCATTTCGCGCTGCGTGTCACTATATAACAGATTGTAAATGCGACATATAGTTGAAAGAAGCAGGTGACCAACATCAAACTAATTTGTAGTGCCGTGCGAAATGGCCGTGTGATCTAAGGCATCGTATTGTGAACTGAACGGCCAATCTCGTCTGAGGTTCGAGTCCTCTATCGGGCATGGTATGTGTGTGTGTGAACATTTTTGAATTAGTATATCAACTGGTTACGACGCAAAACTTTTTTTACAGGGCACACTTCAATGAACCGTTTTGGAAATTTGCAAAGTGCCAGTATTTCTCTCAGAAGCATGTTCGTTGACGTGCAGGTGGCTTTAACGAAGTTTCTCAAAAGAGATGTATATATTTCTAATTTTTTTAGAAACAAGTATCGTATTGATTGTAAAGTTTCCAGATTGTCTCACTTACTTGAAAATCTTACGTTGCGCATTTGCGTATAGTATAAACATTCTTTTTAAATGTGCCGCTTATATATATATGCATCTTGTTATACTGAATTCATTCTAAATTCACGAC
Source organism: Locusta migratoria (assembly GCA_026315105.1). Lineage (NCBI taxonomy): Eukaryota > Metazoa > Arthropoda > Insecta > Orthoptera > Acrididae > Locusta > Locusta migratoria. The sequence continues at coordinate 401,272,119 of CM048746.1, forward strand.
AATTCAGATGGTTTAATAGGTTCGTTAGAAAATACTAAAATTTTAAGAAATATATGATTTTATCGAATCGTAATAACATAAATAAATAAATAATTAGTAAATTAAAATTCCAGTAACGGCGACAAGAATTTAATTACATTACAATTAATTGGGGACGCCATGCGGCATGTCAACAGAACAGATAGCAATACGTCGGTACTGTGCATTGTCACCGCAGTGGAGTAGCCGAGCTTTTAAGACGCCTTGCTGCCGAGCGCACGGTTGCTTGCCGTCGGTGGTCCGAGTCCACCCTCCGACATGGGTGTATGTCCTATGTATAAGTTAATTAAAGTAGTTTGTAAGCCTAGGAACTAATTATCGAGCAGTTAATTCCCTTAGAATTACAAAAATTTTTGTAACTTCCTGGCAGATTAAAATTACATGCCGGAACCGGGACTCGAATCTGAGACCTTTGCCTTTCGCGGGCAAGCGCTCTACTGACTGAGCTTTCACGGGCGACTCAGGATCCCGTTCCACAGCTTTACTTCCGCCAGTACCTCGCCTCCGCTGCAGAGTGAAAGTTTCACTCAAGAAACACTATATTATATATTCACCAAAACATGTTTCAATGTTTTTTTGCCTTTAATTTATGAAAAAATGTAGTTTAACAACAACAATTTAACAATGTCATGTTTTGTGTCAACAATTTTCAGAAATTAAAGAGAAATAAACCACTGAAGATATAATGTAAGTGCTGAAAAATCTGCGAGTAAATGAATACAATAAAAGGCGTCATACATAAGGCCGTAGTCTTCCCAAGATCAGGAAATCTTCCTTTGATTAACTGCCGATAACTAGATAAATAACACCCCTGGATATGGAAAATGGATACTTTCAGTTCACACAATGAAATCATTGTTTCCTTTATTGCAACAGTGAGTTAACAAATTGGAAGTAACTAAACTTTGCACACAGAACTCACGAGGGGTAGTTTGTCGATTCTGAATTTCCGTTAGTTACTTACAATGTGCAGAGCGTAAAATCATTACCAGAATCTTCTTAAGTTCGGCAGCTGATTTGTCAATTTCAAAACCGAAAATTGATACTCTAGGAAAAAAGAAAATATATTCTCAAGTTGGTCCGAATTATAAATAAAAATACTTTTCTATCTTAAAGTGCTAGAAATAAAGAGTGGTAAATCTGAGTGTGTAGTCTGAATTATTTTGATGAAACCATTCCACTATCTGAAACGATTATGTCTTTTATGTCAGACTGTCAACAAAAGATTGACATCTATAACACAACATTTCAAAACGTGTGCTGTCCAACTATAACGCAATCATCAAACGATTATCTCAGCGTGGGATGATACACTCATTTTAACACCAGAAGTAAATAAGTGAATGAAAACAGGAAATAAACAGTTATCATACCAGATTAACGTACTACACATAGAGAAGAAGCAGCATACCAAGTCAGGCATGCATACTAAGAGAAAGTCAGGCAGTTTATCATTTGTTCTAAAGCCTTATTAAAAGAATAGAACCCTCCAATTAAATTACACAGTATGCGAAATTCTAGGAAACGACCAATAAATCTGAAACTGAGACAACTGAGAGTAGCAATTAGATAACCGGAAAGATGAATGGATAGAATATTAGGAATCAAAAACTCTGTACGTAATCAGTCACTCCGAGAGAATGAAACGCCAATGGAAGGAAAATAAGACTACAATGAAATTCTCAAACGCTGTTTGTATTATACTGCGAAGTCTGACAGAGCTCATATGAGGCCGATAATTGTAAAGAAATTTGTAGGTGTTGTATCATAAAAGATTTTGTTCAATTGTGGTTTGTCGTCTGCTGAAATTTGCAGCTACACCGACCGCAGGAGCAGAGAATGACGTAAGAGGCAGTAAAACGCAGGCGGAGAATTGCCCTGCTGGAGGAAGCTGCTCGGATTAACCTGTTGACCGAAGTCCCCCGAGTCGCATAGAAATGATAAAGTGGCGCCCAAGAACTGCGTAAAACATTCCTCAGATTACTCCGCTGCAGCTTAAAACTCTGCGCAGGCACGTTAATTAAAGCCGCATTTTATCCAAACACGTCACACCAATTCCAACGCGGTTCACAAATTTATAGCAACCTGCTAAAACATCGTGTTTTGCCAGTCAGAATAATACCACCACTGTGGTTAGGGACTATTATCAGACACAACTGAACTCTTTAAACGTCAAAAATTAGGGCATGTCAAGCAGTCCAAAACAAGTACACCGTTATCTGAACGCCAAACGAGTCACAGAACGTACTAAATTTAGCTGACCATACCAGGATACCTCGGCAACAAATAATGATTATTTGGTAAAAATAATCGCTGTAACTTTGTCCACTTATCTACCTTCGTGCATAGTTTGAACTGCTTGATACAAATATAAAATCAAGCGCTTCACAAATATCTCACAGAAATAGGTATTTAGCACATAAAATCTAACGGTGCTTATAAAACTAAGCCACTAGCTGAGCGTTAATTTCAGCCTAGATTCCAGTTTTTACAAAAGGAATTTATCGATTCTCATAATTTGCCTGGAAATCAGACGAGATTCGTCGTTTGAGCTTTACTTACATAATGTAGCTACAGTGAACTACGTTTCTAAATGACTATGTAAGGGTCAACTGGTTACAGGTTAACAAAACGCGGTTTTAAAATGAAAAGAACTCGCCTAAATTTATTATTTAGAGCCCTTTGACTGATCTTCAGGTGCCAACTGAGCAATTTTTAGCAAAGCAATTCAGGCCAGGTCAATAACAAATATGGACAGTAATATCAAATATAAGTTTGTAATTAGACATCTCGTCATTGACGACGGCAAGTGCAATAATTTACAAAATATGGCAGTGAATTAAGGGCCGGAGTGAAGGATGTATGTCAACTTCCTATACATATTTAGTTAATAGGGTGTATATGCATTAGTAGAACTGGGAGATCAGGAGATATCCGGAAGTATTTTGCAATCTGGGAAATTTTCATTGTTCAAGTTATAAGTTAATATTATAATTATTATTTTAATTTTGGCTGGTAAGGACTTCACTTTAGCCCGCTACTCTACAATAATACTGCATAAGTAAAACATAAATACGAAAATAAAACTTCCGTTCAAACGAAACTGCGCGATTTCAAACAAAACACCATGCACCTAGCCTGCAAGCGTCTGCCTGTAGCAGAATGTGTCAAACGCGTTAGAACGAAAAATATGCGTTATTTCACAACGAACTACCTTCGATGAGCGTAATGTCTGATCAGTTTACGTTTCTAGCAAGTTACGGAAAAAAAAATCACGATTTGTAATATGAGAACTTTTACTTTTACTTTTACTTTTACTTTTAAAGTAAACGGTCTTTTACGCAATATTAACTACGTTAAGAGTGTGAATGTGCTATTACTTTCTTAAATCACGCACCGTTTGAGTCCTGTTCAGAACGTCACACTTCGGCTACCAGCATTTAAGGAAATTTACGACTCTGAAGACCAGCCATTTTAACGTTGTATTTATGTTTGATGTAACACACGCTATAAAAGACGAAGATTCAAGGTCTGTTTATCATATTTACTTCTTTAATACATTACAAATTATAAAGCAACAATGGCAAGAAGTATAATTATTCTCAAAAATTATGGGAAGTGAAGGCAGTGATGCAGGAGTTTCTAAATAATTATGCTTATTGTTAATAAATTCGTTGTTTTATTAGGTTTTATTAGGTTTAATCGAAACCGTGACATATTCGAAGAAAAGAGTGAAACATTTTTAACGAGCAATTAAAGCTGTTCTGTCAGGTGCCAGCCTAACAACATACTCTAAAATCGTAACATATTTGTAAAAAACTGCAAAGTATTTTACGAAACTAAGTAAATAATAAAATATCTTATTATTTATATCATCTTCGTCATCATGAAAAAACTGAAATACACGCTAGCTTCATTGACGAAACAGAATTTTAAAAACGTCATTCTCACTAGTTGCTTGCAACTGACTCATGATTGGCAACTCTTACTTCCCATCAATAAATAGTACCGCTTTTATTAGCATCCGCACGTCAGGAAAACAAGCCAACGTAGTAACTGCATTTTAAGACTGTGGGAGATCTGCGCCGAAGCACCAAACAAAGTATATTCGTAAAGAAAAACAGCAATTCAGCCAGGAAAAAGGGTGTTTCACTCTGAAAAAGTGTGTTATAACCTGGTAAAAATCCGGGAATTTTTTTCTTCTTGTCCGCGTATACGCCCTGTTTTGCGAAGCATTGTCGGATTCTGTATTGGAAAATATCTTGAGAACAAAGATTTTCAAAATAGCTCGATAAGAAGCTATTGAAAACAATCCATACTTGTCCAGCAATACACTTCTGAACAAAAGGCTTCACTAACGAATGTAGACTTACTCCTTTGAAAAGCAATCCAATTCTAAAGTACAATGATGACGGATAAAATAGAAACAAGGATACACGTGTGGTAATCGCAGGAACTACTGTACGTATATATTCGAGAAGAGCTGGGTTGCATTAACAAACTCATTTTCTTTCGTTTTCTCAGAAAACCGCCACGTGGCTTCGCTCAAATGGGGACTCATAGAGCTGATTACCAGTTATGAAAGCCTTCATCCTGCCGCATTAGCTTAACTCTAGCTCCACGTTTCCAATTAGTGCCGTAAATCTGTTTTCTCCCCGTTAGCGTAGCTGTGTCTAAGCAAACACTAACTCAATATAATGCGCCACCGCTAGGAGGCGAGGGAGGAAGATCTGGCGGGTATGGCGCAAAGCAGCGCCGTGGGTCGTTTATCTCAATTAAGGTGCGCCTCCTTCGCCTCATGAGCATGCGACTTGCAATTTGTAGACGGTGTCAACAAGTCGCCAGCGGCGCGGCTTCTGGCTTACCAAGGCCGAGTAGGGCAGAATAAAAGACTCGGTTGGAAGCCGTGGTCGACATGGAAAATACACTACTGGCCATTAAAATTGCTGCACCAAGAAGAAATGCAGATGATAAACAGGTATAAATTGGACAAATATATTTTACTAGAACTGACACGTGTTTACATTTTCACGCAATTTGGGTGCATAGATCCTGAGAAATCAGTACCCAAAACAACCACCTCTGGCAGCAATACCGGCCTTGATACGCCTAGGCAATGAGTCAAACACAACTTGGACGGCGTTTATTACAGGTACAGTTGCCCAAGCAGCTTCAGCACGATATCACAGTTCATCAAGAGTACTGACTGGCGTATTGTGACGAGCCAGTTGCTCGGCCACCATTGACCAGACGTTTTCAATTGGTGAGAGATTTGGAGAATGTGCTGGCCAGGGCAGCAGTCGAACATTTTCTGTATCCAGAAAGGCCCGTACAGCACCTGCAGCATGCGGTCGTGCATTACCCTGCTTAAATGTAGGGTTTCGGAGGGACAGAACTAAGGGTAGAGCCACGGGTCGTAACACATCTGAAATGTAACGGCCACTGTTCAAAGTGCCGTCGATCCAAACAAGAGGTGACCGAGACGTGTAACGAGTGGCAACCCCATGCCATCACGCCGGGTGATACGCCAGTATGGCGATGACGAATACACGCTTCCAATGTGCGTTCACCGCGATGTCGCCAATCGCGGATGCGACCATCATGATGCTGTCAAGAGCAAAAAATGACGTTTTGCCATTCGTGCACCCAGGTTTCTCGTTGCGTACACCATTGCAGCGCACCTGTCTGTGATGCAGCGTCAAGGGTAACCGCAGCTATGGTCTCCGACCTGATAGTCCATGATGCTGCAAACATCCTCGAACTGTTCGTGCAGATGGTTGTTGTCTTGCAAACGTCCCCCTCTGTTGACTCAGGGATCGAGACGTGGCTGCACGATCCGTTACAGCCTTCCGGATAGGATCTGTCATCTCAACTGCTAGCAATACCAGGCCGTTACGATCCAGCAAGGCATTCCGTATTGCCCTCCCGAACCCACCGATTCCATATTCTGCTAACAGTCGTTGGATCGCGACGAACGCGAGCAGCAATGTCACGATACCATAAACAGCAATCGCGATAGGCTACAATCCGACTTGCATTAATGTCGGAAACATGATGGTATGCATTTCTGCTCCTTACCGAGGAATCACAACAACGTTTCACCAGGCAACGCCGATCAGCTGCTATTTGTGTATGAGAAATTGATTGGAAACTTTCCTCATGTCAGTACTTTGTAGCTGTAGCCACCTTCGCCAACCTTGTGTGAATGCTCTGAAAAGCTAATCATTTGCATATCACAGCATCTTCTTCCTGTCGGTTAAATTTCGCGTCTGTAGCACGTTATCCTCGTGGTGTTGCATTTTTAATCGCCGGGAGGGTACGTTTCGATATCTCTGTAGTGTCCTGTATGTTATCTGTTACGAAACGTTAAGCATTACAGCGCTGGACATGCTGGTTGTGTGATATAGTTGTCTGCGTGATTGTCTGAATGTATGTGTTTCTTTTTCTGATGAAGGCCATGGTCGAAAATTTAAGTTGTGTGGATATAATTGTCTTTTTTTCGTGCCTGTCAGCAGCTCAGCGTGCCTTTTTTATTTTATAATTTAACATCTACATCTATCAAACAGAACGTGTTATCTATCATAGAATCAGCAAATCCCCCATAATATGTGGGTTGAATTCGCTATCAGTGATTGGGCTCCACCTATTAGAATTGTTTCATCTCATATGCTGGATACTATTTCTTAGTTTATAACAAGCTGTTCCACTCCCATGAACCACCGACATTACCGAGGTGCGGTGGCTTGCGTGCCTAAACGATACAGATAGCCGTACAGTAGGTGCAACCACAGCGGAGGGGTATCTGTGGAGAGGCCAGACAAACGTGTGGTTCCTGAAGAGGGGCAGCAGCCTTTTCAGTAGTTACAGGGGCAACAGTCTGGATGATTGACTGAGCTGGCCTTGTAACATCAGCTAATGTGGCTTTGCCACACAGCTACTGCGAACGGCTGAAAGCAAGGGGAAACTACAGACGTTACCTTTCCCGAGGACATGCAGCTCTACTGTATGAACATTGATGGCATCCCCTCGGGTAAAATATTCCGGAGGTAAAATAGCCCCCCATTCGGATCTCCGGGCGGGGACTACTCAGGAGGATGTGATCATCAGGAAAGACAATACTGGCATTCTACGGGTCGGAGCGTGGAATGTTAGATCCCTTAATCGAGTAGGAAAATTAGAAAATTTCAAAAAGGAAATGGATAGGTTGAAGTTAGATATAGTGGGGATTAGTGAAGTTCGGTGGCAGGATGAACAGGATTTCTGGCCAGGTGAGTACAGGATTATAAATACAAAATCAATTGGGGGTATCACAGGAGTAGGATTGATAATGAATAAGAAAATAGGAATGCGGGTAAACTACTATGATCAGCACAGTGATCGCATTATCGTTGTCAAGATAGATACGAAGCCAACACCTACAACAGTAGTACAGGTTTATATGCCAACTAGCTCTGCCGATGATGAGGAAATCGAAGAAATATATGAGGAGCTAAAGGAAATTATTCAGACAATTAAGGGAGAGGAAAACTTAATTGTTATGGAAGACTGGAATTCGGTAGTAGGACAAGGAAGGGAAGGGAAGATAGTAGGTGAATATGGACTGGGCAGAAGGAATGAAACAGGAAGCCGCCTGGTAGAATTTTGCACGGAACATAATTTGGTTATAACAAACGTCTGGTTTAAGAATCACAAAAGAAGGTTGTATACGTGGAAGCGACCAGGAGACACCGGGAGATACCAGATAGATTTTATAATGGTAAGATATAGGTTTCGGAACCAGGTTTTACAGAGTAAGACATACCCAGGGGCAGATATAGACTCTGACCATAACTTGTTGGTTATGAACTGTAGGCTGAAACTAAAGAAACTACAAAAAGGTAGGAAAATAAGGAGATGGGACCTGGATAAATTAAAGGAACCTGAAGTTCTTAAGAATTTCAGAGGGAGCTTTAGGCAACAATTGACAGAAATAGGGGAAAATAAAACAGTAGAAGAGGAACGGGTAAAACAGAGCGATGAAATAGTGACGGTAGCAGAGGACAAAATAGGTAGGAAGCCAAGACCTACAAAAAATCCTTGGATATCACAGGAGATACTAAATTTAATGGATGAAAGGAGAAAATATAAAAATGCAGTGAATGAAACAGGCAAAATGGAGTACAGACGACTAAGAAATGAGATTGACAGGAAGTTCAAAATGGCTAAGCAGGAGTGGCTAGAAGGCAAATGCAAGGATATAGAAGAATGTATAAATAGGGGAAGAATAGATACAGCCTACAGGAAAATAAAAGAAACATTTGGAAATAAGAAAAACAGCTCTATGAATATCAAGGACACTGATGGAAAACCAGTTCTCAGCAAAGAAGGGAAAGCTGAAAGGTGGAAAGAGTATATAGAGGGGCTCTACAAAGAAAATGAACTTCGAGATAATATTGTAGGAAGGGAAGAGGATGTAGATGAAGATGAAATAGGAGATACTGTACTGGGAGAAGAATTTGACAGAGCCCTGAAAGACCTAACTCGAAACAAGGCCCCCGGAGTAGATGATATTCCCTCAGAGCTACTGAAGTCTCTGGGAGAACCAGCCATGACAAACCTGTTTCACCTGGTGTGTAAGATGTATGAGACAGGCGAAGTACCCTCAGACTTTAAGAAAGATGTTATAATCCCCATTCCAAAGAAAGCAGGTGCAGACAGGTGTGAAAACTACAGAACCATCAGTTTAATAAGTCATGGTTGCAAAATAGTAACACGAATTATATACAGAAGGATGGAAAAACTGGTAGAAGCCGACCTTGGAGAAGATCAGTTTGGGTTCAGGAGAAATGTAGGAACCCGGGAGGCAATACCCACTTTACGGCTTATCCTAGAAGATAGATTAAGAAAAGGCAAACCTACATTTCTAGCTTTTGTAGATTTGGAGAAGGCTTTTGACAATGTTGATTGGAATAAACTCTTTCAAGTTCTGAAACAAGCAGGAGTAAAATATAAGGAGCGTAAGGTTATTTACAACTTGTACAAAAACCAGACAGCGGTTGTCAAAGTTGAAGGGCATGAAAGGGATGCAGTGGTTGGAAAGGGGGTAAGACAGGGTTGTAGCCTTTCTCCAATGTTATTCAATTTGGACATTGAGCAAGCTATAAAGGAAAGCAAGGAGAAATTTGGAGAAGGAATTAAAGTTCAGGGTGAAGAATTAAAAACATTGCGTTTTGCCGATGACATAGTAATTCTGTCAGATACAGCAAAGTACCTGGAAGAGCAATTGAACGGAATGGACAGTGTGCTAAAAGGTGCATATAACATGAACATTAACAAGAGCAAAACTAGGGTAATGAAGTGCAGTGTAAGAAAATCAGGTGATGCTGAAGGAATTAGATTGGGAAACGAAGCAATAAAGGGGGTAGATGAGTTTTGTTACTTGGGCAGTAAAATAACAAATGATGGTCGCAGTACAGAGGATATAAAATGCAGAATGGCAATGGGTAGAAAAGCGTTTTTGAAAAAGAGAAACTTGTTAATAGCGAATATTGATTTAAGCCTAAGGAAGTCCTTTCTGAAGGCATTTGTATGGAGTGTTGCCTTGTATGGGAGTGAGACACGGACGATAGACAGTGTGGACAGGAAGAGGATAGAGGCTTTTGAAATATGGTGCTACAGAAGAATGCTGAAGATTAGATGGGTGGATCGCGTAACTAATGAGGAGGTACTGAACAGGATTGGGGAGAAAAGAAAACTCTGGCATACCATGACTAAAAGAAGGGATAGATTGGTAGGACACATTCTTAGACATCAAGGAATCGCGAATTTAGCATTAGAGGGAAGTGTGTGGGGTAAAAATCGCAGAGGAAGACCAAGAGATGGATACAGTAAGCAGATTCAGACAGATGTAGGTTGCCGTTCTTATGTGGAGATGAAGAGGCTTGCTCAGGATAGGGGTATTGTGGAGAGCTGCATCAAACCAGTCTCCGGACTGAAGACCACAACAACAACAACAAGCTGTTATACAAGAAAGTTCTTTCGAGTACCAAATATGTCTAATTGAAGGGCATCACGTATTCCAGGATAATGTAAAGATTGATTCTTATTGTAAAAAATGTATACATGTTTAGCCATGTTGGTGTATATCGTGTATTTCTGTTTTTGACAGTAATGCAAATGCAACATTTGAAAATGATAGCTTTGATTGGTGAAACTAGTCATTTTTTGGTATCAAAGATAGTCAGCATGGCTTTTTCTTAAATGATGGAGAATGCGATTTATTGGCCCAATGCTTCCGGATTCGGTTTGACAGGTTACAATCTTGAAACACGTAATTTTAACCAGCTGTTATTCTCTGGCGCTTGAAAATGGTGTAAAATCGAAACCGGTAGAATTGGGCCAAATACCTTTGGTTAACCTTAATAGCGTTCTCCAAATACATCAACGCTTTTGATGCCCACCTCTTCACTTATCTAAAGTAGACTAACGTTCCTCTTGTTTTGAAAGTGAAGTGTGAAAAATTTTATTGCAATTATATGAACGTTATCACAGCGTGTAAGATACTACCGATGATATCAAATTTTTCGCTTGGTGTTACGGTAAGAAATATTCATTTCAAAATAACGCAAATCGATTTCAATCGATGATTGAACATCATCAGTATAGTATCGATTCTTAAGGTCTAAGGTACACCTCATAAAATCTTTTATACCGTCACAATTCATAAAACCGCATGGCAAGTGTGTGTTACAAGTTTCAATTGGGCCACTTGTACCGCACCCTTCACAGGTCTTTTTTATGTATTTTGACTATAGAAACGTATTTAAGCAGTGTACATGAGTCCTTAGGACTCGAAACAAGGAACTGATGACTCCGCAGTAAAGTCCCTTAAGTTTAACAAACATTTGAACATTTGACCCTAAACTGCACTGATGATGAAACTTCTTGGCAGATTAAAATGGTGTACCGGAACCGGGATTCGAACCTGTGACCTTTGCCTTTTAGCGCGCAAGCGGCCTACCGTCTGATCTATCCCGGCACGTTTCATGGAACGTCCTCACAACTTCTATCACTACTCCGTCTCCCTCTTTCCAAACTTCACAGAAGTTTTCCAGCGAACCAACCACGACTAGCACTCCCGGAAGAAATGATAAGGTGGAGACGTAGTTTACCACAGCCAAAGGGATGTTTGGAGAGTTAAATTTTTCACTCTGTAGCGGAGAGTGCACTGATATTAAACTGACGGGAAGATAAAAATTGTGTGGCTAAATCGGGATTGTATCCTGGGGCCTTTGCCTTTCCTTGGCAAGCACTCTACTGTCTGGGCTATCCCTGCACGCTACAAGGTTCGTTCTTCCCACTTCTGCCAGAGTAAAAATTTATTTCTAGAAACAAACCTTACGCTTTGGCTAAGCCATTTCTCCACCATGTCCTTTTTTCTGGGAGTGCTAGTCCTGCAAGTTTCGCAGGAGAACTTTGAAGTTTGGAGAGTAGGAAGTGACTTACTGCCAGAAGTAAAGTTGCTAGTATGGATCGCGAAAGCCATAGCACACTGGCAAGGAGCTTTGTAGTAAGGGTTATACAGGCCAGACTACGAGCACCACCAAATAACGTTGCAGTGAACAAATACGCAACACACGCCTTTTACAGCTAACCAAACCTGCGATTGCTGAACACTGTATTTCCACCGGACACTCTATGGAGAAAACGATAATTTTGACGACAGCATAATCTTTTTGGGACTCCATTATTAAATAATCTGTGAAAATACGTGTCACGAAAAATCTGATGAACCGGGATAGTGGCTACCAACTTGATAAAAGGTGGAATCCCATTAGCTCTAAAATTTGTTCACATCGAAGACGACAGAGAGCGCCGACGTCGGCTGTGAGCGCAAAACAAGGGGCAGCTGAAGTCCGCGGCTCCACCAGCGAGGGCGCTACTGTCCGGCATTGTGGCCCGTCTGTTTATAATATTTTGACGCATGCGTTGTAATCGCCAAGTGTGATATATATAGAGGAACGCTGGACGCTCTCATCGCGGATCCTATATGACCTTATCCCTTTCCCCCACCTTCTAAAACTCCTTGAACATATCGCATCCTATATGCCTCCCGCAAAATAGAATCTAGTCACCCACTGGTCTCTCCTATCCTGAATCCCGTGCCTCTGCCACGCCTTTACCAGCATGTTCCTCCTTTTCTCCACCTCCATAGTCTCCACATCCTATCCAAGGGTAACTTCCATCATCTTCCGGATGATGCCCCCCGTCCTTACATACCCCTCTTATCAACCTTAGCCCCTCCCCCCTTGTAGAATAGTGCAACGTCCCCCTCCACCTATCCTGTTCTCTTCCTCCGCTTGGATCCACGTTCCCACCCACACTCCCTTGGAGTCCTTCCATCGCATCTCATCCGCACTCCCCCCGCCCCTTTTCCTACCCACCGCACTTTTTCCCCCTTTCCTCTCCCCCGCGGGGCCTGTTCAGTGATTTTAATTCTGTGTCGGTTTATTAAGCGTGTGGCGCGTAGCGTCCACTGTAGTGGACGTCTGTTATTGGACATATTTTGTTGCACCTGCGATCCTTTTAGAACTCACAACGCATGAAGTCCATTTCGTTGCATCTGCGATCCTTTTAGAACTCACAACGCATGAAGTCCATTAGACTCTTAGGCTAAGTACTGCACTGCAGGAGTCACCAGTCGCCATTTAAAGTGGCAAGCGCCAGTTTTCACCCGAAGGCAATAGTGTGTCAAGATGGAGAGCGTGAGGTGGCAGTGAGCGGTTTCGAAATTCATTTCACCAGTTGTACAAAGAAGAGGCAAACGAAATTTGCTCCAAAGGCAAGCATTCTCTACGTCTAAATTTCTTTGAAGGTTGCCATAGGAAATGGACTCTGGAGGTATCATGTGCAAAGTGTCCACTTCAGTGGACATAACTGAATTTTTCCGTGTAGATGGAAAATAGCTACGAAATTATGTATTTTGTGATACTATATATTTCCCTTCACTATATAAACTCCTTTTCAAATTTTTTTCCTAATTTGTTGGTTATTCATGCGTCACAGGGTTAAATGTGCAGTGACTTAGTGCTTCGTGTGTACGTGTGTTTTTTAAACATCAGCAACCGCCGCACAAGCAGAACACAGTACTGCCATGTGTTTTTTAAATGTGTATCTTCGTCTCATCGTCCTCGTTCCGTTCCATCTACATTCAAGTTTTATCCACCGTGGCTGTTTAAAGCTCTGAATATGTACGTTGTCTGTCTGTTCCACAGTCATTGTCATTTCACCCATTTAACTCTCCATGTTCATGTGTAAATTCATCATATATTATCACCTCTTTTGTTTTAAAATTTCTGGAAAAAAATAAAAATAAAAAAATAAAGAAAACAACGCGCTCGTGAATCGTCTACGACTAACCTGAAGGTGGCTAGCAGGTGCCTGGAAGAAATATCGTGTGATGTATCAGACGACGACCGGCAGCATATCCGAAACTTCTATGAACACTGTATCCGCCGGGAAAATTTTAAATTTCACACAATTCTCCTCCTGATTTTTTCATGTCAGATGAACCCACTTCCGTTTCGTCACATGTTTTTCCTCTGTTTCGTCTCAAATCACAGCAATCGACATGAGATCGTTTCCGAGACCTTCGTCTTTCCGGCCGCCGTGTACACTGCCACACGCTGCAGACCACACGTTTCACTGTGAAAACGCGTCACTTTGGCGTCACGGCCGGTGCCACAACGGCACCGTGGCGTCACTGTTTTGTGTGAACCGGCCGTATGAACCGTAGACCACACTGGCCGACATGCCAGATCTCATTGTTAACCCGCGAGGCGGACTCGATCTCTATCAAGCTCGCCTCCCAGTGTATCGTCGCTATCTTCCCGTCTGAAGATGCGACGAGTATTGCACCGCCAGTAGAGGTAAGAAGCAGATATTTGAAGGGTTATTCGAGATAAACAATGTTAACATAATTTGATCTCTTCTTAGCATTCTTTATAAATAGACTGGGGCCTGTCCAATATTTCTTTCCATAAAAGGGTGCATAACCTAGGATTCAAATGTAAATCTATCGGACCAAACTGCGTGGCCATCAGTCCGTAGCTTACAAACTACTTAAACATAGGTAAACTAACCTAAGGACAAACACACACCCATGCCCCAGGGAGGACTCGAACCTCCACGGCGAGCAACCCCGCGCTCCGCAGCGAAACGCTTTAGACCGCTCGGCTATTCCACCGCGCCATCCTAGGATTGTCACTCTCAATAAAATCAGTAGTAAAACAAAGTGCCCAAGTACCACTAACAAAATTTCTTATTAATATACCCACCCAATTAAAAATGCAAAATCAGTGTGCACATTTACGACACTGGGAGAGAGAGAGAGAAAGAGCGCTGAGCAGCATTTTCTCTGGATTAAAGCATCCAGTTATTCTGAAATTATTATTATTCTATTACTGTTATGTGGCAATTTGTTATGACACATCTCTTCATGTGTCACTTTTTCCAAACAGTAGTGTATCATCCGAAGCAAATCCAAAACCTTAAATAAATGTTGAAATGTTTGTAAAGCTTATGGGACTGAACTGCGGTGTCAACATTCCCTAAACTTACAAACTACTTATGAACTATCAATAAAATTTTATAAACTCTACCGACGTTTCAGCCGCCTGCTATAAAATAACGACGCGGTCTCATAACCGGCAGAGTCTTATTGATAGTGACAACAGCCGCGGAAGCCTACGTTTCTACTTATGAACTACCTCATACTAAACGCGGCACAAACACCCGTGCCCGATGGGGGATTCGAACCCCCGACGGGAAACGGCCTTGCGAATCGCATTATAGCGTCTCAATGCGCGCCAAAATCTTTACGATGAATGCTAATTCCCAAAGCCGAATTAAACAATCTTTATACGATAATGATCAGAACTACAGGAATACACTGATGGTGCTTAACCTTTCTGCAGTTTCATAACTTGCGTTAGGCTGTTAGTCTTAATGTGGTTCATCTTCAAAATTTGTCATTCACGTATGGCCTCTAAGCGATCTATTAACGGCAATAAGTGACTTCCCATTACATATATCGCAGTCGGATATCAATATTATTTCTTATTATTATGGCCGTGGCGGAGTGGCCGAGCGCAATGAGACGCTATGCTCCGATGCGCGAGGCCGTTTCCCGGAGGGGATCGGGCGTTCGAATCCTCCCTCGGGCATGTATGTTTGTGCTGTCTTTAGTATAAGATACTTTATTAACAAACATTTGAACATCTCCAAATGTGTTGAACTGACTGGAACAATGACAGATGGAAACGTTTGATGATTACTAGGTACAGTGATGTAAACATGAAATAAGGGTTGTACTGTAATAAATTCAAGGGAAAATGTGTAGAACTAGCAAAATTGTCTACCAACTGCGCTTTATATAGAAAACATCGAAGTTTATAAATAAAAAATAAGAAAAACGGTGCGTAGTATACGAAACTAAAAAGAAGTTTCGTATAGTTATAAACCCGTTGCTGGCCATGTAACGTCTGCACGTTCGCCAGTGTTAACGTACTGTCACGTTAACTCTATAACTATATTTGTCTACAAATATAGCTTTTTTTCTCTAAACATATCGACTACTTTGTACTTTACCAATTGGTGGTCATACTATCGACGGGTTAGCAATGAGCCAAGCATCGCCTCTATGTATTTCTATACACGATGTTCTACCGTCACATATGTACATTGATGGATTCAACGCTGTGTGTAAATTATTAGCTGCACCGTAGCGTACATAATCCAGCACTGTTACTATATGACATTCTGCGGGACACTATTACAGCAGTCTGCTCGCCGCACATTAGCTGTGGTTTATACTTGTCTGATGAGTTAACGAAGCAATCACTGTTATTCTTTGGGTGACGTGTTATTATAAGCGACGTCACAGAAATGCGAATGTGGCGTCACCTACCACTCAGCGAGTGACACAGATAGCTGTAGTTTACAAATAGAAATGAACATAGTGCATCAGTTATTTGGAAAGAAAATACTTTGTGGAACAGACATCAGTACTACACAGTTAGAAATAATAATCCCCGCTTAGTTAACTTGAAGCCGAAATCTTCCATTGTTCAGTTCCTGCAACACAAACATTTTGTGTAATAGCAGTTAACATAAATCTGATTTGCGAGATGGCGATTGTGTTTTCCAAACAAAGGCTCCACCAAACTTTTAAATGATCAGTAACTCATGTCACACTGGATGTCATTTTAGTCATTGTTTCTTTTTTGTACCTTCGAGTGCAACAATTCACTAAAAAATGAAAAATCAAGCTTTACGTAAGTAACATTAAACATTGCCCCCAGGCCCCTCATCATTTAGTATGTGCTTAATACAGTCAAAAGATGAGAGTAAAATCCAGTGATGAACTGTGATATTCTACATCACGAATGAGCACTATTTTATGATAGCTGCAAATCTAATGCGTTGAAAAATGGTTTTTAACGTTAGAGAAAAGTTGAATACAGTACAAAATGGTTCATATAAAAATGTGGCTGAAAATCATCTTCTATTACTAACGAAAGTGCGCAATTCAGCTGATGAGAGCTCAGCATTAAATGCCTATTCTACATCTACATAAATAAGCTACACATCACATTTAAGTGTATGGCAGAGGGTTCATCGAACCGCTTTTATGATATTTCTCTGCCGTTCAACATATAGATCTTTCAGTTTCCGATCTCATAAATCTTATTTTGTTTTATCATGTCCCACTACGGAAAATATGTTAACATTAGGAGGAGAATGTAGGTAAAAGAAATTTCGGAAATAGATCTCGCCGCAACGATTTTCTTGGAATGATTTCCACCTCACAGGACGCGCATGTGTAACAGGCAGTTTCTTTAGTAGATCTTTTGTATGTTCTAAGTATTCTGTTTAAATGTCTAAATGATTGTATAGCTTATGGGACTTAACTACGGGGTCATCAGTCCCTAAACTTACAAACTACTTGTGAACTACCTAATCCTAAGGACGGCACAAATATCCTTGCCCGAGGGGGGATTCGAACCCCCGACCGTGGTGGCCGTGCAGACCGTGACTGGAGCGCCTCAGTCCCCTCGGCCACCGCGGCCGGCAGGTATTCTGCTAATGAAAAGTAAAGCAAAAGTAATGTCAGGAGTTCCCTAAAGATGCGTAAGCCCCCTACTGTTTCTAAATTGGACTGAAGCGCCAAAGAAACTGACACAGCTGCCTAATGTCATGTTGTGCCGCAACATGACCTGCCATGAACTTGACCAATATCTCAAGTAGTGCTGGAGGAAATTGACATCATGCATCCTGCAGATCTCTTCTCAACAGCACTTGCAAGAAATCACAGGTATTCTAAATACCTTCGTGTCTGGGGAGTTTGATGGAGGTGTTTGAATTCAGGAGTGTTCCTGGAGCCATCCGGTAGCAATGCTGGAAGCGTGGGGTGTCGCATTTTCCTACTGGAATTCCTCACGTCCTTCGAAGTGAACAGTGGACAGAAATGGATGCAGATGATCATCCAGGATTCGTAGCTACAATTCACCATAGGAATCGTATCTAGACATATCAGGGATCCCGTATCACTCCATTTGCACACACCCATTACAGAGCTTCCACCAGCTTGAAAAGTGCCTTGCTGACATGCAGGATCCATGGATTCATGAGATTGTATCCATACCCCTATTCGTCCATCCGGTCAATACAATTGGAAACGAGACAGACCAGTCATCGATGTCGGTGTTGAAGTGTGGCGAGGCGTAAAACTTTGTGCCTTACATTCACGAAGAATACATGAGTCGGCCTTTGGCTCTGATAGCTCATCTCGATGATGTTTCATCAAATGGTTTAGGTGCTGACACTTTCTGAAGACCAGCATTTAAGTACCCAGTAATTTGTGGAATTGTTGCACTTCTGTCGCGTTGCACTTTTCTCTTCAGTAGTTGTTGGTCCCATTCTTGCCGTATCCTTTTCCGTCCAAAACGATGTCGGAGATCTGATGTTTTATCGGATTCCCGATATTTTCTGTCCACTGTTGAAATGGTCGTATGGGAAAATCCCTACCTCATCGCTACATCGAAGATGCTATGTCACGTTTCTAGTACGCATGTAATACTGTTCAAAATCTTTTAAGATAACATGCCGTTTCAGTAGAAGTAAGAGATATAACGTCTGTGACTGACAGCCGTTGTCTTATATAGATGAGATACCGACAGTAGCTCCGTCCATCGGGAGTTTATATATTTCTTTGTTTGCATACACATGCGTATACTCGTTTCTTTGTCTCTTCAGAGTATAGAAATGACTGAGGTACATTCTGAGCAGCACTCTTAGACTTTTCGTAGATGACTCTTTTACTGTCAAGTACAGTCATCAATACACCTCGGACTTTAAGGTGCTAAAAATCTTAAATTAGGTACCTAAAATAAGTTCTATCACTTACAAAAAATAGGTTATAAAAATCAGAAAATAGGTGAACAAAATATGATATTTTATTGTCCAGAAAGATAAACAGATTAACTTAAATCAACATCATTTTATAGTCCATGTCCATAATTACAGTCACAGCAAATAACTAACACGTTACTCAGATATTCCGTTGAGAAACTGCATTTATTGTCTGTTAATAGCATCTTATATGCTGAGAATGAGCGTTCCACGTCAGCGGATGTCACCGGAGAATATTTAAATGACGGTATTAGGCGCAATGGGACCACAGACCCATGTTGTATTGATTTATCTGATGTCAGACACTGTGCAGAGAGTGCTCAGTTATGGTTTTTTTTTTTACTTGCACTGTCTTTAGTTTCTTACTAACTTTCATACCAACAATACCTGGGACTAAGTTGATTTTTTTCTGTCACCTCTTCTATGACTCGCAGTTGCATGTAGACGGGTTTTCCTTGATACTTTACAGACTTAATTATAGGGATCAAAAATGATTAATGAGATTTTATTTATGTAACGTCGTTGGAAATTGTTGGGCCTTTTAGAACATCTTAAGCTGAAGCAATACTCACACCCTCCTCCGGTAATTTAAGAACAGTGTTTTTAATGTCTTCCAAATGCTCCCTGTAATATTCCACGGCCTCTAGCAACGTTCCCCACCGGTAAGTATGGGTTCTGGTGGAAGTGGTACGTGGGGAAGTTGCTCTTTAAATAACTGGATTCTTGTAGGTGCTTTTATAAAACCTGTTTGATGGTTGAAACGAACTTATTTACATGTGGAAATTCGGAGATGTATCGTGTCAACTACACGATTCATGGCATGGGCAAGACATGTGATATGGAGCAAGGGTGCCACGAGAGAAGTTTTGGCAAACAATTTTTAATTTAATTTGATTTTTAAAATTCAGGTACAATCAGGTACTAACGTAAATTTAGGTATTTTAGGTGCTATAAAACTAGCGTTTTCGATCATAAATTTGCATAATTCTTGTATGTAAAACTTTTATTGCCTTTATTTAATGAGGAACAAAAAAGGTTTTTACCTAAAATTCTAGGTTTAGTCATCAAACTATCAAACCACTTACTACAAGATTTGGACAAGATACTTTCAAGGTAGGAAAGTTGACAACTGATCTCGAATGACATGTTTAAGATTAACGGCATGGCTATTAAGATGAACTGGTAAAATTTCGTTTATGAGACACACAAATCTCAGGTTGTCAAGTCAGTTAATTACCTGTGGATTAAAATTACGAGTTACCTAATTGGAAAGATTTCGTAGACAATGCTTTGGGGAAGACGAAACAAAGAGTGGAAAACATAGTATCTGTACTATGCTTCTCCGTCATCTACCTGGTATGGTATCCATACCAGATGGGATTGACAAAGCTCGTTTTGTATTATTTTTTAATGGGGCGGAGAGTCTGGTGGATACGCAAGTTAGGGTGGCAATCATTACGGATACAACTTTCCCATTCCCTGAAGGGAGTTTTTCTACAAGATGGGCGGTTGGTACCTATATGAAGCCGTAACAGCTCATATTATGCATACTAGCTACAGCAAAACTCGACATTTTGTGAACTTTGGGGTAGTTTATACATCTTTCGGTAATGACAATACTCCAGTGCTGTCCCATAGACATAAGGTAGCATATTTAATAATCTCTCAGGTAGGGGGATTTCAAAATGCAGCAGCTGACACAGCTACCACTTTTAAGGATGAGGTTGATATACAGCCTAGTTTGCGGATTCTTCGCGTGTTCCTGTAAGGTACTTGAATATTATTAGATTTTATTTACTAGAACATCGACCGTTAACATTTGTTGTCTAAGAGGAGCGGAAGTAGTATTATGTGTGTTAAAGGCGCGCTTCGTTACGGGGAGATATTTTCAGAGTTTCATTGCCATATTTCTCCTCCTAATGCGTTAATATTTCATTCCCTGCCACCCGCAAGGGACAAACGATCCTTGTAACAATATACGAAAACTCAGAGGTCGTGCGGAAAGAAATAACGGAGCGGAACGGTAGAGCAATAATTTGAAAATGGTTCGATGGAATCTCTTCGAGCACGAACGTGTGAAATGGATCAAATTTGACAGGGAGGGCTGCAGAAATAAATTTAAAGTGAAAAGCAGAGGAAGGAGAGTTGGCAAGAAAAATTCCACGGGTATTCGAGGACTCTCCAACCTATATAAATGCCGACACGAGAAGACATTTTTACACTGTATTTATATAACAACTTACTCGCTGAAATATACTTGAAAAATCTCCAGTCCTGTGAATTTTTTTTCAATATTTTTGCATTTTGTATGTATTTCATGATTAATAATATTCCAAAAAGGCCTCAAAATAATTTAAAAAGGCCGACCGCGGTGGCCGAGGGGACTGAGGCGCTCCAGTCACGGTCTGCACGGCCACTAGGGTCGGAGTTTCGAATCCCCCCTCGGGCATGGATATTTGTGCCGTCCTAGTTCGTAAGTAGTTCATAAGTAGTTTGTAAATTTAGGGACTGATGACCCCGTAGTTAAGTCCCATAAGCTTAACAAACACTTGATTTTTTTACTTTAATAAATTCTGACTCTTTATTATCTTCAAAAACTCATGTCCCCTATAGGGGACATCAGGACACTAGGTACCACATCTGTCAGTAT
This sequence comes from Locusta migratoria, assembly GCA_026315105.1. NCBI lineage: Eukaryota > Metazoa > Arthropoda > Insecta > Orthoptera > Acrididae > Locusta > Locusta migratoria. The sequence goes on from CM048746.1 coordinate 401,293,258, forward strand.
GTGGTGTGATATTTCACTATGCAGTTTACGCTAATATGCTTTTATTTATTTATGTTATTGATAGTATAGGCCGATTTTACATTAACTAAAGGGGTCCATGGAAATTTGAGTGCTCACATAGCCACAAACCGACTTCTCATTCTGTCATCCACTTTAGCACTGCTGTAGAGTGAATACGTGACCAGATAGTGTGTCTTTTCCAAATCCAAGATGTGCTGGCACCTTCCATTTGTGCAACAATGCTACATTTTGTACAAGAGCGTATAAACCACTTCCAGTGCACATGTATGGATATTTGGCAGAACAGATTTACTCATATATCTCCCCAGTGGAACTGGGTGCTAAAATTTCAGCTTCTCCAAATCCACCGGTACGAAGCTATCTACACCTCATTTGCAGTATGTTTCAGGAGGGTTATTTGAGTAAATTACCGCTGTGTTTGAGCTAAATGACACGGTAAGAACACTGTTTTTCACTTTACGATCACAATACATTGAATCAAATCCGTATAGATAACACCCGTGTATGAAGCTGCGTAGTTTTTGCATCGTAATGATACGAGGAATTTATAATGAGTATTTTGTTCACATAAGGAGTTCCAAACGCTTCTTCGAAATGTTTTCTAAACTGTATAAGGCGTCTCTACGTACCATTGGTGATGAATATTGGTATGATGTCTCGATATTTAAACTACTGTTCACATATAAATCGAGATATGAAATCAAACGACATTCAATTACTCTGTAAAGAACAGAACCGTAGGATAACTTTGATCCCTGACACGAAATACGCTCAAAAATCGCTAAACAAATTCCGATACTGTTTTGGTCAACAATGGCTTCCACTCTGTAGCTAACGAACCAACATTCGAATTTTTGAGTATCTATTGTAGTGAGACGAACGAATAAACAGCTCCTACTGTCCTGCGTCAGGTCTGTTTTGCAAGACATCTATAACTTTTTGTACATAAATATTTTTATCATGAGATATCGGAACTTGAACGTTGTGTCGTTTGATTGTTTGTTTCATGTACGATCGAGGTGCTGTAATTCGGCGGAATAGCGTCTTCGCAGATGAAGTCTGAACTAAAATTTGCTGGCCTACATTTATTCCATGCCGAAGGCTAAGTGACGACGAAGAATGCTGCGCCTTGCTGATTGCATCGCTTCATCGTTCCACGAAGCAATTATTAAAGAAATGAACAAACTTGATTATTGAATGTTTAATGAATTAGTTCGTCACTGCCTTGTCTTCAGATAATAAGACGTACGTCTTCAATGTTATTTGACTGCAACTATATGTGTTTCTTTATATACCTGTATGCTCAAGGTTATTAATTTGTGCAAATTGTAGTTGATATTTGTAAAGGAGAGAAGTTTTTTTTAGGCAGAGAGATCTGATTGAAAATATAGAACAATATTAACAATGTATCTGATACATAAAGAAAAGAATGATCGATTACGTTTTTTGACAATCGATAAAATAGCCAACTAAAATTTCACGAGGTTGATCTTCAGATTGTTCATTATTTTTTTATACACACAGTTAATGCTTTGTACAAGAATCTTTAAGTATTATTATGAGGTATTTAATTGGATTTTTGTCTGTGAGTGAGGTGGGTATAGAAGATGGATTATGGTCATCTTAAAAGGTGACGCACTATTACGATCAGCTTAAAATTTGACGGACTATAGATAGGAATATCTTTGGAATCAATCGCTATGCAACTGTGAAACTGATATCGACCGAGTTTCCAGTAATGAATGTGGCATTGTTAATTGAAATGTTATTTGCTCGTGTGCCACTACACTGTCACCGATAAGACCTACGTAAATCGCAATAGTGGGCACCAAGATAGACGTGATGACTCCACCTTTCCTCTTTGCGTAATTTGGTGAAATTGAACTGGCGCTCAGTTTTAGCACCTGGAGTGGCGCAAAGGAAGTGTGGTGTATTTTTTTGCTGCCTGGGTTGCTTCCAAGTGCGCAGCGTAATATATAGACGCGGCCGCTCCTGATTTATACGCTGGACACATGTCCGTGGCAGATATACTCACTAAAGAACTACTTCCAGCCTATTAGTGTGACGTCTCGGCGCCACTAGAGCTTTTGCATGTTTTCTGTGTATTAAAACAAGCTCCCTCTCTGAGATATCGTTTCGTTTATCACGGGGTGTGAATCACTTTAATTTGCCATGCTGATTCTCTGAAGGAACTCGTCTTCGGGAATTAGGTCGGATGGAGTTATTTTTAGGGATTTCTTTCACTTTGAAGTGCATCATGTGGTTGTTCATTATTCTTGACATTGTCTTCACTATACAATTGCACTGTACTTCGTGTTATATGTCATATTGTATACTTCTACGTATTACGAGGATCGTCCACAAAGTAAGTTCCGTTTATATTCGTATCCGCGGCAGCGCTATGATCGCAGTTCTGAGCATGGGCGGCATTTAATATGTCTCAAGGAGAAGACATGTACGCCATTTTCAGGTCGTTGCTACCTACGTATTATTTATAATGTCAGCCGTAATTAAAAATGCCAGCGTTTGTGAAATCAGATCTGTGATTCATTTTATAAATGCAAAGAAAGTTAAACCAAAGAAAATTCAGAAATGTTCAAATGTTTGTAGATCTATCGAACCAAACTGCGTGGTCATCAGTCCGTAGCTTACAAACTACTTAAACCTAGGTAAACTAACCTACGGACAAACAAACACACCCATGCCCCAAGGAGGATTCGAACCTCCACGGCGAGCAACCACGCGCTTCGCAGTGAGGTGCTTTAGACCGCTCGGCTACTCCACCGCGGCAAAGAAAATTCATCGGCAAATCAGAGAGGTGTACGGACCAAATGCTATGAGAGATTCAATGATTAGAAGGTGGACTTCATTAAGTGCACGATGAAGAACAAAGTGGACACCCTTCTGTGGTTACTAATGAACTGGTTCACACAATTGAAGAGAAGATTAATCAGAACTGAGAGTTAACATTTAGTGCCCTTGCACTAAGAAAGAACGTGTTACCTTATGGTTGAATGCATAAGCGGCAACGTTCTTTGAAAAAGGCATACAAAAACTTATGCCGCGCTATGAGAAGTGCCTACGAAATTTTGCAAGCTATGTAGAAAAATAGTTTAAAAGATGCAGATTTTTGTACAATAAATATTTCAAAAATGGTCGAATGTTTGTTCAGCCTATGGGACTTAACTGCGAGGTTATCACTCGTTAAACTTACAAACTACTTATTAACTAACTGATACTAAATCCAGCACAAACATCCATGCCAAAGGGAGGATACGAACCCTCCGGCCACGAGCATCGGAGCATATCCCTTCGATACGCTCGTCCAATCCGATGCGGCATATATATATATATATATATATATATATATGTGTGTGTGTGTGTGTGTGTGTGTGTGTGTGTGTGTGTGAGTGAGTGATTGTTTTATAAAACCAAACGGAGCTTACTTCGTGGAAATACCTCGTAGATTTCGTATTTGAACATATTTATCTCCTGTGCATAGTAAATATTGTCCGGTAGTTCTCGGACTCTACAGTCCTTGCAGAATGCCTCACATTTAATAGATTTCTTGCTAAGCATAATACCGTGCTACAAGAATCATCATTCTGAATGGTACGTCATTTAGGTTTAATATATGCTGTTACTAAAGTAACTTGTACACAATTACAACGGTATCCAAAATTAAAGTAACCGACGGAAATTTAGCAACGTTGCGTTTAATATACCACAAAAAGTGACGGTAAAGCAGAATGCAATTTGCAACAACCTCACATGATATCTCGTCAGCGGTTAAACCTTGCCGATTCACCCGTAATATTTCAAGTAGAGGTGAACGAGATGTCAACATAACCCCTGCTCACAGTAGCTGGGATTCTCCTAGCTATTACTCTCTTCCCACAATCCTTTGGTTTCCAAATATAGTTTAACGTTCTCTGGACTTGCGACTCATCTGTGAAATGAACATTGCTCCCTACTAGGCATGTTGATGATTCCAGTCGAGACGAATCAGTCTGTGAAGACGAGTCAGTGATACACTTACAGTAAAGACCACTCACTCGAAGTAGTTTCTTCGGTGTTTGCCTCGATACAACTCTTCCAATTGATGCTAGACTTAAAGCCAAACAATGGTCCTTTCCATGACGTCGCATATGGTCATTGCTCACCTGTCTTTCGCCATATATTTTCGCTCTCTATTAGTGCAAGCATTAGGGAGAAATTATTACCTGAAAATGACCGTATAGGAAATTAAATTTGAAACAGAGTGTCTGTTTTGTGAAACTCGAGCCAACACGGCGAACGTTGCCAAAAATTCGAAAAGCTGCAAGAAACAGTGCCTGGACAATATAGAATGTCCCCACATCCTAGAAACAATAGAACGATTCGCATTACGTAATCGGGCCACATAAGTTTCAGTGTGTCCTGAGGCCCTCCAACACACACTGTACGGTATGCGTCGTCTCTGTGCGAGTGTGGTTGTGAAACAACCCCCCTCCCCCCCCACACACACACAAAATAAATAAATAAAAATAAAATAAATAAATAAATAAAATGCTTTAGCGACATTCTTGGTACATTTGTGGGCTGACTAAAGTGTCACCTTCGGTTCGGAACACAACTGAGCGGACATCTATTGACGGTTTGCATGGTTATACCGTAAATTCGAAACAGTACGGCGAAATGGCGGTTTTTCGCTTTAATGATGGACACTGGTGTATTTTGTAGGTCCGAACCGTAACGTTTCGTGCTGTGCTTTGTCCTCCGTCGTGTAGTGATTGTAATCGCCACATGTTTTCCTGATAGCCGTTTCTAATTCGTCGTAACTCCAAGGATTTTCTTATTGTTTTTAATATGAAAATGTCTAGTTCGTAAAAGTTTATTCAGAATATATATGAATGTGACGCGTTTCGATCTTATACCAAGATCATCCATAGACTGATTTCTCAGGCTGATGCTGAGACTATGAGTCGCCGCATGCTCTCGTGTGTCATTGTCAACTGTACCCTTCAAGTAAAAGTTGACGTTTGGAAGCCACGTTATGTGATTGATAACTGCAACAAATGTTTCAGCGTCCTGTGATGTATAAAACACTCGCAGTGCAGCACTCGGAACACAGCTAATTTAGTTACAACTATCCGGTGTGTTAAAGGTACCTGGGCGTCGTGCATCGTCAGTCTCATAACATTTAGACTGTTGCAGGCTGCTGTGAACATTCATAGGAACACATTATGCCTCTTGTTTTGTAGTTTCGAGTACAAGGAAATCGAAAAACCCTTATTACACTTCATTACTATTTTGTCTACAAATTACCGTTAAAATTTTTACAGAAAGTCAGACATGGATCATTTCTGCAACGTATTAGGCATAACACAAAGATACTGTCCCATTCTTCAATTGGGAGAAATTTGGTGAACATAGCTGAAACATTATGAAAATATTTGTATCTAATGTTCTGAAAATCTAGTTCGAGAAAATGAGAAAGAAATGTTCTCAGTGTTTTTGACTCACCCTTTGCCTGTTTCAGAACATTTCAGTGCCATAATCTCGATGGCCTGCTGCTTCTTCATCCTCTTCAGACTTCTTCAGGAGCCTTTTCCTGACTCTGGACTCTTTAGTGGTGGCTTGCGCAGCCCTTTCAGCTTCAACCAGTCGCTGACGATCTATGGCAGTCATATTATTTCCTGGTTGGATGCCAAAATTGTTCAATTCTTTTGTCCTGCTAATTACATCATTGAATCAGATATCCACCCATCACACCTATTTTGAGTACTGTCCACACAACAAACACTATTTTCGGTACTCGTTGCTACATTCAGCTGTTGAAATTCTCATTAGGATTTTGCTAAGTAATTTTTTATCTGCAAGATCCCTGTATATTGGCTTTATTCCAAATTCGACATGACAACACCAATGAGGTATTCGGCCATTTTGAGATTTCGTTATTAAAAAGTGCTATAAGAGACGCCTCACAAATACAAAATGTGGTGTTATTTAGTTACGCGTTTGGAACTCGTCATGCTCAGATTCTAAAACTCGGGGCAACGTTTCATACAATTGTATAATGTCATAGCCCTGCTGAACTAGTAAAGTTTCAAAAATGTTCAAATGTTTGTATAGCTTATGGGACTTAACTACGGGGTCATCAGTCCCTAAACTTACAAACTACTTATGAACTAACTAATACTAAGGACGGCACAAATATCCATGCCCAAGGGGGGATTCGAACCCCCGACCGTAGTGGCCGTGCAGAGCGTGACTGGAGCGCCTCAGTCCCCCTGGCGACCGCCAAGTTTCATACAATTGTATAACATCATAGCCCTGCCGAACTATACTCGTAAAGTTTCGTACAATTGTATAACGTCATGGCACTGCTGAATTATACTGTAGTATAGTTTAGTAGGGCCATGACGCTATACAATTGTATGAAACTCTACCCCACGTTTAATATCTGACGATGACGAGGTCGAAACGCGTAACTAAATAACACCACATGTGGCCTTTGTATTTGTAAAGCGTCTCTTATAGCACTGTTTAATAACGAAATTAGCTGTATTGTTTCCATGTCTGTTTCAAGCATGGAAGCATCAGCGTGGCCAGTTTGCAGACATTTGTTCAAAGAGCGTTAAGTAGACAATAACTATTTAAATGTAATTATTAAAATAGGAAGAACCGGATTTGGCCGCATTGAAACCTTGATTTTTTAATACAAATAGATTTCAGTGACCACCTTCAGTGTTGCACAAAGTCAAAAAATACAAAATCAGCCTCTAGATGTGAAGTCATTATAAAATTAAGAAACGTAATAAACTATAAGCGTACATATAAGTCATCACAATAGGAAGAGGAAAGTACAACATAATATCATACCTAGAGTCCAAGCCCTGTGTGCCCACAAATATTCGTACTTTGCATGTTAACATAACATAAGAAGACTACACTACATGTTCTTCTTATGTTAACATGCAAAGTGCGAGTATTTGCGGGCCCACAGGGCTTGGAATCTAGGTATGATATGTTGTACTTTTTTCTTCCTATTGTGATGACTTATAGTTTATTATGTTTCTTAATTTTGTAATGACTTCAAGTCTTGAGAATGATTTTGTATTTTTTGACTTTTTGCAGCACTGAAGATGATCAAAAACTGACCGAAATAGATTTGTAATTTAAAAAATAAAGGTTTCAATGCGGCCAAAGCTGGTTCTCCCTATTTTAATACCTTTAATGTGGCCGCTCTGCACTAGCCTCCAGATGTTGTCGTCTACATTTAAAAGTAAGTAAACCATACATTTTTGGAAACGGGAGAAATTTGTCTTTCAGATGGAGACAAAAGTTATTTTTTCGATTTTCAACTTTCACATCCAGATACTCTTAAGGACATTCATGGATGATTCAGCTGTGAAATGAACTACTCGCCTAAATGAAATGAACCTCCTCCGTCTACTGGTTACGATTCTCCCCGGGCGAAGGTTGAACAATCTGCGTGTTCGAATTCTCACATCAGTACAAGGCTACGGTTGTAACATCTGAAAGATAAAACAGTAAAGGTCTTTATTGTCAGATGAAACCACCTGTTTCAAGGACCTGCGCAGTGCTGCGGCGCGTACAGGCCTAAGATCATTCACGGGTGCGTCGGAGCCCTGTCTCCAGGGAGCCCCTGTTCCAGTAAAACTTTTACGAGATAATAAGGCGCCTGGCAGCACCATGAAGACATCTCGAGCCCACTCACTCGCGGCAGACACTTAAGCGGCAGCCCGCTTATACCGAGCCCCCTCCCGCCGCATAGTTAGAGGGTCGTAAACACGTTAACTCACTCCGCCGTCTGGCCGCCTATACACCCGATCCCTCGGGCGGGTCGGGATTAGAGGCGACCGTAACTCAGTAACGATGCAGGCGTTCTGCAAACTATCACAACCTACAGCTAGCAACCCCCCCCCTCCCTCTAACATGCCTCTTCCAAACCACACCGTCTTCCACGGTTCTGTAACCTAAGCTTAGCAGAATAATGTGCAACTCTGTACCAATACATTCAAAGGTTGCTGAAGCTGTGTTCACAAATATTTCCACTCAGATGAGCTAGGAAGGACGAAATAGCACTTTCTTTAATATATTTGTGCTTATGAAAAAAGTTGTGGCACCCTATTCACTGTTAATAATAACAATCTGCTTAACTTGTTAGACGAAGGAATCAATAGTTTTGTTTGTGGAATTTTTTTGCTTTATACAATGAGAGGCTAAAATATTCCCCAGTCTAAATAATTTAAATGACGCAGTATTGAGCGTGCTGTAATGTCCTTCCATTTTGATTACTTTGTGATAATAAAACTGTTTATGTAATGAAATACTATTTCAAATGCGCAACTTGTGTAAACAGAAGATGCCACCAAAACATTTATGATCATTTACACGCAACGACTATAATGTAATTATAATAAAAATAATAGTATCTCTGTTTTAATTAGTATATAACTGTATGTTGCCCAAGAAATTGTTCTCTTTGTTCTTGTTCTTCTTGTCTGATTGTCGATGTTGTAGGACGTATGACAGAAAGTATAATTTAACATCAGGCGTCATTAGATTGTTTTTTGATATTTATGGAATCAGTTATAAAAAAGGTGTGTAACAATAAAAATACAAAATATAGGGGTTTCAACTTCAATTAGTGTTAGTACATTTTAACCCATTTCCAAGAGATTAGCAGTTGTCGCAGCGAGAAGCCATCGACCTGGGTTGCAGCATCCTGTCGCCATTACGTGGCAAAATTAAAAACATTAATATAAATCTGGGTCGGGTGGTAATCAAACTATTAATGATTTACTAATTTCATTTCAGCTCACCTGGACGCAACAGTGAACTTACATGCTTTTTTTTTTTTTTTTTTTTTTTTTTTTTTTTTTTTTTTTTTTTTTTTTTTTTTTGAAAAATTGTGGTAAAGATAATTTTACGACAAAGGTATGATATGAAGAAATGCAGATTGTGACGTATTATTAACCCTTAACAGTGATTTATATTTCAGAATAAATGGGAAGGATGAAATACTTATCCCATTTAATAATTTTCTGAATAGAAGGATTTTAGAAAACAATTACAGTGAATCAGTTTTCATGTCAGAGGAGTTTATTTTTCATTCTGGTGTGTAGATATCAGACAGTGGACAGTGAAATAATTTTTTTTAGGTTATTAAACAAAACTATCATAGGTTCGTTGCAGGTGTTTGGTTCCATGTATCATTTCAAATAACTGCTAACAAACTTCAATGGAAAGATATTTTACCATTAGTTATGTGGAACTGTATTGTAAAAATAATCGTACAAATCAGAGACTTTAAGTAAAATAAATAAAATAATCAAATATCATTTATTAACTAGTATTTTTACAGTACCCAAGTACAGAAATGGCGGTATTCACAAATCTAGCGGTCTGTGGAGCTTCATCATGGTGTATCCATGATCACATAGAAGCAATACAATTGTTGGGATACAGGTTCATTATAATTTAACTCGAATCATTATTTTAACCTGATCTACGATGGTTGAAATTTAAGCAGTGGCAACTATTTATTCACAACAGTTACAAAAGCGTTACATGTTTGCACCTGTTACTGTCCTGCAGAGTAGTCACCAGCGTTGTGTAAACCCGTGGAAGGCGTAGTTCTGTTGATGGTGCGAATTTGATTCTACTTTCGGTCGTTTGATACTCCCTGCATCGACTTGTGGATTGTTATCACTTCGCTGATTATTCCATCTTTGCTCATGGTCATTCTCACGTCCGGCATTAGAATATTTGGGTAATAATGTGTGGAATGCAGTTAATTTTAAGCATTAGTGTAAGCATTTTATGTGAATTTGAATGAAAGCCGTATGATCTCTTTGTTACGGGCATTATTACTACTATAATATTGACGATATTTGAACTCTGGAACGTTATCATTTGGACTGCTATCCTCATGACCACTTACATTTGTTGTTGTAATTATCTGACTGCGTATAGATTACATGAAGTTTTATGACGCAGGAACCTAATAGGATACGTATCTAAAAATAGCTTTGAGTGAAACGGACCACAATAAATTTCATTCACTTGCTTCCTAAGCACTCGTAAATCGCCACATATTCCAAAATAAACAGGGAAATATTTATGATTACAAAGAGATTATCCCATTTTTTATTTTATTTTTTATTTTCATTTTATTATTATTTTTTTAATCAGACCGAACTATACATAACATCGAATACTACAGAGGATACGTTATTATATACGTAATCCAATTTAAACGTCACTTAGCCTGCATGATGATATTATCAGTTTGCAATTTTGTTGGCTCTCGCTATCCTGAAATCCCATCGGTTATTCTTGTTTCGAGCCTAATTATTGTCAGCGCAGAGTGAGCGAAGGTACGTGTTTACTTGCTTGCCCTTTTGCTGCAGTGGTATATCTCATACGCTTAGTGCCCACTAGTCATTTACTTTCAGCACAGTATGAAAAATTAATAATAGTAAATAAATAAAAACAGCCAAGAAACTCTATACGGAGCAAATATACCTGAAGCGATACTAGCACTACAAGCGGGGAGTAGATAAAAACAGAAGGGAGCATAATACACGGTACTTGTTATTTTTAATGCTGTTACTTTCATATTTCCTAATCATAAACTGGGCTGTCAGTTTTTAATACAAATATGAAAACGTCAGTAAACGAACATTCCTTCTTCCGTTAATGACAACCTATAACAACAGAATGTCAGTGCTGAGTAATGCGTACGCCTCACAATAGCAGAGTCGTAATCTTTAGTACACAAACGTTTTAAGATCACAAATGATTTGAACCTGGTTGCGCTCATGTTGCAATACGCATGCGCATGCTCGGTGTTTACTTTAACTTTACACGAGTTTTTAGCAGGTTTCTGACATTTTAATACCTCCATAACTAGATGTGATTTTTACATTCTTCGATACTAAGTATTATGTCTACTTTTAAAAGCACGTTTCACCTTGTCCTTGCTTTGCGTATACCTGTCACATTTTTTTTAATTGTTTGTCAGGTATGAAATTATAATTCTTCGAGAATGCAACGTTCTAATCTTACCTTTGGTGAAAATAAAGTACGAAACTAAGCAGAATCTATTGAAATAGTTATGTAACTGCAGTAATTCCATAAAGTAGTTGTTTACCTTTTGCGATTCTCGTTAATATTCGAAATTTCGAAGTGAATGAAATGTTAAGGTTTTTTTTTCCTTGCCTAAAATATAACAAACCATCGTAAATGAACTCTTGTTTTTCGGCATTTTAAACTCTTTTCGAAGTTCTCAAGTCGAAAAAGATATACGGATTTGGTTTTTTATACCGCCAGAAGAGCTCCGAAAGATGACTGCATTTTGAATGTGCTGCTCTTCTCTAAATACACGTACAGTACACAGTTGTTTCTCGGTACGTTTATACAACCCTGCGCAGTAGATGCGATGTTGCGGAAATTCCCTGGTTCGTATGTCAGACTCTGCAGCGTGTGTGAATGCTATACGGTCGGCTACTGAACTCGGCCGCCACTACATGCCTGGTGCTCCGGAATACAGCGTACAGCACGTTTTAGCGACTCGCATCCTCGTCTGTCAAACGCACGCAACCCTCAATCACGCCTCCATTACCTGACAATTTGGCAGGTTCGTTCAGCCGCACCTGCTCTTTAAAGTTTCGGTGTTCGCCAATATCGAGCTGCATTCATATGAAGTAGAAGAGCATTAACGTCCATTTAACTTCTCGTGTATTCCAAGATGACGTAACGAATCGTATTTTACCTTCTAAATTTTATCTCAAACAATAGCAGCCACGTAACTTGTACACGTGACCAATTCTTAAATCCTATACAAAATATGTCCAAATGTTTAAAACTAGGAGACCAAACTGCAGAGGTCATTAGTCCCTAGTCTTACAAACTAACTATCTTGAGCTAAGGATAACACACACACACACACACACACACACACACACACACACACACACACACATGCATACTAAGTACTCGTAGATATACGTAAAAACTTAAAAGATCTCTAACATTGCCAATATCCACAAAAAAAAAAAAAAAAAAAAAAAAAAAAAAAAAAAAAAAAAAAACCCTCATCTCCTACATGTTGGAAGATTCAGGCAGCAACTTGTCTACAGTTAATAATCGAAGATGCAGAGAAGAAAGTTTTCTTTTCTTTTATTTTTGATTACCGGGCTCGGACATTCTTTTTTCCATTTTACAATCAACCAAAGTAACCCTTTAAATGAGGCTTAATGAACCCTCAGCCAGACACTTATATGTGATTTACAGAGTATCTATGTACATGTAGATATAGATGTAAAATAACATTAATCAATAAATGGAAACTTTACTGTTCTTGGTGACGAAGACGATTAAGAGTACGGATGCTCAATATTTAGAGTGGAAGGTTTTTGTCGTTTTTCTTCTATTTTTGCTTGTTTATTTTTTTTGAAACTGATGTTTTGTTACGCTTTGATCAATAAATATGAGTTAATCAATGACTAAACCCCCTCCTACGATTAGCTTTTCTAATTCTGAGCACACCGATTGTGTTTCGATCATGGTCACAGAAACAATTCTAATGAACGGAAGAGCTTGAACACAGCATTAGTTTGCATTCTAAATATTTTTAACATTTTAGTTACTATTAATCTAAAATGTAAAATGAATCATCAGTTACAAAATTATATATTTTATTAAACTTCACTCATAATTCATTACTTCTGTTGAAATTGTCGCCGGCCGCGGTGGCTGAGGGGACTGAGGCGCTCCATTCACGGTCTGCACGGCCACTACGGTCGGGGGTTCAAATCCCCCCTCGGGCATGGATATTTGTGCCGTCCTTAGTCATAGTTAGTTCATAAGTAGTTTGTAAGTTTAGGGACTGATGACCCCGTAGTTAAGTCCCATAGACTATACAAACATTTGAACATTTGATGAAATTGTCAAAAAAAAAAAAAAAATGTTTGTATAGTCTATGGGACTTAACTACGGGGTCATCAGTCCCTAAACTTACAAACTACTTATGAACTACTTACGAACTAGGACGGCACAAATATCCATGCCCGAGGGGGGATTCGTACCCCCGACCGTAGTGGCCGTGCAGACCGTGACTGGAGGGCCTTTGTCTCCTCGGCCACCGCGGCCGGCGATGAAATTGTCCTTCCTATTCTTCGACTGAGAGATTAATTAATATTTTCCTTGGACGATATGCTGATACAGTTTCAATTCTGGGCTTAGGGTACAGGGGATAACATGCAACTGACCAATGTTATTTAAGTGATTATGGATTGTCGCTATAGTTTTGGCTTAATTTAGTGGGTGCCTCGAAGCCATTATTGTTGACACCCAATTACACCCCTCCCCCTCCGCCTAGGATTTCTTTATGCACCCCAACTGTCTGCATATAGTGTTATGTATAAGTGTGCGATAATTTCCTAAATGTTTGCTAGTCGTGTGATGGCGTGCAACTTCAAATGTTTAAATGTTCAAATGTTTGTATAGTCTATGGGACATAACTACGGGGTCATCAGTCCCTAAACTTACAAACTACTTATGAACTACTTACGAACTTGGACGGCACAAATATCCATGCCCGAGGGTGGATTGAACCCCCGACCGTAGTGGCCGTGCAGACCGTGACTGGAGCGCCTCAGTCCCCTCGGCCACCGCGGCCGGCCCTGCAACTTCAATACCATCCCGGTATTCATGCAGTGGGATGCGGAAAACCAGCGAAACGTAAGTTTTTTCCTCAAAATATTGAAAAAATACTGTTATTATTTTGTCCACGAACAAATAAATTGATATATGAATAAAAATTATTGAAATTTTAAGAAATTACTTTACATCACTTCCTCCACCCCCCGAAAATGTCGGGTATTACTGATGGATAGCCGGCCGAGGTGGCCGAGGGGACTGAGGCGCTTCAGTCAAAAAATGTTCAAATGTTTGTCTAGTTTATGGTACTTAACTAAACTTGCAAACTACTTATGAACTACTTACGAACTAGGATGGCACAAATATCCATGCCCGAGGGGGGATTCGAACCCCCGACCGTAGTGGCCGTGCAGACCCTTCAGTCACGGTCTGCACGGCCACTACGGTTGGGGGTTCGAATCCCCCCTCGGGCATGGATATTTGTGCCGTCCTTAGTTGTAGGTAGTTCATAAGTAGTTTGTAAGTTTAGGGACTGATGACCCCGTAGTTAAGTCCCTTAAGCTTAACAAACATTTAAACATTTGAACTGATGGATATTTATTGTTTTCAATTTTGTGTTTCAGTGGCTACTAAGCGGCATTTTTCTAAGGAGCCTAGCGATGAAGTGCGGTCAGGCCTTGGAGAAACTGTCCGCTGAGCTGATGACAGGGCGAATAATGCGGGGTGTAAAAAAAGTTTTCTTCCATCCTCAGCGAACACATTAGCGTGTCGGGGCGCTGCTGACCTGGGCCATCGATCACCAAAGGACGAGGGCTGTTCCCTCAACTCCTGAGATGACCCCCACCGCCGCTTCCTCCCCCGTACCTCCTCTCATTCCCTTTCGGAAGACGGGAACTGCCAGCTGGCAGAGGTAATAGAGTGGCAAGTTTCGCCGGGAATCTCCCCACGTGGCACCGTATTTTCTCAACGGTGCTCCGAGGGGGTTTTCCCTCCCGTCTTCTTAATGTTATCACCTTATTCCGCTCTTCTCGTAGTATCATAGCGTTACCGTGCAGTCCACCTTGTTTAACGTAGACGACAGAATGCTGCTTCTACGATTCTGTACCAAATATTTCAACAAAATGACAGCCGGTTGGAGGAAGGGCCCTCTTTAAAATATAAATTTATTATGGAAAACAGCCAATATCGCTTACATTTTTATTAAAATGACCGGTTTCGACAGATTAAACTATGTTCGGGTCTTTCATTTCATGTACCACATCGCAAAGTGGTCTCACTAAATTAAAACATAACTGAATACTATTGACAATTTAAGATAAAATATTTTAAAATAATGCAATAATTACTCCAATATAAAATGTTTCGCATAATAGTTTAATGAAATTAATCGCAAATAAAACTTTTGAGATAGGACAAATGAATGTTTTATTAAGAAAACATAACAGTAAAAAATCGCAATGCGATATTTTACTGAGCTTTTCTGTATGTATTTCGGGAAATAATTAAATAATGAGTAATTCCATTATATACATGTATATATATATATAGGGTGTTTCATTAAGTGTGTTTGCCGCTGTAACCTATTAAATAATAGGTGTCGGGAAATTTTAATGCGGTAGGTCAACACAAGAAATGTAAAATTTCTGCGGAGCTATGAACATAGTTTATTGCATCATTTTCCAAAGAGTTACAGCACAAAGATATAATTTTTTAAATGGAACAATAGTTTTTTCTATCGTGCATTGGATTCGTTGAAACCAGCTGCGTCCAAATCAATTTAAACTACATTCCTATCACTGTTAGTTTGGGAGCTACAACCCTTCAAAGTTTCGAGGACGGATGCTGCGATAGCATAGCTGACTGGCTGAGTGGCTATCCCCTGGGGCACGGCCCACTGTCTCATGACCACCAACCAGTCAGATACGCTGTCGTAGCTTCCGCCCTCTAAACTTTGAAGGGTTGTAGCTCCCAAACTAACAGTGATAGGAATGTAGTTTAAATTGATTTGGACGCAGCTGGTTTCAACGAATCCAATGCACGATAGAAAAAACTATTGTTCCATTTAAAAAATTATATCTTTGTGCTGTAACTCTTTGGAAAATGATGCAATAAACTATGTTCATAGCTCCGCAGAAAGTTTAACATTTCTTGTGTTGACCTACCGCATTAAAATTTCCCGACACCTATTATTTTATAGGTTACAGCGGCAAACACACTTAATGAAACACCCTATATATATATATATATACCCTTCAAAGTTTAGAGGGCGGAAGCTACGACAGCGTATCTGACTGGTTGGTGGTCATGAGACAGTGGGCCGTGCCCCAGGGGATAGCCACTCAGCCAGTTAGCTACGCTATCGCAGCCTCCGCCCTCGAAACTTTGAAGGGTTGTAGCTCTCAAACTAACAGTGATAGGAATGTAGTTTAAATTGATTTGGACGCAGCTGCCTTCAACGAATCCAATACACGATAGAAAAGACTATTGTTCCATTAAAAAAATTATATCTTTGTGGTGTAACTCTTTGGAAAATGATACAATAAACTATGTTCATAGCTCTGCAGAAAGTGTAACACTTCTTGTGTTGACCTACCGCATTAAAATTTCCCGTCACCTATTATTTTATAAGTTACAGAGGCAAACACACGTAGTGAAACACCGTATATAAATATTATATATACAATTGTTTTTATATATTTAATTTTGTACTATTTTATTAAATATATTTTATATGTTGAATTCTATGTTACTTTTTAAATTAATTTTTCTTCCGAAATATTTGCAAAAATCATAAAACTAAGGGAAAAGGCAAAGTGGGCCTTAAATCACGCCAGCCGGAATATATATATATATATATATATATATATATATTTCCCTTTGTCACTGGTAAGAGAAAGAAAAACAAAGGGGGATAGAAGAAAATACTCTTGTAAGTGGCAAGGAGACTTTAATTTAAAATAATGATTGTTTTGTGTCTCGTCTGATGTTACAATTCACACTTGTTAAACGTCAATAAGTTTGTTGTTTATTTAAGTTTTTCGTGGTAATATTTCGGCACTACGCTTATTAGCTTCAGATTTCAAATACATATTAGCAGCTTTCCAGTGCACAACAAAAAGAAAAATAAATATACAAAACCCACGAGTGAATATCGGAAATATGATTACGCAGCTCAAAGCCTGTTGTGTAAAAATTCATCTGCCAGATTCTATAGAGCTTAAACTGCAGCTCTTGTTTTAATTTTAATGTATTTTTCTGGATACATCTGCCATAGTATACTGCTACTCTGATTATTGTTCATATTTGCGGTTCAACGTAACATGCAAATTTTTTGTGCTACCCATTCCACAACTGTGATTTTATGAGCAAATTAAGCACCTGAAACAACGTCATCTGCACGATGCTCCAAGTTGTACAAACGATAAGATTAATTCGACTGCAATTGCCTATTACTTGTAGTTTATCCATTTCTTCTTGTAGGAATTACTACGTACAATTTCTGCAAACACAACACTAATTTTAGTTATGTAACTACTAATTACTACTTCCTTTGCACATGACAAAGTTATTATTAATGTTCAGGTTTCACAGTATTTGAGAACGTTGTCGAAGAATTCGAAAAGAAAGAAGATATCTGTAATAAAATTGTAATAAACAAGCACTCAACAAATCTGCATTTTATTATGCGTCTGCAATAAAATCCATGTATTATATGGACTTTTACTCATATATCTGAGCTACAATGGAGGCTCTAGTATGAACACATCTGAACGTATTTTCTTCACCGACTGTCACATGAACTGTATTACTTAGCCTCAAATGACTGGGTATGGTTCTCTACACATAACAGATCGAATAGTTTCGTCAGTACGTAACTGGAACACCAAAATCGCAATTTCTTGAATATACGTGGGATTCTAAATAATAATGTTTCATATTACTATGGCAAACCAATAAACATGTAAGTTGACGATGTAAATCCTGTTTTTAATCTCAGAGCCATTCGAGTATTGTTGTGGTAAAGACTACGCTGCATTGCACTTCACTGTGAATTGCGAAGTATTTATGTAGATGGTGCGTAGATAGATTGGTTTATCTGACGCTGTGAGTGAGTTAGTTAGATGGAAGTACTGAACAACTAGCTTTACGTATCCTCTCTTCGGTCCTAAGGTGCCTTCATAAATGTTTGATTCAATTATTAGCAGAGACCGTTGATGATTTGTAAGTGGAAAACATCGACGGGTCGAGAGCAGACTTGAAGAGTGGAATTGCAAAAGGTGCTAAGAGCCGAAAATTAAATTGTTGAGGAAACGAAAAAAAAAAAAAAAACAGCACATCTCTGTGAGAAATGGATATTTATTTCTAACAAAACACAAATTAACACTTTATATACGGTTATACAAATGTTGACAAAGGTTTTTCTACTTATGTTGGAAAATCAAAACGTTTATGCAGAAAGGTGTAAGTGTAATAGGTTTTGTCATAGCTAATAGATGTAAGTGCCACGAGATAACATTGACTATATGGAGGTAACAGCTGTCGGAAAAAATCCTTGCTGTTTTCGTCCACGTAATCAATAATAGTGGAAAAATCGTTTTCTTGTTTGGTGCCAGTGGAACAGTAGCTGGAAGTTTTATCAATTCCACATCTGCAGTGTCTTTCATTGTCTTGCCTTTTTTCAGGACATGAAAATTCTCCCAAGCACACTGATCGGAAAAGCTTCTTTTGCAGGACACAATACCAGGCAGTTGTTTGCTTATTTTGATCAAAGAAAGCTGTATCTTTGATATCTTCAGAACCTGATTTTTTCTTCGTAATAATAGTTTGATTTTTTTAGCAGAATATTAAAGGTATTTAAAAATGTTGCTTTGAATACACTTTTGAGGTCTCCTGGCCCATCAGGAAGAGTGTAGCAGAGAGTTTACTGTCTTTTACCTCTCTGCGTCTTAAATTTAGGTCCCATGGCGTCGTCCTTGAGTAAGAAAAACCTCTATAAGCCGCATCAGGTAATTACCTTGTTGGTTCAGGTCAAGTTGGTGCTATTCGTCAAAGAGCTGAGAGCTGAGTTTTCATATCAACTGTACTTACACTTGCATAACACCTAAAAACAAAAACAAAACAAAAACGAAAAATAGGTACATCAACCTGCTACAACTGGATAAAGTTGGCTTGTTTCACAGAACCAACCTGTAAAGATGACGGTTGTTTTGCAGCAGTTTCATTCCTTGTTCTGCTTCTTCTGAGTGAGGTACGACGTTCCGCATAATCTTGCCTTATCCTGTTTCTTCCTGAACGTAACGTTCTCAACACTTCCATCACCACTAAAATCGCTGGCGTTCATATTATCATTATTAACAGGTACGTCATTTTATATAGCAGGCAACAGCTTCAGTAAGCAAAACAATAGTGTTGTGGCATAACCTTGACTACAGACAGCTCTTCGGTTAGCGCAAGATACCTGTGGCACATAAATCCATTAGCAGAGCAGGCCCATCTAGACACAGGACTAGTGCAATCTCTTGAGGCCAGTAGCAACTACAAGGAATGACTGGAGCACATAAATCTCTTTGCAGAGTATTGACGCGAAGGCATAGATCGGTTAGCAGTGAAAATCCCCGAAAGTCAAAAAATGGCACTTACATCCTTTAGCATTTCCACTCTTCAATTGTCTATTAGAAGTTGATTTCGACAACTTCGTGTCCATCACCAGTAGTAGATAGTATTTCAGCAGGTTTGATGATAACAACAGGTACAGGTATATATCAACTGTACCTGCATCTATTTAACGGTGAATGTATCAGAATATACGGAAACTGTATATCTTACACATCGTCCTTGTAACATTATCATAGATAAATATGATATAGTTACGTTACTGTCCTTAGAAATAGCCATGCACCTCTGAGTTCTGCGACACATGTCCTGGAAACTTTGCACGAACTCTTCAAAAATGTTCAAATGTTTGTTAAGCTTATGGGACTTAACTAGGGGTCATCAGTCCTTAACTTAAAAACTACTTATCAACTACCTTATACTAGAGACGGCACAAATATCCATGCCCGAGGGGGGGATTCGAACCCCCGACCGTAGTGGTCGTGCAGACTGTGACTGAAGCGCCTTAGTCCCCTCGGCCACCGCGGCCGGCACGAACTCTTCCTTTGGGATAGTGTTCAAAAGCATCGTCACGCTTCGTCGGATGTCGACGATTTAATTAGATATCTTTCCTTTCAAAGAGAGTTTTCGTCGAGGAAACAGTCGTACGGAGGATTGAGATATGGACATGGTGGATGATCAATTTGCACGACCACGCTCGGCCATACACAGCCAAAATCGTCAAACAGTTCCTGGCAAAAATGGAGTGGTCTAACTTGAACATTCACCAGACTAACCGGATCGGAATCCTCCAGACTTCTTCTCGTTCCCTCGATTCAGACTCGTTTTGAATAGAGTTTTGACTACATTACTGACGTCGAACGAAACGTGACGAAGCTTTAAGACCATCGCAAAAGAAGACTTCGCTCAAAGTTTCCAGGACACGTATCGCAGAGCTTAGCGGCGCATAGTTATGGGAGGCGACTATTTCGGACAGTAAGGTAACTGTAGCTCAGAGTTGATCGACATTGTTACAGGACTATTCCTCTCTGTAATTACATCTGGAGCGAATTCACCAACCATAGCGACAACAGTTGAAGATGTACCACAAAGACTAATTCGTATTTGCGTCTGTTGTAACGGTACCTGTGGGCGAACGCTGTAGCACTGAAGATGTCTAGCAAGTAGCCGAAATGGATGTGTAATAAACAATTGATTTTGAGACCGATCGTTATTTTCCACTGCAAGTAATGTGATTATTCTGGAAGCATCCCCTAGGCTGTGGCTAAGTCATGTCTCCTTCATATCCATTCTTCCAGAAGTGCTAGTCCTGTTAGGTTCGCAGTAAGTTTGTTATGTAATAGTGTAGTCCTGGAAAACACTAATCTGTGGAACACACACCCATAATAGATATTCATTTACTGCAGAACAATGCTCAGGACGAAATTTTTTGACAGATATAATTTTATTGTTGGTGTGTAAGGAATCGTGCTGCGAAGCCCGAATTCGAAAATTTTGCTTCATCATGGATATATGTAATGTGTATGTATGTGTATATTATGACATTTCTGGCTTTTACGAAACAAAGACTCCATTAGGACCGGTGTGCACCACGACCATAGAAAGACAACTACAGTGTCGTGATTCTGGTAACATCTTGTAGCTTTGCCTTGCGGCTTGATATGTAAAACCTGAAATGTTTTCTATTGTGCATGTAGCTCTGAGGATGACTGTTCCATAGTCGAAATCGATTTGCAATAAAAAATAATTTTCAATTTATGACCAATACAGAAATTTCAGAATTGTGACCCGTAACGTCATGTTATAATACCATACATTTATTCAGGTAAGATATTACAAAAGGAACGACGCAATAAGGTTTCTCAAAGACAAGGTAAGTTGTACGGTATCCATCCTCTGAGGAATTCCGCCAGAATAATGACTGGGTAATATGACTGGCGACACTCAAAGTACTAGCGCGACATACCAGATAAATTCGCTTATTAATATTAAAAACTAGAACTCTTTATTTCATTTTAAATGTGTAAGTGAGCTCACGGTGACTACATGCCCTACAATTACCCACGTTATTTGTTTTGGAAGTAGGTCGCGAGGTACTGGCGGAAGTAAAGCTGTTTGGCCGACCGTGAAGCGTGTCGAGATAGCTCAGTTGATAGAGCCTTTCCGGCGAAAGGAAAAGGTCCCAGGTTCGAATCCAGTTCCGGCACATAGTTCTAAACTACCAGGAATTTTCATATCCGCGTGCACTCCGTTGCTGAGTGAAAATATCATCCTGGAAATGTAATATAAAATCACTAATAAAAACACGACAATGTTGCAATATAACACAATATTCATTGTTTAGTACAAACTAGTTTTCGGCTGTTACGCCGTCATCAGGTACAAAGGTTACTATAAACAAACGTCAAGGCAAAGATTTTATGACATGTGCATCAAAGAATCACATAGACAAGGTAAACGTTGTTAGGAAGGTATATTAAGAAGTGGTCCAAAATTAATAATTATTGACTAAGTAGCTAACAAAAGCAAGTGACAGTTTGAAAAATAAATTGCAAGGTATTTGTTACAAAAATAATTGATAATTTGGAAAAGTTAATAACATGACAATTAGAACGAGGTTGTTTGATTGTAAAAGGTTACACGGAACAATAGTGAGTCTTATAGTGCCTTTGGTAACTTTTCGAAAAGATGATAAAGGTATGTGTTTCACTGTAAGACTATTACGAAACAAATAGGATTACAACAAAATATTCACAAATTATTCCAGAAGACTTGCAGTAAACGATTACACTTAATAATATGGATACTCAGAAAGGGTGACTGCACTTTTGCAGACCACTTACTAAAAGAGGGTCACAACCACAATGTCCAGCATGAAGTTTTTCTCCACATTCACAAAGGTAAAAATATGAACTACCTACAAATATTGGAGATCAACAAACACACGTCTTCTTGCCCAATTCTGGAACTCAATGAACAAACACAGTTCCATTATCCTCTACTTCTAACCGCACATAATACAAATACTGCCTCTCAGACCACTTCTTGCCGCGGTGGAGTAGCCGAGCGGTCTAAAGCGCCTCGCTGCGGAGCGCGCGGTTGATCGCCGTGGAGGTTCGAGTCCTCCCTGGGGCATGGGTGTGCGTGTTGTCCTTAGGTTAGTTTACCTAGGTTTAAGTAGTTTGTAAGCTACGGACTGATGACCACGCAGTTTGGTCCGATAGATTTACAGAAATTTGAACATTTTGAATCAGACCACTTCTTAATTACCCCATGCACTTCTGGTTTGATTTCAGTGTTAGCAGTTTCGCCAGTATACACTTTACCATTTCACAAAACTGAACATATTACAGTTATGCTACACTGGGTCAATCACTCTTGGCACAGAAGAACTATCATATTTATTTTACCTAACTTCTGAAAACACTGTAGTAATTTAACTTGCTATTATCCACACTGCCATAAGCCTAGGTTTTATTTTTATCTTATTTTCACTAAATGTTCATCACATTTCTTAGGCATAATCATTTATTTGTCTTACACACACACACACACACCACACACACACACACACACACACACAAACACACACACACACACACACGTGTGTGTGTGTGTGTGTGTACTTTTGATCCTGCAGTTACTTTCTATTCAGATTCACGGAACATGACATTAACTGCGAAAGGGTAAAGTTTAAAATGTGTACCCTTACTCTTACGGGAATCAGTACTAAGTGACTACGACTTTGAGTTCTTTGAGTTTCAAATTTGTATCTGACGGGAGGCGTGCTTGAGTAATTCCGTGCAAGTGTGATGATCGCTGTGTCCTTAGTGCTGTAGCGGTCAGCGCAACTTCCTAGAAAGCAAGAGACCCGGGTTCGGGTGCTGGCGGGATACACATTTTTAACTTCATCCATTCGCAATTAATGTCATACATTCCGTGAATATGAGTATATATATATATATATATATATATATATATATATATATATATAGACCTTCCAAACTCTTATGATAAGTTACATGTTCCTTCACCCTGTCTGTGGATAACCATTGTAGGCCTTTTTAGTTTGTAATAGTTTTCACAGTGACACACTTGTCTACATCACCTTTTCGAGATGTTCCCCAATGTCCCTAGATTTTATTTTTATTTTGACCTAATATTTATCACAGTTCTTAAGTGTAACCGTTTACTGGAACTCATCTGGAATAATTTGACACACATATACATAGTTTACCAATAGGGCTACCAAACTGTTCCTTCATCCTTTTTGTCAGTAATTCATTATAAGCCTATTTTGGATTGTAATAGGTTTATAGTGATACATATGTCTTTACCTTGTTTTCCAAATGTTACCCAATAGTGCTTAGGTTCATATTATTTTGAGTAAATCTTTATCACATTTCTTAAGTGTTTACTGGAAGTCATCTGGAATAATTTGTCATATTACCAATAGGCCTACCGAACTGATGTGAATTTACATGTTCCTTCACCCTGTCTCTGAATAATTTGTCTCGCATATATATAGTTTACCAATAAACCTGCAAACGTTTTAGAAAAGTTATATGTATCTTCAACCTGTCTGTGAAGTCTTGTAATAGTCTTATAGTGACACACATACCTTTATCATATTTTAGAAAAGTTACCAAAGGTACAGTAAGCCTAATTGTTCCATGTAACCTTCTTTTACAATCAAACAACCGTGTACAAACTGTCATGTTTTTAATTTTCCTAATTATCGCTTATTTTTGGTAACAGATACCATGTAATTTATTTTTCAAACTGTCATTTTTCCTAGCTACTTAGTTAATAATTATTAATTTTGGGCCAATTCTTAATATACCTTCCTAACAACATTTATCTTTTGCTTATCTATGTGATTATTTGATGCACATGTCGTAAAATCTCTGCCTTGACGTTTACTTATAGTAACCTTTGTACCTGATGATGGCGTAACAGCCGAAAACTAGTTTGTACTAAACAATAAATATTTTGGAATATTGCAACATTGTCGTGTTTTTATTAGTGGTCATGTATCAAATATGCTACCAAGAACCAGTGGAACATTCTGTCAACGTAATTTAAAAATTTTATCCACTATGTGGCAGTGTGTGACGTTACCCCACAAATTTCTGTTTTATTAAATTAAAAACTTTTCTGTTTCTTAAATATTTGTTTTAAATTTTCGGTATGGGTAGTCGTCAGAAACCCGTATCAGCTTTCGTAATGCACGTGTGTGCAGGCCGAAACATCGCAATTGGTAAACGTTTCCTGACAAAGGTTGATAGTAGTATTTTACATTCATACAAATGCGCTCAGCAGAGTTGAATAGTCGATACCGTGAACGTGACGATCTTGATAGTGGCACTGCCCCCCCCCCCTTCCACACAGAGTCCAAGAAGACAATTTTGAGCAACTCTGCGAGTCGCCTGGGGAAAGCGTACTGCCCCCCCCCCCCCCCCCCCGTAACACCTAAAGATATATTTTAGTTACAAGATATGCAGCCGGCCGCGGTGGAAGAGGGGACTGAGGCGCTCCAGTCACGGTCTGCACGGCCACTACGGTCGGGGGTTCGAATCCCCCCTCGGGCATGGATATTTGTGCCGTCTTTAGTATAAGGTAGTTTATAAGTAGTATGTAACTCTTCCAGAGTTAAAGCTGAATAATTTGTTTCTAAAAGTTACTGAATATTGTTTATTTTTCTTTGATAATAAGCAAAAATAAAATCTCAATATGCACATGAACACGAAAATCACATTATGTAACTATAACAAAATGAAATTGTTACCAGGAAGAGACAAGTTACCTGCGGGTCACGTGACAATGTAAGCAGTATCCCCATCTAACCTTAAGCATGCGCAACGACTGCTGTCACCTACATCTTTTCAAACGGGTAAATATTTGTTTTAAGAATGACGTAATTTACACTCAAAATGGAGACACATTTGTAAAAACGTCCAAAGTATATGTGGCAAGTAACAATACAAAAGTCATTGTTATCCCCTTATCTGTTTGAAAGAAGATTGGGTTTGAAAAAAATGCTTGTAGTGGGTCTCGAATCCCCTACCTTTGACAGTGCAGAGTGATGCCACTAACCACACGGGTATTCCTTCTAGGGGCAGAAAGTGACTTCAGTACTTATCACGACCGGATCATTTGAAGGCTTTTACACAAACGCGTCATTAATTTTTAGTTACATTTTACCAAATATGACGTGTTTTTTATTAATCTTCAAAGCACTGAAAACAAATATGAAGGGCGGATGTTGCCTCGAGAGAGGACTTTCGCATGCGCTAGGTGAGGTACGCAGTAGCTTCATTGCCTTTGCTTTGAGACTATTTGTGCGCAATCGCCAGAGCTCGAGTAGCCAGGAGCTGGCGTCTCTACCAGCTTCAACGCCAATGTTAAAAGCGGCGTTTCCCCTGCCCCTTCTTTCCCTGCCGTGGGAACACCCATATGCTGCCTACAGGTGGTACAGAAGAGAATCTGAACCTCGACCACGCTTGCGCATTGAAGCGCTGCAGCCTCTGCCGTCTATATTAAGCGGCCACGCTACGATTCGTATACGTGCTGTCTCCGCGTCGTAAAACGTACCTCACGAGCTATAAAATGATCTGATAGTACAACAAAACGAAGAATGATAGTTTAATAATACTTTTATTTGTTTACTTAGTTTTTTCATGACGAGCTCTTTTCCGGGAGTTTACTGAACCACCAAACACGTAGGACGCGCCACTGCCTATTAATCACAATAATTAGGTGACACCCCTGACGAACTAATATTTTTAATTAGTAGCTTGAGGTGGGGACTCTAAAATTAATTGTCACATTCCCTAAACCACAGAAAATTAGCAGCCCAAACGCTGTAATTGCTCGTCCATAATCGCAAACAGCTTACAACGGGTTTACTTTAACCGAGGTCGCAGAAAGTATCGAATCTGCAGACGCGCTGTAACTTGGGCCGCTTTAAACATGTGTCTGGGGCAGAAGGGAATTGGGTTACTGCAGACTTAAGGTCAGGGAAGTTCAGCCAAAACAGAAGTGGGTCAGTGATCTGCCGCAACACAGACACACAAACTCAGTGGGCTTGTCGGGACGTAACAACGGCCCGAGATGTTGCGAAAATAATGTCGCTGTCGTTGCCAGCACTGCAGAAGTGGGACCGAAAAACAACAGAACGCGAGGGGTGAGTGCTTGGGTGGGGTGGTAGAGGGGGGGTGAGGTGTCCCGCCCGCGACATGATGGAGCGGCATGCGCTGCTCCGGTTCTGCTCTCTCTCTTTCTCTGTCCCTCTCGCGTCGTCCCTCCGTTTCTCTCTCTCTCGCTCTTTATGTCTCGTCGGCGGGTCAATCGATCGGCGGCGAGGGATCGACTGGTGCGTGGCGGCGGCGTCGTCGGTGAATAACGCGGCCCGTTACCAGCGGGCGGCAGTTCGTTTCGCAGAAAAACGGCGCCGTTCTTCAGGCCGCCTCATTGCCGCCTGTAACTGGAGGACTCGCCGAGGCGCGATGGATGGCCGCTGGCGCTAGAAGGCGAATAAGGGGGGTGGCTGCGGCGGCAGCGGCCGAGGGGTGCACTCTGCCGAGCTAGCCTTTCCCACCGTCTCGGTCCTTCTTTACACTGTAACGAGTTTTAATATTTCTCAAAAGAACTAACGTACTTACAAGGGGACCGTCACAAGTGCAAATGACGGACCCTGATGGGTCTTTGATGTCTTGCAGGGAGACATCCGCCGCGGTGGAGTAGCCGAGTGGTCTGAGTCGCCTCGCTGCGGAGCGCGCGGTTGCTCGCCGTCGGAGGCTCGAGTCCTCCCTGGGGCATGGTGTGTGTGTTGTCCTTAAGTTAGTTTACCTTAGTGTAAGTAGTTTGTAAGCTACGGACTGATGACCACGCAGTTTGGTCCGATACAAACATTTGAACATTTTGAGGCTATCCGCTTCTTCAGCGACGGAACTCGGTTTTCGAGAAAATTGATGCTGAAGTCACTACACGCTGTAAGTCGCGTAACGTTAACCGCGATCCAAACGAGTGAGCTTGGCGCAGCGAGTAAAGGGGCCACACCATTCCTATCTAACCAATGTTAATTTAGGCAAGTATTTGACCCATTTCTGAAAAAAAAAAAAAAAAAAAAAAAAAAAAAAAAAAAAAAAAAAAACTCTTTGATGCAGGACCGTAATTTTTTACAGTGTGTTACATGATAATAGAGTTAATTGTACTAAAATCTAATTTATTAATTTTATATTTTTTCTGCAGAAGATATTAGTTGTGAACTTACTAATGGAGGAAATGTTAATGAATGTACTACCAGAGGTGGCTTTTTATGTTATGTAGATTCTCTGAAAATTTCATTCATTTATGTATGTTGTTGTTGTTGTGGTCTTCAGTCCGCAGACTGGTTTATGCAGCTCTCCACGCTACCCTGTCATGTGCAAGTCTCTTCGTCTGAGAATACGTTCGGCAACCTACATCCTTTCTTAATCTGCTTACTGTATTCGTCCCTCGGTCTCCCTCTACGATTTTCACCCCACACGCTTCCTTCTGATGCTGACAATTCCTTGATGTCTCAGAATGTGTCGAACCAATCTAGCCCTTCTCTTAGTTAGGATATGCCAGAATCTCCTTTTCCCCCCGATTCGGTTACGCACCTCCTCATTAGTTACGTAATCTACCCATCTACATTTATCTATGATAGTTTGTGATATAATGCGGGAAATTGACTTAAAAGAAAAAAAAAAAACTTTAGAAATTTAGAATAATCACTTGGAAAAAAGCTCGTCGGTTGTGAACGTTTTGGTAAAGTTTTTACTTTACCATGGTTTCGGCTTCACTAAAGGGAGCCTTCATCGGAAGTAAAACTGTTTGTTACACATGAATGAGTAGTCAGAAGATGGTCTTAAAGCGATAGGGCTCACGTTAAAAATTAAAAAGGTTTGTGCATTGCAAATTTTTTTTAAACAAGTGTGACAACGCGCCTGATGCCATCTTCTTCCGCCATTAGAACTGACTTACCCATTACGGGGACGTACAGTTTAACGTGAATTCAGAACCTCAGTGCTACTCGACAAGTGGTAGACAAAAATCCTAGCACTTGGCGGGGAGTGTTCAAAATGTTGAAATGTTTGTAAGGCTTAAGGGACTTAACAGCGGGGTCGTCAGTCCCTAAACTTACAAACTACTTAGGAAATACCTTATACTAAAGACGACACAATCATCCATGCCCGAGGGGGGTGGGGGAAATTTGAACCCACGACGGCGGACAGCCGCGCGTACCGCAATACGCCGCTCCAGCACGCGCGGCTAATCCGCCATGGCGGCGGGGAGTGAACCCGCAACCTTTGGATTCACAGTCTGGCACTGCGTTGCCGAGACGCACCTGTAAATAACTACACTGGAGAAAACAACTTTGGGTACAGTTCGACGTCTTTCTGTAGGTTCTGCGGAGTGAAGACAGCAACATTATGGAACCCGAGACAGAGGTAATAACAGAAAGTTGCTGCAGAGGGGGTAGTGTTTTGTTTGCGAAACGAATTACACAGTTTGGTTCAGACAGTACAATGGAGAGCCATAGAGAGGTTAGAAACGGGAGAGACACGGAGTTGGCTGCAAAGTGTAATTTACAAGACCTGGACGCTGTTTAAGACAGCAGCAAACGTTAGAAAGAAGACGAGGCCAATATCGTCCACGGCTAACTTCAGCAAGAGATAACATCTCCGGTTGAAAACTCGCTGAATGGAATTCACCCGCAATGCGAACCTCCAGGTAGCAACAGGAACACACTATCAACTTAAACAATCGGAAATCATCTTCGGGAATGTGGCTTCCATGAACGGAGGCCAATGGTGTGTGTCCCCATTAAAACCATGACACCGCGTAGCACACAGAAACTGGGCAGTGGAAACATGAGGGAGTCATAACGAGTGGCCGTGAGTTCTGTTCACAGATATTTTATGCTCAGCCCGACAATAGTAGTTTCCTCATCTGCAGAGGACGTGGAGCAATCCTGCATGAAACATCACCATATTCATGGTGGTAGGCGAATGGTGTGGGCAGCAGTCAGTACTGGCGGTTCGTTCAGAATAGGGCTTTGACTGCTAGTAGGATAGAGATTGTTCGAAATGTACTTGTGCCACACGCTGATGTGTGTACGTTTCTCGCCTCTTGATGTGGAATGTTCATTTGAAAGTGACATATATATATATATATTAGGTTACTGATCTAATGTTAACATTTAAATTATTTTTAAAAGTAATGCCTTGTTAGTCAAAAGTGTCGACTATCAGCTTACTTCAGAATTGTATTCATAGTCTTAATTCAGTACCGATTCGTTGGTCAACGAAGGGTGATACTGCAAAGAAGTAAGAGTTGCCCGGAAGTGGTTACCATACTTTAAATTATCACGGTATTCATTAGTAGCTACTAATGAATTTCTGGTGCATGTTGCGTCGTCTGTATCTTTACGTACTTGAACTGTCAAATACAGTAAGCAGTTACATCTCAATAACATAAAAAATATTGCGTCATATGCCCTGCAACACACCGTAGAAATACAATGCGCTCAATTTAGCACTATCTACGTGATATGGAAGTTTTAGATCGTTAAGAAGCAAAAGTATGATTTGAAAAAAGGCAAGGATTTTGTGACAAGGTTGTGACAGGTCTGTTTGAATTTAACTTCTATTTTCTGTAAATGACAAGCGATGTCACAGTGTAATACCATTTTGTGGGTGAGTGGAGCGGTGGTCGTCTTAGTTCTCATTTCGTATGATAGTAAAATGTTCTCTTATTTGCACTGATAAAATTGTCAAGAAATGGTGGAACAGTGTTCTTGGGTACGTGAAAGACAACAGTTCCTCCAGAATTAGAAAAAAAAAATTTATGTTTATAATAAAAGGATTATCGTAAAGAGTATTTTAGCATGACATACTCACAGGTACGCGTACATTGTCTCGTAGGCTGCCTCAATGTGACTTGCGTAATCTAATGTATCGCCTGTGAACAAGAGAGAGAAATAAACATTTAGAAAGTTGAGGACAACATTAAAAACTGTAAACAATATTGGAGACTATGTAAATAAACTAAAATACAATTACCTTCTAAAGGAACAGAGGTAGAAAAAGTGTTGTTTCATAAAATGAATGCTAAACCATCAGCTCGTTATTAACTCCTTAAAAATCGACTACTTTCGGTCGCAGACTATCATCATAGATAAAAATATATTAAAACAGATTAGGAAAATGCAATTGATAAAATAAATCTGGTTGATAACAGCAGGAGTCAATTTCACTAACAATAAAATGGTCATATTTGATTATCCTATCAGTCAAGCAAATATTCTCGTCTTTTACGTTTGCTTCACTAATAGCCATTCAAATATGAAAATTTTATTTTTAGCCTCTCAGTCAAGCAAACATTAACACTGCATATTAGTTGCTCTTGCTCGCAGACTATACTGGACACCGAAACAGATCGAGCATGTTTGTGCGTACACGTTGAAATTGTCAGTTGCCTGTATGGGACGTATATATATATATATATATATACGTCCCATACAGGCAACTTTGGTGTGGTGTTGTTAGAGTTCAACTTCCTTTTCGTAGTTGTTTTACCACTGGTACCGTTAAGTTCGTAGCAGATTCTAACATATCCAAAGGAAAAGCACGAGAAGTTCATTCAGATCGAATATATATATATATATATCTGAATGAACTTCTCGTGCTTTTCCTTTGGATATGTTAGAATCTGCTACGAACTTAACGGTACCAGTGGTAAAACAACTACGAAAAGGAAGTTGAACTCTAACAACACCACACCAAATGCTTTTACTTGTTATGTTACCATTGTACCCAGAATATCAACTTGACAAACTACAGTCCGAATGTGGTCGTGATTTTTACGTCTCTACGTGTTCATTGTTGTTGTTGTTGTTGGGATGTATAAAGGGGACTAAACTACTGGATCATTAGCCCCCTGTTCAAAATATTCAAATGTTTTTAAAACTTAAGGAACTTAACTGCGGGGTCATCAGTCCCTAAACTTACAAACTATTATGAACTACCTTATAGTGAAGACGGCACAAACATGCATGCCCTAGGGAGGGATTCGAACGCCCGAAGGGGAGCGGCCTCGCGCATCGGAGTATAGCGTCTCAATGCACTTCGCCTCTCCGCCGCGGCCCTGTTATCACGTAAGTGGTCACATCTTTAGCTTAAAAATTTAGAACCAAGAACTCCACGTGATGTACAGAGAGACAGTGAGTGCTAAAACGACAACGTAAAAAGTTAAAATACAAAAGGAGTACACCAAATAGTCAACGATGCTAAAACATCAAAACAGAATATTCTGCCTGGCTGATCACAAGGACACGAAAGGCTAAGCCAGCCTCTCTGCGGACACTAAAAATTTCCATTGATGAAATAATAAGTAAAACGTAACAGTAACAACTGATTAGAAGTTCTGGACGGGTGGGGGCCTTAAAGATCACACGATGGTAGCCAACAGTAAATGCTAAAATTCAGATGTACGAATAAAAACTAAAAGACGGTCAGCTGTAGAGGCTTCGTCGGGAAAATTGATGGAAGCGCATTTGGCTGAAGAAAAGAGCCCCGGAAGGCGGGTAAAAGCGGACAGGCTACGAGGTTTTGTGTTGTTGTCAATAAAGGACCACAAAGTGTTCACACTTTGCAATGTTGTCCTTCCAGGCACGTATGATTACATATATATATATATGGCGTCTGTTCCGAAAGAACTGATCGTGCACTTGTTATTCTTTCATATTTACAGAATAAATGACAGCAACTGCGAATGGGCAAAGCTGAAAATGTGTACCCAGCCAGGATTCGAATTCGGGTCTCCCGCTTTCTAGGCAGTTCTGCTGACTACTACACCACAGGGGACACAGTGATCACCACATTTGCAAGGACTATCTAATCACGCCCCCCCCCCCCTCCCCCCAAGCTTTACCTTGCCCACTGTACTCAAACTCGTAGTTTCATAAACTAATTCCTATAAGAGTAAGGACTTCCAACTTCTCCACCCCTCGCCACTAATGAAAGAATCATTGCCCGTCACTGGCGTATAATACATATGGCATCTGTTGCAAAACAACAGACGTCACTTCTGGTACTGCAGTTGTTATTCTTTCATATTCACAGAATATATGACATCGAATGGGCAAAGTTTACGGGAATTAGTACGTAGTGACTACGTGTTTGAGTACTGTGGGCCGGATAAAGCTGGAAATTTGTGTCTGACTGAAGGCGTGCTTAGGTAGTCCTTGTAGTTGCGGTGCTCACTGTGTCCCCAGTGGTGTAGTGGTCAGCGCAACTGTCAAGAAAGCGGAAGACCCACGTTCGAACCCCGGATGGGTACAAATTTTCAGCTTTGCCCGTCCGCAGTTGATGTCAAGTATACTGTGAATATGACTTACTATTGCATCTTGGATGATTCTGAATGGCCCTGTGTTAATATTCCGCCGAGTGGTTATTTTTCTACACAAACGTTTTAATTTGATGTCAGTAATACTGCTGCAGTTTACTGTAGCCGTTTTCCGGGTAGATAAAGGCTACGAGAAACGACTCCGGGAGGGTATGTATCGGCCGATCCCTGGAACCAGTGGAATTAGACGGCAGTAACAGTCTTCTGAGACGTTGGAACGGTACGTAGCCGCCCCCGGCGGTGCCTCGAAAGGCGGCAGCAGAGGCAACGAGCCGGTCCGCTCGTTACTCAGCGCTGGGCGGTGCGACCGCGCGCGCCTACCTGCCGCGTGCCGCGTGCCGCTGACACCGAGGGCCGCGGGCGGCGTCGCTCTGGCGCTGTCAGCCCGGGGGACAAATCTGCCCACTAATTACCACCGTCCCTGCTGACAAGCGCAGCCCAGCGCTGCACGCCGAAAACTGCCTGCGTGCGTGCGCTCCCAAACACGCGCACCGTACCAGCAGCGGAACAATGCGAGCAGTGGAGCCTACAACACGATTGCATGACATTCCACGTAGGTCCGTGTTATAACGGAACTAGAGGACCCGTGCGAAATCTACGCACCGTTCATGTTTAAATGTTCAAATGTTTGTAAATCTATCGAACCAAATTACGTAGTCATCAGTCCGTAGCTTAAAAACTACTTAAACTAAGGTAAACTAACCTAAGAACAACACACACACACACACAAACACACACATGCCCCAGGAAGGACTCGAACTTACCGTTAGTGGAATAACAAAGAAGTTGACAAAAAAATTGAAGTCAAGGTGAATATTCAGACATAGCTTTCTTCAGACTCAACCAAAGCAAGTGTTTAAAGGCGCAGATGAACGAGATTGATCCGCTGACTGTTGTTAGGTCAAATAGAACTACGATAATTAGAACCGAAGATATCGTATAACAAACCGACTAAAAAAATTCAATGCATGGACTGAATAACAATAAACGATGGAGAGACTTCTAAATTCTAAATCCAAATAATAAATATAATTCCCAACAGCCGTAAAATTCGATGTTGTATTTAACTACCGGTTTCCGTATTATAATAATACCATCTTAAGGTTCTCTATAAACAAACAATTCAGTTTTGTATTTTAACACCATATTCTATGTGTGACGCATAAAATATATAGAGAACAACAAGTACAATGACTCAACATTCAGAACTGAAGCAATATAATAAACTATAATGGTTAGCAATATAATAAACTATAATGGTTAGTAATAACAAGTAATAAAATAAAATGATATTTATAAATAATATAAGAATTAAATAATCTGAAATACTTTACTTCTGAAACCAATGGTGTTGATTGTATATATATAGTGAAATCTAGAATATAAGTACTTTTCATCATATAATATAGAAACCCATATCTAGACAAGATGCCTTCATCAAATAAAGTATGTGTGGACAAAGTCCAAAAGTCATGTAACATAGAATGAAGTGTCCGTCAAAATTAAGTTTTACCCTATAACTTCACATTTATGGTCAATACATCATGTTAGTCGACAAATTTGCTTTTATGGACGTGGTGGTGAAAGGTTGTGACGCTGGACGGTCTGAAGCCGTGTTACGAACTTGTGATTTGAAGAGAGAGGCATGTGTGGACTTAGCAAATTTACGGGACTGTGAGTACAGAACTTAGTCTATGCTTGAAAAGTGATAAACTATGCGCGGTAGTAGGGCTGTGGAACAGTGATAATTCAGCCATCGTGTACTCATGTGATGCTTTATAACAAATACTTTCATCGCGGATTAAATTGGAATTGCAAAGTTCGATGGACTACTCTAACTGGGTGACAACTGGGAAATTTTACTTGGGAACTTTTACTTGGGTTGGGAACTTTTACTCTCGTGAACAATATTTGTGGAAATATTTAGTTATTTACCGATGTATAAAGTAGGACCACCTCCGCGTTTCATGTCTAATAAGAGTAATAAACTCCAACTTCGTGAGTGAATCACTTCTTTATCTTAAATCCATTTTGTTGGTCATTCAGACGTTTAATTTATGTTTGTGAAATATATTTTCAAGTCATCATATGCAGATTGGTAGACTGGCTAAACTACAGATTAATTATTGATCTTGTTTAAACAGACTGAGTAGCTGTTTAGGGCATAGAAGCTGACATACATAACTCGCCCCTATGAACAGAGACAACGAGTCAAAAACTTTTACTACCCTGAGTTATGTATTGCCCAAGTGGTATTGGTGACGGCCGATAGGAAGGTGACGATGTTCTAATATAATGAATCCATTATGATTGATTGAAACCGATATTCGAACAGCACAATGTTCATTATCATTGACGTAAATAAAGAAAAGGAATTTTCGCTACTGTATCACTGTTCGATTAACAACCATGTTGCAACTTGTGGCATATTTAACTTTCTTAAAAAACATGTCACGATTTGGAGCTGCTTCCGGTCATCGGTGAGCAAAACGTCACG
Source organism: Locusta migratoria (assembly GCA_026315105.1). Taxonomy (NCBI): domain Eukaryota; kingdom Metazoa; phylum Arthropoda; class Insecta; order Orthoptera; family Acrididae; genus Locusta; species Locusta migratoria. The sequence goes on from CM048746.1 coordinate 401,328,497, forward strand.
ACTGAAGTGATCGGTGCTGCCGAACGGCCACAACATTTTGGTCAGTTGACTTTAAATAACGAGTCTGGCTGTATTTCTTGATGTGTATGGACGCGAAATCCTGCCGCAAAAGTCTGCCCAATTCAATTCTAGCTAATACGTAGCTAATTTTGGTCCTTTCGTTTCCACGCAGCTCAGTCCTAATGACGTTATATCTACTCAAGAATGTGTCGTAGAATTTATCATTTACATATAATGAAACACTAGGGAACTGTTTGCTAAATGTCTTCCGAATAGGATTAGTAGTAAATATGCTGAACATTAGAAACTGATGAGTGATAAGGAAGTTTCGCTTGTAAAGTCGTACTCCTGAACCAAGTGTTTTACTACGATGTCGATTTGAAGGGCATAGAGTGATATATTTTTATGCTATTTACAAAATGTCTTCGTTGAATTCCTAGAGAAGACCTAGTAAAGAAAATCATCATCTTTCATGTAGCGGTTTCTCATGAACCTCATTGTTTATGACCTCAGATTTGCCCTGTACTTCTCACTATGATATTTCCAAAGTTCACCCGGTAGTACATATTTATTTATTGTATTTTATTTATTTGGTTATTTAACCTGATCAGATTAGGGCCATAGGGCCCTCTCTTACATCTGATCAGGAACAACATAAACAAAGGATTTAATTACAAAAAACACTGTATTAATAATATTAATAATAACAATAAATGATAATACTAATAGTAATAATGATAATAATAACACAAAAATCAAAGTAATACTAATAATAAGAGATATTTACAAAGAAATAAATGTTTAACACATTCGAATTAAGTTTAATATAAACAGAAGGGGGAAACTGATTAGTGAAAGAGGAGAAGTTTGAAAAATGACAGTGCCAATGGATGTGAGGAAGTGGATATATATATCTCTGCTGTCGAAAGGAAAGGGAAACATTCATGGGGGGAAGAGGAATTGACAACAGTGGGCTACAGACTGGGAAGTGGAGAAAAAGATGGCTATTGTGACAGAAGGTTAACCCTTAGCTGTCTTTTAATGAATATTGTCTGAAAAAAGTCTAGCGAATAGCGTTAGTAGTGAGCATGTAATAAACCGTAAAGTCATTGCTAACGCCGTAGTTATAGTGCAAGAACGGTTAAGAGGTTGTAAGCGATAAAGTTTTTTTCCTTTATTTCGCCGCGGTGGCAAACAAGATAAGTTTCCGAAAAGTTTGAAATCAAGTGTGAAGTTTGTGGCAGGTCACTAAGCGCTCTAGTTTTAGGTTGTAAGCGATAAAGTTCTTTCCTTTATTTCGCCGCAGTGGCAAACAAGATAAGTTTCCGAAAAGTTTGAAATCAAGTGTGAAGTTTGTGGCAGGTCACTAAGTGCTCTAGTTTTGAGGCAGTGCAAGAAAAAATGTACTGACGCCAAAAATGATTCAACAGATTTTCTGGTATCGCATTGTTTATATCACCTAAAATATGGGTCGAAGACTGTTCTTATGCAGACTTCTATTGTTGCAGTAGGTTGAAGTTTAGGAAGAGATGTGGAACATTGCAGCATGATTCAGCAGTTTTTAGAGCATTTCATGATTTACGATGTATCTCCTGAACTGTGTGTCATAGTTAGTAATTACTTCATAGTGATATTCCTGTAGTTTTTATGGCACTGGAGTAAAATTTATTCAGGATCATAATCAATTTTAGGTGTGGTGTCGCACAAGTCCAAAGTGCGCGCCACCTACTTTCGCCGCGCGCCGCCATGCACGCACGGCGCGGCGTTCTTACGACGACAGCCACGAGCGCCCTCTGCTGCAACTCCGCTCGTGGCCACAACTGAACGACATCGTTCACTTGGAACTGAGATATGAACCAGTTAGGACCTTCGGAATCAGATAGGCACCAGTGAAGACTTGGCTTTCGGACAGGCACTAGGCAGGCCTCTAGCTCGACTATGTATCAGCTTTCTGCAGCAATGAACTTTGTAAAAGTTAAGTATTGTATAAATTCTGTGCAATATATATCTCGTTCTAATTTACTCTAGTGTTTCTAGTTTCTGGCTGCTCCCCTCTGTACCTGCACCAGCGTGCTATCTTTATTCCTGTGTCGGTCTCACTCCACTCGGCCACCGACACCTACGACGGAAACGAGACACAAAAGCGGCGACGAGGCTGGGACACAAAAGTAGGTTTTTATGAAACGCAAACAATCGGATACTCTTGTTTGTATAGACAGATGTTATTAGTGTCAATACGCTACTGGACCCTTTCGCACGAAATGGGGATCAGTGTCACATATAGAATTACTACAACCGCAGAGATTGGCTTGCATTGTATAATCTTCGTTTGACATAGCGAGAAAGCGAAATTTTGGAAGCTATAATTAATCCTTGCGACTGGGGCTGCGGGGTTATAAATACGAGGTTGAGCCAGTAAATAAGTTTTTTTTTTAACTCATCTGAAGTGTAGAAGGAGTTGCCGTTCAGCAATTCATTTAATTTCTCTTTAAACACTAGTTGGCTGTGTGTCATACTTTTGATGCTACTTGATAAATGACTTTTGTGGCAGCATAATTCACCCCTTTCGGTGCCAAAATTAGATGTAACCTTGATCAGTGAATATCACCGTTTCTCCTAGTGTTGTAGCTACACACACTCATATTACTTTTGAATTGTGTTAGATTGTTAATAACAAATTGCATGAGTGAATAAATATATCGTGAAGCACAGTGAACATCGCTAGATCCTTAAATAAATGTCTGCAGTACAATCTTGGGTTGCCTCCAGCAATTATTCTGATAACAGGCATTTGTGTAATGAATACTTTTTTACTCAGTGTTGAATTGCCCCAGAATATGATTCCATATGCAACAAGTAAATGAAAATAGGCATAAAAAGCTAATTTACTGAGATGTATATCACCAAATTTTGCAATGACCCTGATAGCATAAGTAGCTGAACTCAAACTTTTTAGTAGATCTTCAGTGCGTTTCTTCCAATTTAATCCCTCATCAATGCAAATAAAATTTTTGAATATTCTACCTTAGCCACAGATTTATTAATGGTGTCATGCCATTTACTGTATGAAACTGTATATACTGGGTTTTATCAGAGTTCAATGAGAGTCCATTTGTAGAGAACCAGTTAACAATTTTCTGAAAGATATCATTTACAATTTTATCAGGTATTCCTGTTTGTCAGGCGTACTGCGCCTGATATATATATACCGTCGTAATCAGCTTAACAATCTAAACACATTATTAACTTCAATTTCACACATATCGAATATCCTGTCCAGTGCCTATCCCGGTCGCGTGCTACAGCAAAACTAGTAACATGCGAGTCCGGCTGCGTTTCCAAGCATGGAAGTTGCTTTACTTTTCAGCTGATGTAAACACTCGTCCCATCATTCGAGACGGTTTTAAAAGCCTGGAGCTTGGAATTTTTGAGGCACCGTTCACATTCTATAAGAGACGCTCTTGTACTGTAACAATATATGGTTCCTTAAACTGCTGCAAGCCACAAGATGCATGTGTAGTAGAGGTAGGGGAATATCAGTACACAGTACGCAGTTCTGGCAAGTAGTCTTTTGTAGTTCGTGAACGAACTAATTCGGAAGAGCGCTCCCATAGGCGAACTACGCGAACTAGTTTGCAGATCCCTCGCCTCTTAGTTTGTTCGCTCATTTCCCGAAGAGTGATGGGGAACAGCTGAAGGACGCAAGAGCGTGATTCCCTTCTGCCAGTTACCGTCATTTCGAGCTGAGTCAGTTACTTACACAAAAAAGAAGTATTTTTATTCACCAAAATATTCGAATTTAGCATATTTTGTAGGTCATGGTTTCGAATTGCAGTGCTTTGAACTGTCGTTTTAAATAGTAATACTATTCAGACAAAATTTAATTTTTTGTTTTTTCGTTTAGTTCACTGATGTAAATTGACTCTTTTATTTGTAATATGAAATAAATCGCAATTTGCGATGTTATGGCTTCACTGTATTAACGCGTCTGCCTAGTAAGCAGGAGATCCCGGGTTAGAATCCCGGCCGGGCACAAATTTTCATTCTCTACAGTTTGGTATTTCATCTAAATCTAATACAGTGAAGCCATAACATCGCAAACTGCGATTTATTTCATTTATTTGAACGCTGTAATTCGTCAAAAATATATACAATATTTGTAATACTTTGACGCCAATTTAAACCTAGAATTTACACACTATTGTGTTTGTCTTACTTTCGGCGCCAACTTTCGACCCCAAAACGGAGGAACGGTATGACGAATTGGACAACTAGAAAGACGGCTGTCTTGCCTAATCGTGTTGAATGTGCAATCGGCGTGCGTCGTGGTCGTGTCTGCCACAGGGACGGGAGGTAGCAGTCCGTGGCTCACGGTCTACGCAGTAATCGCCAGAACTGCCGGCTCATTGGCGGACTCCGCAATGGTCGCTCCAGAGGCCGCATAAACTCGGTCGCTGCGATGCTCTCGCTGCGGACGGCGAAACGCCGCAGGCCTCATTTTACGTCGGCGAGCGCTGCACGCGAGGCCGCAGAGAGCTGTAATGGCCTTCCCGCACAGCGCACCACTTAACGCCGCGTTTTCGTTAATGCAGGCCTAACTGCAAATAGCATTCTGTTGCGATGTAAAGTGAAACCGACGATCAGGTCTTACACCCTATGCAACAAAGAATTTAAAAAGAGAGACGTTAAAATTGCTTTTAAAACAGACAATAAATTAGAACATAGGCTGAAGCATAAGATTAATGCAGGTGAATACTGGATGGGAAAAGCGGGGGTATACGAAATAAAGTGTAATGATTATGAAATGAAGTATAAAGATAAACGGGAAGGAATTTTAAGGTGCGTCTTAAGAGCACAGTAGTAGAAAGAATGGCTCATCTAAAGAATTGAAACGACATTCGTTGGGCTCCATAAATGATTGAAAGTCATCGCCGCGGTGGAGTAGCCGAGCGGTCTAAAGCGTCTCGCTGCGGAGCACGCGGTTGCTCGCCGTGGAGGTTCGAGTCCTCCCTGGGGCATGAGTGTGTGTGTGTGTGTTGTCCTTAGGTTAGTTTACCTTAGTTTAAGTAGTTTGTAAGCTACGAACTGATGACCACGAAGTTTGGTCCGATAGAATTACAAACATTTGAAAGTCATGCACTATTAGGACAAGATTGGTTATTATCAAATATCGAAGAAATTGAGATCTTTTGCGCGTTTAGAGAGGACTCCAGCAGCATGCTCAACGAAAAGACAGATCTAAAATCCATCACCGCCTTGAGAAACACTGACGTGTGTGCATGTATTAAATATCGACTTCTTGCTTTTAACTTCACTGAAAAACATTTAGAGCGTAGTTCATTACAAAATCATTAATTTAGTGACTGATTTTATAAATAAATGTTACGTATCTTGACTAGAATATCTTTGGCCACCAATGACAGCGGTTAAGCATATGGACAATCTTCGAAGTTGGATCAGCTGTCCGTTAGTACACAACTTGCTGCCATCTGAAAAACATCTGGTACTGCTCACAGTTTTACTTTTTACAGTGTACATACACAGCTATTGTGTTTAACGATGCTGCCTACCAGTAGATAAGTTTTATGCTAGGTAGGAGGTTAGTTTCATTGGAATATTTGTGATACAGTCGTTTGTTCAAAATGTTCAAATGTTTGTATAGCTTATGGGACTTAACTACGGGGTCATTAGTCCCTAAACTTACAAACTAGTTAATACTAAGGACGTACAAATATCCATGCCCGAGGGGGATTCGAACCCCCGACCGTAGTGGCCGTTCAGACCGTGACTGATGTGCCTCAGTTCCCTCGGCCATCGCTGCCGGCCAGTCGTTTGTATATAGTGCCCTTGTAATGTAGTGTTTATATTATTATTATTGACAACTAGTGTGTGAAGTACATTAGTAACATAGAAAGTTAAACATACAGATATTTCTATGTGTCCCATTATGTCAGCCAATAAATGTAGCAAAAGCGAGTTCTGTCTTTAGTATAAATTCATATGGCGAACCTAAGTATCACAAAACACTAAAGTAAAGTGATACACGGCGAATATATGTTCCTTAAAATATGTACGCAGACGGTAGATGTGTCAGAAGACACTGAACACCTTGAGAGGTTATAGATAAGAAGAGCTTATTCACAGGACATATAGAGGGCAGAACACCTAGCGTCTGTCACGGTGGAGTGGCCGAGCGCATTTAGGCGCGCTGTGCTCCGATGCGCGAAACCGTTCCCTATCGGGGTTCGAATCCTCCCTCGTGCATGGATGTTTGTGTTGTCTTTAGTATAAGTTAGTTCACAAGTAGTTTGTAAGTCCAAGGTCACTATCGATATCGGAGCGAAACACAATCATTGGTAAAATTGTGACGTAATCGAGCGGACTGCGCCTCGCTGCGGAGCGCGCGGTTGCTCGCCGTCAGAGTTTCGAGTCCTCCCTGGGCGTGTTTGTTGTCCGAAGGTTAGTTTACCTTAGTTTAAATAGTTTGTAAGCTACGGACTGTTGACCACGCAGTTTGTTACGATAGATTTATAAACGTTTGAACATTTGGTAAAATTGTATGCCGCTCTCGTTGTCACTATAAGCCGAAGCTAATAGACGAAGTGACTGCAGCAGACGTTTAAGATACCTTGCAGATAAGACTAGCGAGTGGAGTAACAAAATAAGTTGCGTCAGTCAGGAAATTTGCTGCTCGTGCGGGAACGTACGACGTGTATCGTGTGTGTGCGTATGTGTGTGTGTGTGTGTGTGTGTGTGTGTGTGTGTGTATGTGTGTGTGTTCAGAATGGTTCACACGTTGCAGCTAAAAGATCGACAACTCGTCGGATTGGCAGATTGGCATTGCAAGATAGATCTGCGTCATCCTTGGCCCTGGCGCAACAGTAGCTCAGTGTACGCTAATGAGAGCAAACGTGCTATACGGCAATGCTGTATGGAATGACGTCACTGGGAACTGTAATCTCATCAGGAAGTGTTTAAGGAGAACTACAGGCTCCGTTTACTAGAAATTCGGTCGCATTTTGATTCGCCGCCAAAAGGGGAGCCGCTATCTACATCTTCATTTACATACATACTCAGCAATCGACCCAAAGTTGCGTGAAGGTCCACTATCAGTTACTTGCTTTTTTGTATCACTCCAATATACTACGAAGGAAAAAGGAATACATCCGTATGAGCCCTAATCTCTCTGACGTTATCTTTGTGGTCTTTACGCGAAATGTAGGTTGGCAGCAGTAGAATCGTCTGCTGTCAAATTCCGGCCCTCAACTATTCACCAGTCGTCCTCGAAAGAACGTCGCCTTCAAATTCTCGCATTCGTTTTCCCGAAACATTTCAGTAACAATCGCGATTGATCTAATCTACGAGTTACAAACCTAGCCGCCCGCCTCTTAACTGCCTATATGTCCTCCTATAAACAGATCGGGTGGCAATCTCAAACACTTAATAAGTTTGAAAACAGTTTCCTTTTCGAAAAATAGCAAACTGGTATAGCTTTTTTAAAAATCAGAATAACAGTCACGTTTTTACTATGTATTTGATAGCGTGACCAGTTTCGATCTCTTCTGAGACCATCATCACACGATTCGTCTTTCTGTTGATGCCGAACTGTCGCCGCACGCTCATCGCCTCGGCATCAACAGCGAGACGAATCGGTCTGATAATGGTCTCAGAAGAGATTGAAACCGGTGACCCTATCAAACAAATTGTAAAAACATTTTTAGAACTTGACCGTTATTCTCATTTTTAAATATAATACTTAAGTAGTCTTTGAGCATATCACATATTTGGATACCTATTCCATAAACTCGTATCTCCGTTAGCAGTCTGTCGTGCTGTACCGTGACAAGCGCCTTTCGAATATCGAGATGTAAGTATTCTGCCTGTTTCCATTCATCAATAGCCCGCAAGTTATGAGGGGAAAAGGGCAAGATAACTTTCGCACGATCGATGTTTCCTAAAGCCGTACTGATGCATGGACAGGTTTTCCGTCTCAAGGAAATTTACTATATTACAACTGAGAAAATATTCAAGAATATTGCAACAAACTGATGTTAATCATCTGTAATTTCAAGGGGGCGTTGTTATGCCTTTCTTGTACACGGTAGTTACCTGCACGTTTTTCCAGTCGCTTGAAAGTTTGCGCTGGATCAAAGATTCGCCATAAATGCAAGGTGAGTTTGTAACACGGCATTGGTACCCCATCTGGACCTTGCGATATGTTTTTCTTTTTCCAACTCTGTCAGCTGTTTCTCTACACCAGCTACGACTATTACTACGTCCTCCATTTGGGATTTTGTGCGACCGTCAAATGAAGGTATGTTTGCATGGTCCGCCTGCGTGAATGGATTCTTAAATGCCAAATTTAAAATTTTGGCCTTCGTTTTGCTGTCTTCCATCACCACCCCAGAAGGATCAACGAGTGACTGCATAGTGAACTTTGATCTAGCTCGCCGATTTTAGATATAACCACATTTTTTTCGGGTTCTCAGCAAGATCTTTTGCTAAGGTATGAAGGTGGTAGTTATTGTATGCTTCGCGCATTGCACTTTATAAAGACGCGAGAATGTCTACTAACGTTTGTTTGATTTGATGTGCTTGACTTTTTTTGAAACGAGAGTGGAACTGCCTTTGTTTTCTCAGCATTTTTCGAATATTACTATTAAACCACGGTGGGTCTTTCACAACCTTAATCCATTATAATGACTGCACTCTCACAAGAAATACAGTGTTTACTCGAGGCCTTATCGTAAGGGCTGCTATTCGGTACAACTACAAATCGCAGTCTGTGGATGTCCAGGACACTACAACCGGTGAGTGACGTAGTCTTAACCTCTCTGCACGACGCTCGCGACGACATTTTCCAGCAGAACAATGCGTGACGAAATACTGCTGCACGCACATGCACCTTCTCGGTTCCACGGGATAGCTGACATTGCCTTGATCCACCAGATCACCGAACTTGCCTCCAGTCGAAAATGTCCAGTGCCACCTGCCACCAGTGCCACATCGTTACAGCGCTAAGTATCTGAATTTAATTGGTGTCAAATTTAATTTGCCAGTCTAGTCCATTTTCGGTAGTACTGTTTTAAGAGGTTTACTCCTGCGTACTTGCAGATTTCGTTTGTACTACTGTTTTAATAGTTTATTCTATCGTATTTGATAAATACCGTTGTGTTTAGTCTTCGTCTTTGACCGGTGTATTTCAAAACAAGTCAGAGACCGTTACTAAAGTTCGTTATCAGTCAGTCCAGTGCCAGCTGCCACCAGTGCCACATCGTTACAGCGCTAAGTATCTGAATTTAATTTGTGTCAAATTTAATTTGCCAGTCTAGTTCATTTTCGGTAGTACTGTTTTAAGAGGTTTACTCCTGCGTACTTGCAGATTTCGTTTGTACTACTGTTTTAATAGTTTATTCTATCGTATTTGATAAATACCGTTGTGTTTAGTCTTCGTCTTTGACCGGTGTATTTCAAAACAAGTCAGAGACCGTTACTAAAGTTCGTTATCAGTCAGTCCAGTGCCAGCTGCCACCAGTGCCACATCGTTACAGCGCTAAGTATCTGAATTTAATTGGTGTCAAATTTAATTTGCCAGTCTAGTCCATTTTCGGTAGTACTGTTTTAAGAGGTTTACTCCTGCGTACTTGCAGATTTCGTTTGTACTACTGTTTTAATAGTTTATTCTATCGTATTTGATAAATACCGTTGTGTTTAGTCTTCGTCTTTGATCGGTGTATTTCAAAACAAGTCAGAGACCGTTACTAAAGTTCGTTATCAGTCAGTCCAGTGCCAGCTGCCACCAGTGCCACATCGTTACAGCGCTAAGTATCTGAATTTAATTGGTGTCAAATTTAATTTGCCAGTCTAGTCCATTTTCGGTAGTACTGTTTTAAGAGGTTTACGCCTGCGTACTTGCAGATTTCGTTTGTACTACTGTTTTAATAGTTTATTCTATCGTATTTGATAAATACAGTTGTTTTTAGTCTTCGTCTTTGTCCGGTGTATTTCAAAACAAGTCAGAGACCGTTACTAAAGTTCGTTATCAGTCAGTCCAGTACCAGCTGTCAGCAGTGTCGCGGCGTTAATAGCGCTAAGCTGCCGGACTCAGTTTTGTTGATTCGACAGTGTAGTTACCACTGACCACAGTTAAGTCAGCAGCCAGCCGCCTTCATTATAGTACTAGGCTTCTTTAAAGTTGTTAATTGCTGTTAATTGTATCGATAGGATGGATAGGATGTGTGCCTGCTGTGTGCGAACGCAGGAGGAGTTGGCCGCGGTTCGCGAACAGCTGAGCGTGCTGTTGGCTACTGTCAGCCGTCTTCAGGCTGCTGTCTCGGGGTGCAGCGATGGTGGGGAGTCTGGTGCGTCGAGTGGGACACCTCAGGTGTCTCACGCTTCGCTCTCTGTCCCTGCTACCGAGGCACCTTCAGGTGAACCGGACATCGTCGAGCCGCCTTCTCCGCATGGGGAGTGGCGGTTTGTACGGCGTTCTCGTCGTTCGAGGCGGAAGGCCAATGTGTAGGCTGGACGCCCGTCCGTGCCCGTTCGTCCTGTGAGTGAAAGTGTGGCCACTCCTTCAGCAGGGTCCGAGCAGGTGCACGGGGGGAGGGGATTATTAGTTATTGGGAGCTCCAATGTCAGGAGCGTGATGGAGCCCCTTAGGCAGATAGCGTCCAGATCTGGAAGGAATTCCAACGTGCACTCGGTGTGTTTGCCGGGGGGTCTCATCCGAGATGTGGAGGCGGCCTTGCCGGCGGCTATCGAGGGTGCGGGGTGCAGTCGACTGCAAGTCGTAGCTCACGTCGGCACCAATGACGCTTGTCGCTTGGGTTCTGAGGACATCCTCATGTCCTTCGAGCGGCTGGCGGAATTGGTGAAGGCTGCTGCCTTCGCACGCGGGGTGCAAGCAGAGCTGTCGATTTGCAGCATTGTTCCCAGGGTTGATTGGGGTCCTTTGGTTTGGAGCCGAGTGGAGGGTCTGAACCAGAGGCTTCGCCGACTCTGTGACAGTCATGGCTGCAGATTTCTGGATCTGCGTTATCGGGTGGGGAATTGTAGGGTGCCCCTAGATAGATCAGGGGTGCACTACACTAAGGAAGCGGCTACTCGGGTAGCAGAGTACTTGTGGAGTGCACATGGGGGTTTTTTAGGCTAGGCGCTAACTCTGATGAGCACTCGCCTGTCAGCATTCAAACAGCGAATTCAGGCCACGTTCGGAACAAAAATTCGAACATAAAAATGTTAGCCGCGAACTTACAGAGTATTAGAAACAAAGTTCCCGAATTTGCAGCGCTGCACGGAAGTTATTGCGCTCAGATAGTTTTAGGCACCGAAAGCTGGCTAAATGATGATGTGGCAAGTTCAGAAATATTTAGCGAAGCGTGGAATGTATATCGGAAAGATCTGATACAACTGGAGGAGGAGTGTTCATCGCCGTGGACAAAGATATTGTTTCTACTGAGATCGAGGTTGAAAGTAACTGTGAAGTTATCTGGGCACGCATAACAGGTCTAAAAGAAGTAAAGTTAATAGTTGGGTGTTTTTACCGGCCCCCCAGTGCTGCTGTAGCAGTTTTAGAATCATTCAAGGAAAGTCTACACCAGGTAGTGCATAGGTATCCGGCCCATGCAATATTAGTCGGAGGTGACTTCAACCTTAAGAGTATAGATTGGGACCTCGCTAGTTACATTTCAGGCGGTACAGACAAGCAGTCTTGCGAGCTACTTTTGGACACATTCTCCGAAAACTGTCTTGAGCAGTTAAACCGGCAACCCACGCGCAATGGAAATATTCTAGACCTTATAGCCACAAACAGGCCTGACCTCATTAACGATATCTGTGTAGAGACAGGAATTAGTGATCATGATTTCGTCATAGCGTCGATGGTGACCAAAGTTCATAAACCAGTCAAGAAGGATAGGAGCGTGTTTTTGTTGGGAAAAGCCGACAAGCTAATGTTACGATCGCACTTAGAAAATGAATGGGCATCGTTTAATTCTGGGACTATGGATGTAGAGGAATTGTGGACTAAATTTAAATGCATTGTTAATGAAGGGTTAGAGAAATATGTGCCAGTAAAGACGATTAAGGATGGAAAAGATCCACCGTGGTATAATAATAATGTTAGAAAGCTGCTGAGAAAGCAAAGGCTGTTGCACTCTCGATTCAAAAAAGAACACGCAAATGATGACAGGCAAAAGTTAGTAGAGATTCGTGCGTCTATAAAAAGATCGATGCGTGAAGCATACAATAATTATCACAGCCATACCTTAGCAAAAGATCTTTCCGAGAACCCGAAAAAATTCTGGTCCTATGTAAAATCGATAAGCGGGTCAAAGCCCACTGTCCAGTCACTAGTTGATCATTCCGGGGCAGTAATAGAAGAAAGCAAACGGAAAGCTGAAGTTCTAAATTTAACCTTTAAGAAATCTTTCACGCAGGAGGACCGCACAAATATTCCATCATTTGATCAACGTACTAATTCCGAAATGGGGGACATAGCAATAGGTATTTCCGGTCTAGAGAAGCAGCTGAGAGAGCTAAATACGAAAAAGTCTGCTGGTCCGGATGGAATACCAGTTCAGTTTTACAAAGACTATTCTGCGGCATTGGCCCCCTACTTAGCTTGCATTTATAGCGAATCTTTAATTCAGCGCAAAGTTCCTAGTGATTGGAATAAAGCGCAGGTGACTCCAGTGTATAAGAAAGGAAAGAGAACTGACCCATACAATTACAGGCCAATATAGTTGACATCGGTTTCATGTAGAATTTAGGAGCATATTCTCAGTTCGAATATAGTAAATTTCCTTGAAACGGAAAAGCTTCTTTCCATGAATCAGCACGGGTTTAGGAAACATCGTTCATGCGAAACTCAGCTTGCCCTTTTCTCACATGACATCTTGCGAGCCATGGACGAAGGGCAACAGGCGGATTGTGTTTTTCTCGACTTCAAAAAGGCGTTCGACACGGTGCCACACTGCAGACTGCTAACGAAGATACGAGCTTATGGAATAGGTTCACAGATTTGTGACTGGCTGGAAGACTTCCTAAGTAATAGAACGCAGTACGTTGTTCTCGACGGCGAGTGCTCATCAGAGACGAGTGTATCGTCAGGCGTGCCCCAGGGGAGTGTGATAGGACCGCTATTATTTTCTACCTATATAAATGATCTGATGGACAGAGTAAGTTGTAATTTGCGGCTGTTTGCTGATAATGCTGTGGTGTATGGGAGCGTGTCGTCTGTAACTGACTGTAATAGCATACAGGTTGACTTAGACAAAATTTATAGTTGGTGCGAAGAATGGCAGCTAGCTCTCAATGTAGAAAAATGTAAGGTGATGCGCATGAGTAGAAAAAACAATCCTATAATGTTCGAATACAGCATCAGTAGTGAGCTTCTTGATGCGGTCGCGTCGTTCAAATATCTAGGCGTAACATTGCAGAGCGATATGAAATGAAACGAGCATGTAAGGACAGTTGTGAGTAAGGCAGACAGCCGACTTCGGTTTATTGGAAGAATTTTGGGAAGATGTACTTCACCTGTAAAGGAGACCGCGTATAAAACGCTTGTACGACCACGTCTTGAGTATTGCTCAAGTATTTGGGACCCGCAGCAGATCGGTTTGAAGGAAGACATAGAGGCGGTGCAGAGGCGAGCAGCTAGATTTGTTACCGGTAGGTTCGACCAATGCGCGAGTGTCTCGGAAATGCTCCGGCAACTCAATTGGGGATCGCTGGAAGAAAGACGACGTTCTTTTCGTGAATTTCTGTTAAGTAAATTTAGAGGGCCGGAATTTGAAGCTGAGTGTAGTACGATCTTGCTGCCGCCTACTTACATTTCGCGTAAAGATCACAAAGACAAGATAAGAGAAATTAGGGCTCGTACGGAGGCATATAGGCATTCTTTTTTTCCTCGTTCAATTTGGGAGTGGAATAGGAAAGGAAATGCCTAGTAGTGGTACGGTGTACCCTCCGCCACGCACCTTACGGTGAATTGCGGAGTATGTATGTAGATGTAATGAATATGTCATGTCAGTATGAATTTTCTGTCTCTGACCTTTCAAGGTCTCCTGTATTCTGTTTTTTGATATGGCTGCACATGTAGGCCGTAACATATGATTATTGTATCGGAAAACTGAATTCTTACGAAACGAAAGAGCTTCACAAATTATCTTGTGCTGCAGGTATTCAGTTGTTTCGTACATGTTTAACAATAAACTCAACCAACCAGGTCGTCGTGCGCGATAATTCTGGCAGCCTGCGAGGATGATTATCGTATTCCTCACACAACATATTCACTCGCAACGACTCAACTAATTAAGAAAAAAATGTTCTAATATTCGTATAGCTTATGGGACTTAACTAAGGGGTCATCAGTCCCTAAACTTACAAACTAGCTAATACTAAGCACGGCACAAATATCCCTCCCCGAGGGGGGGGGGGTGATACGAACCCCCGACCATAATGGCCGTGCCGACCGTGACTGCCGCGCCGCAGACCGCTTGGCCACCGCGACTGACTCAACTAATTAACTTTAGTGACAGATATCTCGGAAATAGTGCATCGTATCAGTTTCATTTCTTCATATTAAAGTTTTAAGCCACGAAACTGCTATTAAATTTTGATAGCTTTTATTTGCGCATTGTTATCGGTAAAATAAGCTCATTTTAATTATTAAACGCCATCTCCAGATGTTCTGCAATTATGATAACACATGTTTTGTGAAGGTAATAATACAATATATTACGCTATATTTAATTTTCATTTAAATGTACTTTTCCGTACGTGAGATTTCCTTCATTTACCATTCAGTATCGTTGGATATCGATCTGTCAAAAGTCTTACACTGTTCTTGTATTTCATAAATCTGTATTTACGACTAGATCTGGATTTGACAGTTGTGCCAACGATATTGAACGTTTACATAATACATCAGAGGGTGTTATCTGTTAAGTAGTTTCTGTGTTGCTATTGATTCGGGTAAGATTGTCTTTGTTAATTTTATCCGTTTTTATGTTTTAGTTCTGTTTGTTCGTTTAGTAGATTTTGGGTGTGGTTTAGGGAGTGCAAATATATTTCCGCTTTCTTATAATGTATATTTCAGGGCTAATATGCGGAGGATGACCATTGATTTTTCAATTTGTCTACTTAGTGATTTTCGTTGATGGGTTCTGTTCGCTTTCACGTGTGTATTCTTTGTATTCTAACATCGAAACTTCTGCCTGTTTGTAGAACGTGCCTAGCGATAATCTCAAAAGCGTTCAAGAACTTTTCTGAGCGCCCTATATATACACAAGATGACATAGTTAAACCTCGTGAATTATTAGTTTTCTTGTATTTCCGATCACTTAAAATATCAAAAACATGCATCATCTCTTCACTGTATACTTTGTGACTCATCGTTCCTGTTAAGCTTATGGCAGAATTTCTATCCTTTCTTTAATATAGAGGCAACCGTCCTCTCTAGTGTTGGGTAAAACATTCAAAAATACCGTTAAAATCATAATAAATTGTCTATGTAATTTTACATTAATATCTGCAACTAATAATTAGGCGAGAAAGAAGGTGTCACAGTGGAGTAAACGATACTCATCTGCTACTTTTCACTAATCGTTGGATTTGTTTCTCGTTGAAATCGTCATTCACCAAACATATTATTTGCTTGTAGAAATAATGATTCACATTTAGTTATTTTATGTTTGATTACTGATAAGATTACAACTATTCAGGTGACACCCTCAACTTTGATAAGTAAATATGGATTCTAGTAGAGCGATTTCATAAGTGACATTATGTTAGAGCTCATAATGATTTACCGTATGACATTAATTCCAAATGTGGATACAATTCAAATTATGTTGGAAATACGAAAAATAGTTGTGTTTAAAGAAAAATAATAAATCTTGTCCACACATCGTCTTATTACCGCTATGTGCCTTAATTATTTCACAAGAATGACACACTGAATGCAATATAGCATGTTTGCTTAGTTGGGTCTTGTTACGATTGATTTGTCTATAGAGAGCCCCTGCTATGCACACTCCACACAAAACACACCTGCGTGCCTGAGAGCATAGCTCGATACCTGCAGGCGTCAGCTATTGCAAACACGCTGAGAAAACAAACAGAACATTCGAGAGACCAATACGAATTTTTTCCTGCAGACGTTACCATTCCTCCATGACAACTAATGTTCGCTAGGCGAGTACACCGGCAGGATCTTCCTAGCTAAGGAATCCATAATTCTCTGAAGATCGCTGTATCGCTCGCTGGACTACCAAGAACACCGGATGATTACCTTCGTCTGCTTCCGGACGAAGCCTGAATCTGGCCTTACTCCTCGACGGTTTACTTACACTTTCACGTCCAGCCTGCAAGTACTAATTCTTCTTTGTGTGTGTGTTAGTTATAATAAACTTTAGTGGACAATTCAATGAGTGATCTTATCGTATAGATAAAAAGACGTTCATAAACTCATCCCATTGCAAGCTTCCCATGCTTAGAATCCTGTGGCAATTTCAGGCGCTTCTTACGCATTAGTTTTTCAAATTGTTCAATATTTTTAGATGTATTGTGGACTTAACCACTGATCTTATGTTCCTAGGCTGACAAACTACTTAAACTAACGGAAGAACAACACACACATCCACGCCCGGACTCTAACCTCCGACGAAGAGCAACCGCGCGGTTCACAGCAAGGCGTCTTAGAGCGCTCAGCCGTTCCACCACGGCCGCACACGTGTCTTCAACTAATACCCGTACTCTCATGAGAATGTTTTGTCCACAACGCTAATAATAGATGTACTTCTGTAGTTGTAACATTGTTTCCATGCTTGAAAATTCTCGCGATTACTGCTTTCGTCCAGTCAGACGGAACCTGTCGCGACTCCCACACCATTTCAGTTATCCTGTTGTAAGAGGGACAGTTTCTTGAGGACACGTGAAGTCTGCAATTCTGTGATAGATCGCGCACTTGAGCGGGAATCCTGATATTTGGACAGCAACTGAGTCGTAGTTCAGGGGTAAGTCAATAGATAGCGGCACCTGTCAAACGAGCGTCTGGTCGCTTGCTTTGTGTATAGACACGTGACTGGAAAATCCAGGCCGTTATGCACTCGGCATGGGAAGCCCTGTTTAGCCTTGTAGAAATATGCTATAAACCACTTAAAATTAATAACTATTGATCCATATATGATACAAAGGAGCGAGTAGTCTCATTTTAAAGATAAAGAGTAGACGGATGCTCTGATATAAACGCGCCTCCTGTCACATTAGTAGCTTTTGAGTTATAGTAAATCAAAAATCATTACAAAATAACAATTTAGTAAACGTTATACCTTGAAACCGGCTTAACCAAATACTACGTACAAGGTGTCAAATGATAGATCTAAGTCAGTACTATTAAGATGTATATTTAGTTTTTTGCGCAAATTCAGTAAATTTGAATTAGAGACCAGTAACACTGTTTCCAGGGATAAACGCTGGATTTTAATAACAATAGTAACTGTGGTATTAGCGGCAGTACGGTAGACGTAAGTCAATAGCTAATTAAACCGCAAGATCAATAGTACAGTTGATAATCTATCTTAAAATACGGAAAGAACAAAATTAGAAAAGTTTAATTTTTTGATAATGCAAAACCTACGATACGTACAAGGTTTTTGATGTTATATTATGTTTCAACGGAAAATTTCCATTAAATACTATCATCAAATGTATTTATTTCATTTGTATTTTATGTAAAAGAGGTAATTTTGTGAAAATAGGATACTGATTTGACTTCAGAGTAAGCCAGCGACGGTACTTAAGGCAGCCATTTTGGTTTGTTTGGGATAGTCTGTTAGTTTCGGTTTGACAGACAAGACGTTCTGTTGTGCTGGGTGACGGTGGAGTCGCTTGAGGATTTGTAAAATTTCGGCGAAGTGTTCTAGTGTGGAACTTAGAAATATCTGTTCTGTGGTACTTCGAGAACTTTTATTCTGCGTTTGTAGGCCTTAGGAAAAGTCTTCAGTGTTGTTCCTGGATTCGCTAAGACAGTGGAACTTGGAGTTTCTCAGGACTATTGCTAGACTTTAATTTTTATTTAGCGAGTGTGCGACTTAGCAGATATTCAGTCAAGTTTCCATTGGTGTGTCAGCCTTAAGGATCTCGGCATTGGTCTGAAGTCAGATGTAACAAATATTCACTAACTGCAGTAGATTGGAGACTAATCAAAAATCTTTCTAATATTCATAGAATATATGACATCAACTGCGATTGGGCAAAGCTGAAAATGTGTACCAAGCTGTTGATGTCATATATTCTATTAATATTAAATAATAACAACTGCAGGATCAGAAGTGACGTCTGTTCTTTCGGAACAGACGACACATTTATATAAAAATCTTTCTATTCGCAAGTTAAACAGAAACACCACATTTCCTGTATGCACACCAGTAATACAAACAAATCAATCGATATCCTGTATCGCAAATATTACATAACTAACGTTTTAAGTAATATGTATTTTGAAGTAAGATAGGCGATGTTTATAGAATGGTAAAAATAATGAAATATTAATAACAGTGAGTTATTTTGAAAAAAGATGTTTTTGATGATATGTATATATGATTTTTATAAAATTCGGCAGGTACATTTGAACCGCTCGGCCACTGCGGCCGGCTCTATGTATTCTGCACTCTGCAATATCTGACTAATAAATTCCATAATGCCAAAATATAGAGATAACTCTAAACTTAAACGCGAGAAATTATCCACAAACTGTTTTTTTTTTTTTTTAGTTTGCGTGATATCGTTAGCGGCTCAAGCAACAAGCGCATGAAGCATCTAGATGGGGGAACGTCTCCCTCCGCCTGCATGCGCAGACCACGCCTCTCAGCCGTCACTGGGAGCGGACGAACTAAAAGAACGCACTAGTTCGCGGCAGAGCTGCGAACTAAATTGAGCGCTCCCGATCGCGAACTATTACATCTTCATCTACATCTACATACATACTCCGCAATTCACCGTAAGGTGCGTGGCGGAGGGTACACTGTACCACTACTAGGCATTTCCTTTCCTATTCCACTCCCAAATAGAACGAGGAAAAAAAAATGCCTATATGCCTCCGTACGAGAACTAATTTCTCTTATCTTGTCTTTGTGATCTTTATGCGAAATGTAAGTAGGCGGCAGCAAGATCGTACTACACTCAGCTTCAAATTCCGGCCCTCTAAATTTACTCAACAGAAATTCACGAAAAGGACGTCGTCTTTCCTCCAGCGATTCCCAGTTGAGTTACCGGAGCATTTCCGTGACACTCGCGCATTGGTCGAACATACCGGTAAACAAACCTAGCTGGTCGCCTCTGAACCGCCTCTATGTCTTCCTTTAAAATGATCTGCTGCGGGTCCCAAACACTTGAGCAATACTCAAGTCGTGGTCGCACATGCGTTTTATACGCGATCTCCTTTACAGGTGAATTACATCTTCCCAAAATTCTCCCAATAAACCGAAGTCGGCTGTTCGCCTTACTCACAACTGTCCTTACATGTTCGTTCCATTTCATATCGCTCTGCAATGTTACGCCTAGATATTTGAAAGACGCGACTGCATCAAGAAGCTCATTACTAATGCTGTATTCGAAAATTATAGGATTGTTTTTCCTACTCATGCGCATCACCTTACATTTTTTTTACATTGAGAACTAGCTGCCATTCTTCGCACCAACTAGAAATCTTGTCTAAGTCATCCTGTATGCTATTACAGTCATTTAAAGATGACACCCTCCCATACACCACAGCATCATCAGCAAACAGCAAAACAGCGGTCCTATCACACTCTCCTGGGGCACGCCTGACGATACACTCGTCTCTGATGAACACTCGCCGTCGAGAACAACGTACTGCGTTCTATTACTTAGGAAGTCTTCAAGCCAGTCACAAATCTGTGAACCTATTCCATAAGCTCGTATCTTAGTTAGCAGTCTGCAGTGTGGCACCGCGTCGAACGCATTTTTGAAGTCGAGAAAAACACAATCCGCCTGTTGCCCTTCACCCATGGCTCTCAAGATGTCATGTGAGAAAAGGGCAAGCTGAGTTTCACACGAACGATGTTTCGTAAACCCGTGCTGATTCATGGAAAGAAGCTTTTCCGTTTCAAGGAAATTTACCATATTCAAACTGAGAATATGCTCTAAAATTCTACACGAAACTGACGTCGACGATATTCGCCTGTAATTGTGTGGGTCAGTTCTCTTTCCTTTCATTTTGACTGATTCTTCCGTCGCTTCTTGGTAGAACATAATCAAATAAATTAAAAACACAATTTTGTGTGTGTTCTACAAGTTTATTTTTGCTTACTTAACCGGTTTTTGGCTTATTAGGCCATCTACAGAGTATTTACTGCTGTTTCAAAGAGGTTACATTGTTTAGATACAGTATGGGAAGAGATGACAAATGACTACACTTAGATCGACATACATAGTATAACACTTCTTTGACGTTGTGTTATTACAGTTATCAACTTAAAAACTAAACATTAAAACAAGAATATAGAATGTGTGGAGGATAAAACAAGGAATAAATTTGAATATAACCTGGGAACTGAAACTACCTGCTATTAGAAACAAACTGATAATGCTGATAAATAATATATATATAAGTGTCTTGTTCATAATTCTACACTATAATTATAGATGGTGTTACATATGACAGTTGTAAGGCCAGGTTTGGAGTTGAATCAAGAACTTTAAAATTAATAGTTACTTCATTAGATTAAACTAAACAAATCTGTCTAATGAAATTACTATTCTAAAAATTCAGGTAGATGAAA
Organism: Locusta migratoria; assembly: GCA_026315105.1. NCBI lineage: Eukaryota > Metazoa > Arthropoda > Insecta > Orthoptera > Acrididae > Locusta > Locusta migratoria. The sequence continues at coordinate 401,349,307 of CM048746.1, forward strand.
ATGAGTATTATGTTGTAAACTACACTGGGACCAAATTTTCAAAACTTAAAAATAAATCATAATAAATAAATACACAGGAGTTTGAAACTTTGGGGATAAACAAGGAATCTAGTATGTAGGCTTCCACGGCCGGCGTCTTCATTAATTAAAACTTCCGGGCTAAGTTGCCGTGGTCCATCCATAAAACTTCTAACTCCCGACGTTTCGTTGCTTACTGCGGGCAACATCTTCAAGGGTGAGTCGACGACTTGAAGATGTTGCCCACAGTAGGCAACGAAACGTCCGGAGTTAGAAGTTTTATGGATGGACCACGGCAACTTAGCCCGGAAGTTTTAATTAATGAAGGAATCTAGTTTTTTGAATAAAATAAATAAAATGCTAGGTCTACATTTAAGGTTTTTGGGTTTTTGTAATGGAGGAATGGAACAGCCAGTGTGAGTTGATGGAAAACTTAGGTAATTGACTGTACTATTAGGAAATGTATGAAGAGACTGGAACTGACAGGGTGGGAGGTAATGTGACTCAGGGATGAATTAAGTGAAATCCAATAGGGGTGAACCGTATAGTAGTGTTTGATCATTTAATACTAGATCAGGACTATGGGCTAGGTGTTTATTGATTTCAACAGCTTCCAACAAGTATATTCTTGTATTACTGTTTCGTTTTTAAGTTGATAACTGTAATAACACAATGTCAAAGAAGTGTTATACCATGTATGTCGATCTAAATGTAGTCATTTGTCATCTCTTCCCATACTGTATCTAAACAATGTAACCTCTTTGACACAGCAGTAAATACTCTGAAGATGGTCTAATAAGCCGAAAACCGGTTAAGTAAGCAAAAATAAACTTGTAGAACACACACAAAATTGTGTTTTTAATTTATCTCTTTCTTTTCTTATAAACGGGAGTCACCTGCGCAAGTCAACCGCAGACTGCTCGGCCACTGCGGCCGGCACGCAGGGTTAATGGGGTGACTACCATTTCGTCCAGTGCAATTCGTTACATGTTTTAACCTGGTGCTTGGCTCACCCACGAGCTCCTGAGTGGGCTGGCAGTGCGCCCGCTAATTCCGGCTGTGGGGCCGGTGATCGGCTGCTCAGCGGGAGCCCTCGCGGCGGATAACCGCGCTGCAGCCAGCCTTTTAGCCGGGCGCCTCCCGCTGCGGAGGATGCGCTGTCGAGGGCCTTTCAATTACAATGGACGGCGGCACTCTAATTTCCGGGTCTCAGCACGGGGCGCGCCTGCGCGGTGGGCGGGGTCGACTGCCGGCTGAGTCCTGCCTGCTCGTGACATCGCCACCCCCCACCCTCCCCTCCCCTACCGCCAACCCCAAACGTGGTTGTCCCGGGCAAGCCACCACAATCGCATAAGCGGCCGACTGCCAACAGCGGACAAATTGAAGAGCGCCTCGGCGGCCATCGTGGTGGCGAATTTCCGCGCGAACTTGAAATGTGTATAAGACTCTTTTTGATTAGAAAGTATTCATTTGTTTATTATATTCCACATATATAGTGGTTACGCCACGTCACACAAATTGAATTTTAATTTACAAAAGTAACTACTTTCATTGAACTCTGTCATAATTATCAAACGTAAGCAAAAATTGCATTAAACACAAACTGAGAAAATAATTAAATTATGAAAAGGTGTAGTAAATGTAGCTAGGCCATCTAGGGGTGTGACAGTTACTACCAACTGTCTGCCATAGTCACACATGGTATCACACCATTTCCAGGTATATGTAATTCCATACCAGCTTGGTATGGATGGCTTAGCAGTAAACTTTTTGCTATTTTCTGTAACCTGGCTACACACAATTCTTCTTTTAAATTTTTAAGGCTATGGCCTAAACTGTAATGGTCATCAGTCCCTAGACAAACTATTAAAACTAACTTACAATGAAAGCAACTCACACGCCCATGACCGAGGGATGACTCGAACCTCTGACTGGGACAAAACGCTCACACCGCATCAAAATATCACTCCCACGTGGCTACACATCATTAGCTGCAAGTTTCAGTAACGCTTTTTCACGCCGGAAAGAAACAGAGTGAGCCCTCTCCTTCAGTCCATTTTCTCATTCCAGTCGACAAAGCACTGGCAGTTCTGCGCCTGGCGTGATTGATGGCTTTATGCCTGGGAAAACGTTCCTCCATCAACACGCCTCAGTTTGAGCAGAACTGAGATGCAAGAAGTACAGCTGCAAAATACCCGGTGAAATATACAGTGAATAACATCAGATTTGTTTGATTACTCGGCATGTTGTGGTGTTACCCCACATTGTTTAATTTCTCCCGGTTTGTATAAAATTTCATTTTCTTTTTGTATGGACTGCCGTTGGCAGGCCATACAGTTTTATTGAAAAGCTGCCCGGTACACGGAAGCTGACTGCGTAGCGGCCGCGACAGATGGTCGCCTGACCCTGAGAAGGTTGCTGCAGTGCGCGCATGCACCACGGTGCTCTTTGGTCGTCAGTATTGCGGGAATAGCAAACGTTTAATTAATTTATTTATTTTTTATTAACATTTTATTTTTCGTAACTCCAGCACTATGCCAGATTACGACCATGTTCGATGGTACTAACTACAGCTTTCTTATAAATTAAAAGTACAGTTTATTTGAAAGATTTTATATTTATTGGCTGCTTTGAACCAGCCAATCGTTTGGAGGCTTCTAGAACTAAGGCGCAAAGTAAGAGCTTAATTTCGAGTGGTAGTCGGTGGCGGGCCTCTTGATAGGGGCCACGTATGCTGAGTTGCGGTTCCAAGTGATACAGCGGAAGTGTTATCCGCCTGGGGTTAGTTTCGTTGGAGAGCCTTAAGAGCTCTGACGAAGTGCATTTGCGCGTGGAGGTTCGGCGCCAGCAATTAGTCAATTAAGCGAGCTGCTGCTCCCGTGAAAGTGAGAGACTACGACGAAATTGTTTTTGTGGTAGAGGCCTGGACCATTAGAAAGGCTGAAAGGCGAAGGAAAATTCTTAGGATTCCATGGACGGCAAAAAGAACCAACAGATCTATATCAGAGCAAATAAAATCAGATTGCTCTCTGGAAGGTGTAATATTAAAACAGAAGCTGAACACTTTGGGCAGATAATGCGAAGACATGCCTCACTGAAAAAAAAAAAAAAAAAAAAAAAAAAAAAAAAAAAAAAAAAAAAAACAAAAAAAAAAAAAACATTAATGCTGGGGAAGATCGAAGGCACTAGAAGAAGAGGACGGCAGAGGATGAGGTGGATCGATGGCATCACAGAAGCAATGTGTTCCAACCTGGAAGATCTACGAATAGACCGAGCGAGGTGGCGCAGTGGTAAGACACTGGACTCGCATTCGGAAGTATGTTGGTTCAAATCCACCTCCGGCCATCCAGATTTAGGTTTTCCGTGATTTCCCTAAATCACTCCAGGCAAATGCCGGGATGGTTCCTTTGAAAGGGCACGGCCGATTTCCTCCCCCATCCTTCCCCAAAAATCCGAGCGTAAGCTCCGTCTCTAATGACCACGCTGTCGACGGGACGTAAAACCCTAAGCTTCCTTCCTTCCTTCTACGAATAGAGAGAGAGAGCTTCAAATACTCTATATAATAAGATCAACATTTAAATACCACGAGATCATTGATGATATCTGTGCATATGGCTTCAAGGTTAGATGCCACGCTGATCCTAATATATAAAGTTATTTCCAAAAGTCCGTTCTCAGTAGGCAGAGACAGTTTCGTCGCTACCAATTTCTAGCATCACACATCGAGAGCTGCACTACGTTTGAATCTGCGACCTGAGGAGAGGAGACATCCAATGGGACTGAAAATTTTATCAGGTAAGCAATCCTGATCTGTTGTGGAGCGTGCAAGTAGGAGAGGATCTCACCACAGAATAATAGGAACTTTCAGTGACTTTTAGCATTTACTTGGGGTGTGTGTGTGTGTCCGCATGTAAAGCTCGCTTGGCGAATTAATCAAGTGATATGCAAAGCATACATCGCAGGCATCCCTGAATAAACTTTGTGTTAGCAGCTCGTAAGTAGGACTCAAAAACTGTTCCTAAACGTACCAGGTATCCCCCGAGAGCTTTATAACGTTGTTTAAATAATCGATAGAAACATATTTAATTTACAGTAAATTACATAAGATTTGTGTGAATACCCAACGCCGGCCGCGGTGGCCGAGGGGACTAAGGCGCTCCAGTCACGGTCTGCACGGCCACTACAGTAGGGGGGTTCGAACCCCCCTCGGGCATGGATATTTGTGTCGTCCTTAGTCTTAGCTAGTTCATAAGTAGTTTGTAAGCTTAGGGACTGATGACCTCGTAGTTAAGTCCCATAAGTTCTACAAACATTTGATTACCCAACATGTTCTTTAAATAATCGATAGATACCTATTTAATGTATATATGTATATTGTAGATCGTTATTGTTTTATACGGTTTCATGGACTGTTATGTTTGTTGATTACAATCTCCTAGTGCAGAGCGATTCAACCTTTTAGGATATGCGACCTCTTCAAAGTTAAAATATTCTGGCGACCGCCGCCCCCCTCGTCATGAAACGTAAGGAAACAATGTCATCTCAAAGGAAACAAATTTAATTTTCTTCCATTTGCTACAGATTTTGTGATATTCCTGGCTTGTGGCCACTTCATATTTCTGGCCGCTGGCCGTTTCTTTGCCAACTTTGTACGTATCTTATAATGCGGAAGAAAGACAGATGTGCAGTATATGTTGAAATGTGGGGAGGGGAGCCGTAGCATATGTCACAGTAGGTGCTGGTTCCCGTGGGAAAGCCCCCCTACGTTACTGGTATTCTCCTCGCATTGGCTGCTGCATTTCACGTCACGTGATTTCTTTTAAAATTAGTTTTGTTTGTTATATACTAAATATTAATTATTCAGAGCTGAGAATTTGTAATAAATATCTCTCAAGGACAGGCTAGGTTTTGACAATTTAAAAAGTTTTAGATGCCTTCTCTTATTGTAACAAGAGAAGAGCGATTTCGCAGAAGGCGCGCGACGGCCCTGTTTTGGCGCGAAATAGAGCGTCAGGTGCCCTCTCGCAACGCGCCGCAGATTCAGTCTCGAGCTGACCACTATACGCGCCGGACCGGGCCGGTCATGAGTAAAGATTTGCGTAAATGTGATAACAGTCGAGGTCTCAACATGAACCATGGGCAGCATAGGCCGTATCATATTAACAATAGTTGCTCATATTTTATTATTATTTATTTAATAAATGGCATCCCTGACAATTAAAAATCTCGCGAGTCGCTTATTATGCTTCCATCATACAGAACTTATTTTAGCCTCACTTGTATGCTGTACAAGAACCAACGACCTGTGTGCTGTCTTCTGCGCTGGGGACACAACTATAGAAGACAACAGGTTAGTCAGAACTCTATGCTTTACATAAAGTCTTGGAAAGCAACTACGGCACCTCGTGCGTACTGTAGGGCGGTACAAACGCACACTGCTACGCAACAGCATCCGCAAGGATGTGGAGGTTTTAGGGGACTTGTGGGAGGAAGCAGTACTAACTTCTCCGTCCGCAAATAAAACTCTAGGAAGCTTGTACTTTCTTTTAAGTTGTTGGACGAAGTTCTTTTTATGTAATTTTTCGGAATGGACTACATTGTCCCATTTTTATAAGAGTTCCGACAGAAATAAATGTTTTGCTCAAATAGTGTTCGTATTTCAGGTAAGACACAGGCACGCTTACGCTTCTTAAGAAAGGGCCGACAGTATAGACAATTTGTAAAGAATTCGATTTTTTTAAACGTTTCAGTATAACTTATTGTTCCACGATATTTGACCTATATATTTGTTTCTAAAAACCGTTTTCAGGATTTGCGCTTATTCTTCATTAACTCACTATATTATAAAACAATTTATTATCTATTGGAGTCATATTCCATCTTACACAAGGAACTTTGTAATTTTCACATTAAATAAATTTTACTTAGGCATACCGCGGCGGAGTGGCCAAGCTCAATGAGGCGCTATGCTTCGATACGCGAGGCCATTCCTCATCTGGGATCCGATCGCCCCCTTGGGCATGGTTGTTTGTGTCGTCTTTAGTATAAGATAGTTCATAAGTAGTTTGTAAGTTTAGGGACTGATGTCCCCGCAGTTTAGTCCCTTAAGCTTAACAAACATTGACTTAGACATGCGGTTTTGTATGCCTAGTTATTTTATGGTACAAGTACTTCGACGAAATCACTGCCCTAGTGAAACTGTGGTAACCAAGCTTTAAACTACAACTATCGCTTTTGCAACCAGTTGTCTTACCAATTCTACTTTCATATCTTCAGTTCCACTAACATTGACTGATTTTGTCCCATGTAGAACGTAACTAAGTTATTAGTTTCATGAAACGCAGTTTTATAATTTTTTAAAACTGCTGTGTAGACTTTGAGATAATGCAGAAGCTTGGGCCTCTTGCAAAAGAATCTCCAGTAGATGTTAAATAATAACAGTGTTGGATAATTACACAGTGTGGATTACTATTGTGTCTATTATTAATAAAACCATAAGATGACCGGACAAATCGTTAGTTACCTTTTGCGCGACGCTCAGATGTATCCTTGAAATGATCGAATTATATGTCTAACTGTGATGGCACGACCCGTACATCATCATAAAATGGCAGTGATCAGTGAAACAAGTAAGTTAAGTTATCGTGGGTAACTGTAGTGTTGCAAAAAATTGGGGAAACGAGGCAGACGTATTTTGTAGGAGTATCAATCACCTAACTAATTAATAACAAGCGGTGTGTTTCTCTGTACAGTAAATTAATGAATAAAACTTTGCAGCCTGTGGAAGAAAAAGATCCCGTTTCGCCCGTGAAGTTGCTGGAAGTTTTGGTAAAGCAGCGTATCTACACACAGTGGGGTGATACATATGCCCACAAGCCACATGTTTGACGTTGCGAAGCCATCCTGACAGAGAAGAAGATGAAATGTCCTTAAAAGCTTGTGAATGGAAACCGAAAGGATTTGTTTCACGCAATTAATAATGCCTCATCTCAACCTATTACTTTGAGAACATTGTCAGATAACATTTGCATGATGAGCACGCTAATGATATCCTTATTTGTCATGACAACAGCGCTCCTCATCTCTATTACATCTCTTGTAGCCTTCACTTCTCTCTAGTTCCCATAGGAAATATGAGGGACCTGATGGAAAAACATCAAATTATCTGATAGTAGATAACTCGCATGTAACGTACTTCTACAACGTTATGTATTCATTTTGTAATATAAATACGTCAAACAGGTTTTAGACCAGCGATTTTATATATAAGAATGAACTAGGAGGTGTATAGTGACTCGTCGGAAGATGTTATTAATATTTGCCATGACGTGGAAGTATTTTATATTTTCCAACTTCACGAAAAACCGTTTAATTACGGCAAGCACATGCGGTAAATTCTTTTTACTTATTTCTTTTATGAAATATACGTGATTACAGATTTGCAAGCACGTTCATCTCTGCGTAATGCAACTAACACATATTTCAAGCAGCTTAACCTTGCAGTGGTCGCGTGTATTACATATGTAATCCACTTGTGGAAATTCGAATAACTATGGAAGTCCAGAAGCGACAGTGCTACGAGCAGATGGATTGCTGGCGGATCCTCTCAGTGTTGTGTGAGCGCCGGTCACGCATGGTTACCTCACAGGACCTCTATAGTCAATGTCGGCGGGGTACCACTGTAATCCGCGCGACCTGTTACGTAAGTATTTTCGTAAAACAGTTTATCCTGCTTACATAGTTTTTTCACTTGTTTGTTGGAATACGTATTACACATTTTCATTAATGTTATACAATGTATGAATATTTTAAATAATAGTGGAGTATCATTGAATTTTAGGAAAATTATGGATCAGTGGCAAGAAGGTCGAATTATAGCATTAAACCTTTGGTTCAGTGGAGATTAGACAAAAAAAGTGTTGCCAAGAAGTCTGTCTTTCAAAATAAAGGCCTTTCCTGGCATTCCTCTGCTGTAAAGTCAGCCATCACATTCGAAAATGAGACAGATGAGTATTTTGTGGATGGGTGCCCTGACTGCGGAAGATCAAGAAATGTTAGTGCAAGAAAAGTGTGTAAAGGGTGTAAAAATTTGGTTTGTCCCGATCATCCCAAGATCGTCAGTATTTCTTGTTCAGAAAATAATTATTATCTTTGTTTTTACATAAGTAAGTTTGAAAGTAAATCAAAGACAATGATGTTATATCTTACTGAAAATCGTGACTTGCTGGAAAAAGTTTGTTCTTTTTCATATATGAGGTGATATGTTAACTTTTTGTTGATAGTTTTTAATAAATATATGGGGAATACATAAAACACCCAATAAAAATATTTGAAAATTCAGTGGCCTCTTTTTTTGATTCAGACAATGATATACTTACGAAATCCACGTGACCACTTAAGTTTCTTTTTAGAGCTCGACCAATGCAGGGTTAAAGTTGGCCCGTACAAAATAATAAACTCATTTATTGTGTTTAGCGAGAACAGTATCACATCTATTTGCTCTCGATATGAACACGTCCAGCCGAGAGGAACGTCTCCGGACTGACGCTCGGCGCTTTTAGTATCTATGAGCAGGCTATCCGCTTTTAGAATGGGGAACGCGCGCTATCTACGTTCCTGAGTTTGACCGTCGGCAGATTATGATGTTCAGCACGAGCATTACGGAACCGAACGATTTGTTGCGTGTCCGGGGAGAGTCTGAAGAGTGTCTTCAATAACGTGCCAACCCAAGGTGAAACGATGTATATAAAAGCGAAGGAATAGATGGCCAGCCATCTTTACAAATGTTCGACATCGTTGGCTGGACACACTGGGAAAACATAAACAGCGGTGAACTTTGACGCAAACAACATTAGGATTTTTCTACAAGAGTCATTGAATTTCAAAATGTGGACAATCCATCACGTCGGCAAGGTTTGCTGTATTTATGTGAGAATGCGTTGAGAAATGTACACCAAAATTGGAGATTTCGACAGTTACTCCTGTAGTTGAATATTAGATTGGGTAATGAAAACAATAAAGGTCGTAGATGAATTTTGGGAAGTACAGAGGATATGTAATGCAAAATGGCAATGAGAAGAAAAGCGTTTTTGAAAAAAGAAGTAAGGGAGTATTTCCTAAAGGCATTTGTCTGGAGTGTTGCCTTATACAGTAGTGAAAAATTGATGATAAATAATTCAGACAGGAAGAGGATAGAGGCTTTTGAAATGTGATGTTACAGAAGAATGCTGAATATTAGGTGGGTGGGTCGCGTAACTAATAGGGAGGTTCAGAACAGAATTGGTGAGGAAAGGAATTTCTGCCATACCATGACTAAAAGAAAGTATTTATGGGTAGGAGACATTTTTGGACACCAAGGAATCTTGAATTTAGCGTTGGAGAGAAGTGCCTGAGGTATAAATGACAGAGGGTGACGAATACAGTAAGCAGGTTGAAGAGGGTGTAGGTTGCCGTTCCTATTCAAAGGAGATGAGGCGTGCACAGGAGACGGTAGCGTGTAGAGCTGCCATCAAAACAGTCTTTCGACTGAAGACCACAACAACAGAGAGTATTAGGGTTTAACGTGCCGTAGATAGCATGGTTATTAGAGGCGAAGGACAAGCTTTGGATCGTTTTGATAATGTTGGGTAAGTAAACCACCCTTACCGTCGAAAGGAACCTTTCCGGCATTTGCCTGGAATGTTTTACTAAATCACGGATAATCTAATTATTGATTGCTGGTGGATTTGAAGCGCTATCCTCCAGAATGCGAGTCAAGTTTGCTACTTTGTAATACCTTTGCCGCACCTTACTCGGTAATTATTCGTGGGAGTCGGAGCTTATGGTGGACGTGTGTCAGGTTAGTATTACATGCCTCTAGACACGACTGAAATAGTTATCGGGGTTCACTTCCAAGTGGCATTAGTCACTGATAAAATTGCTACTGCTGTTAATGAAATTCCAAAGCGAATTTAACCGACAAGACGACGGAAGGGCTTGTTGGTATAAAAAATATGATAGTCGGCACAAGACTCGCCATAAGCTCAGCACCCTTTCCTTCCCGTAGTCACTATTTCAATGGTGCATCGACCATTGATGAATACGGGACCCTGAGGGCCTCCTGACGATTGCTCAGGCTTTATCGTCTCTGTAGGTGGTCTGCTTCCTTCTGGAAGATGCAATCGGTCGTGTTCACCGTCAATTCCAACATCGTCAAATAATTGAATACCTCAGATTTATATTACTTCAACCGGCTTCTTTCAGCTCAGCTGCACGTCCTCTGCCAAACTGCGAGAGTTACGTAAACTGTCCCTGTGAGTCTGCGAGGTACGTTTAGAGTACAAGCCAGTAAACGTAATGAAACTGGAAAAGTCGTTATTGCTCTGTTATTGACATGAATCCTGTTTACTATCCTTGCACGCTGTGCTACTAAACTTGGCTGTAGCATCAAACATTAACCCATCGTAAACCAAAATTTACAATTTTGCATTTTCCGTCGCTATCTGTACGACTATAATTTGTACGAATTTGCATTACTCCTTCCTGGTAAGTCGGATTTCGTTTGTTTTTTTTATTACTTATGAATCGATTCATTGTTATGATGTTATGTAACTACATGCAATACTTCCTCTAAAATTACCACAACTAATATCATTGCGAAAGAATTCTCATGTTACATGTTTCTGGTTGTGATTATAGCAATGAAACTTCCGATTTTCATTCAATTCGAATTTCAACGGATGTCTCGATTGGAAACAAGCACTCTAGATCGTCGTTGTATTGAATATTCCGGTGCTGCGTTAATCACTACGAAAAAATAAATTGGACGGGAGTTGGCTAGACCTTATTAATTAGAGATTTAGGATTCTACAGCGGTTTATATAAAGTGTGACAACGTGCATCGGCTCTCATTTATCTCCTAAAACTAGCAACACCTTTAGGTATAATTCTGAGTAAACTACAAGTTCATAAAAAATTATACAAAGTGTTTACGCAAAATATGCACACTCTTAGGCTGATTGGTCTGCACTGTTTGCAGATTTGCGACCAATCCTAGCTCTCCCATATCCTGAAACAGCTAATATGTGTGTGTGTGTGTGTATATACATTGTTTGTTCATCTTAACAAGTGCCTCTAGTCTGTCTCAACCGTTCGGTCCAAAGTCAGTTTCATACTACCCTCCAATGTATGTCGTACAATTTTAATTATTAAATAAGTAAATCGTCACGTTGATCGTTTCTGTTAAAGGGCCGTCTTCAGATTCATGTAGCATTCGTTTAACTACACGTGGCAGACATGAGGTTGTACCACCTGTCAAGAGTTAATAGTTGGGAATACCGTGCTTTTGCTGCTTGTAAGCGACCCTGGAACACGTGGTTCTGAAGATTGACCATCAACAGGCCGAAACTGCTGACCATTTGGAGAAACGATTTCCGCAATGATTCACTAATTTAATAATTACAGCCTTTACATGAACATGTGGCTCATCAGTAACATTGAGGTCAATTCTAGTAATGAGAGAAAAGGATCTGTTACAAGGTGTCTCATTACAGAGTGAAGCCATGAGAATGTACACAATTCACAGGACAGATTAATGCATCTGAATCAAGTCTTACTCTGAAACAGCTTTATCAAGTTATTTACAATATTAGTCATTAAGATTCTAGTGTCCCGTGACTATCAGTTCAGATATTTACTTGGCTTCACTGAAGCTGTTACGCAGTGCTTCTGAACTGCTGTATGAAGATATACTGCATACCTGTGTTCTCGAGGGTTCACTCAGATTGTTTGAGATTGAATTCCATCAAACTTTCGTCCAATTTCGAGTTTGCGGTATTCTCAAAAAAGTGTAGCAATGATAATGTATAGTCGTCTTCTCTAACATTTCACCACCAATAAAATATTATCCCTCTCACAATACGGATTTCTAAAGTGTTACGATATTGAGAAAGCTATCTACGCATACACTGAGGACATACTTCATTCACCAGAAAATAAATTACAGGTCACTGGTGCCGTCCTTAGTATTAGCTAGTTCATAAGTAGTTTGTAAGTTTAGGGACTGATGACCCCGTAGTTAAGTCCCATAAGCTATACAAACATTTGTTTGTTGTTTGGTCACTGGGATATCTTGTGATCTGTCAAAGGCATTTGACTGTGAAAATCACAATATCCTTTTGAGAAAAATAGAAATCACGGTGTAACAGGAAATGTTTCAGAATGGTTCAAATCGTGTATCTCTAAGAGGAAACGAAAGGTGTCAGTAGGAAAGATATGTGTACTGAACTATTCATTAGGGAAATAATAACATGGGGCGGCTTGTGGGGTCTTCCAAGGTTACCTCTTAGAGCCCCTGCTTTCTTTTGTATATATCAATGACCATTCATTAACAACATTACCGGATGCCAAATTTGTTTTATTTGCAGATGACACAAACATTGCAACGGATATATATATATATATATATATATATATATATATATATATATATCTTAGAAATGTCGGCTAACTAAATTTTCATGGACGGTGACGAATGGTTTGTTGCCAATTCTCTGACACTAAACATTAAAAACAACAGTCAATATGCACTTTAGGACTTTTAAAAAGTGTCCTGCCAATATATTCCTGTTGGCATTGTCAAATACTTCGGATAACAGCTTAATAATAAATTGAACTTGATTTAGAGTACCATAGAACCACTGAAGAGCCTACACAAGTCCCTATTTTCTTTGCGAATCTTGACAGAAACACTAAATATGAAAATAAAGAAGAGCTAGCGTTTTATGCGTACTTCTGTTCCATAACGTGATATATGATTATCTTCTAGGGTTACACATCAGGCCAAGCTAAACTTTTTGCGGGTCCAAAAACCTGCAATACGAATAATTTTCGGCATCAACTCAAACCCAAAAAAACGTGCAATACAAATCGTGTGCGGAGTAAACTCAAGAACATCCTTCAGAGAGCTATTTAAGGAACAGGGGATACTAACTATTGCTTCCCAATACACTCAATTTCTAATGAAAATTAACATTAAAAATATTTTTAAAATAACAGCTCAGTGCATGGGATCAATACTAGAAATAGGATTAACTTCCACAGTGATTTAAAATTACTTACTTTGTCTCAGAAAGGTGTCTACTATTTAGCAACACACGTTTTCAATAATATGACATCGACCGTATAAACTTCCAGTTTGGACGGAGTAATGGACATTTTGTGATCAACTCCTTCTACTCCACTGATGAATTTCTTAGCAGAAGTGATTGACGTGTCTATGTCATTGTATACAATATTAACAAATGTGAACAAGTTTTATGTCCATTAGAAAGGAAATATTCTTTAGATACAGTTTTTTTCCCTTCCGATTCCATGTCAAAAATGAGTTATGTTTGGGATCTGTGGAAGGCACATTACCAAATTTGGTCTCATTTTGCAAGTATTTATTGTGTATCTGGTTTTCTGACATGTTCCAAATCCCAGGAGATCTCCTCAATTTGGATGAACTGGAACGAAAAATACATGCAAACATCTAATTTAATCTATGATGAGAATTGCGTGTGTCAGAATTCTCGAGTTGGTGCGTGTGAGGTATGTAATTTCTAACTGTTTTAGTTGTCGTATCAAACAATTACCTGTCCCACTTACGTACAAGGTACGTGTTTGCGGAACAGTTATGAGTTTTTTTCGATGTCTCAGCAGAGGAGTGTGACATTTATCTCACGCATAACTTAGTTACCGATTAACTAATATAAGAATAACAAATATCTGCATAATAAAAACAAACAATAAAACCTTTTCTTATGTCACATTATACCACTGACAAAGTATCCTCGCATAGCAGAATAAATGATAGTGCTGCCGTATTGTGTGGGAGAAGTACCGCTAAGCCGCACTCAGTCGTTAAATGCAGTGGTATAATGTTGCTTCTATTACACATGTCAAGCGCAAGTTCAGCAATCAAATTAATGTAAGCGTTCGGTCCAGATCTACCAGTCAATGCCGAAAATGCTAATTTTCTTAAAGCTTAGCAGTTCGATAAACCTTTTACCGCGCTTATGAATGTGATTTACAGAGTAATTATATGGTAGTAAAAATCGATTTTGACGATGACATCTGGGAGACAGAGCGTCACAGCGTACCACCTCTTCTGGAACATCACAGACTTCCGGAGACTGCACTTCACTGAAATAAATTTTTCGTAGTACATACACTAACTACTTCGTAATACGATGTATTATGGAACCAGTCACTTCTTATTTATTTAAATAAGTATTGCCATTCGTAGATTGCCCATCATTACAGGTATTCTAGCATACACTTAATCACGTAGGTCAGATCGTACATTGTCCTGCGAAACTCTTTATTCTTTTACATCACGTTCTAAATCTAAACGCCTTCGGAGTTTCTCAACCGAAAGCGGACAGTTCAAAATATCGTACATGTTGTTTAAAACAAAAAGTCTGTTTGGTAATGGAGAAAGTACGTTTCAAATGTTCAAATGTTTGTAAAGCTTATGGGACTTAACTACGGGGTTATCAGTCCCCAAACTTACAAACTACTTATGAACTACTTACGAACTAGGACGGCACAAATATCCATGCCCGAGGGGGGATTCGAACCCCCGAGTGTAGTGGCCGTGCATACCGTGACTGAAGCGCCTCAGACCCCTCGTCCACCGCGGCCGGCAAAGTACGTTTCGGAAAAAATGGAGGAGTGGGAGAAGGCTAAAACTACAGAGGGAAAACAAAACTTTAATACAATGAGAAAATTGAGTCAGATGTGCGTTTTAGTAGTTGTTCAGAGGTAAAGCAGCTTGCACCTACATGTTAGTTCGAAGAGCTGACCCAAAGCGCTACAACTTAACGTTCTACTCTGACGTACGTTTCACATTATATACATCTACATATACAAACATACGTCGCAATCCAGCGAAAGGTAGGTGGCGGAGGGCACTGTGTACCAGCATGTTACTTGCTTTAATGTTCCCTTATAGAAAAAGGGAAAAACGAGGCCATACGAGTACTAATATCTCTGATCTTATTCTTGTGGTCTTTATGTGAAATGTAGGTTGGCGGCAATAGACTCGTTCTGCAGTCCGCCTCAAATGCTGACCCTCTAAATTTCAACAGTGCTTCTCACAAAAGAAATTCGCCTTCCCTCCAGCGACTCACAGTTGAGTTCCCGAAGTATTTCAGTAACACTTGCGCGTTGATGGAAAGTATCAGTTACAAACCTTGCCGCCCGCCTCTGAACTGCCTCCATGGCCTCCTTTAAACCGATATGGTTGGGATCCCAGACACTCAATGAATACTCAAGACGCGATCGTACAATTTATATGCCGTCTCCTTTACAGACGAATCACACCTTCCCAAAATTCTCCCAAAACACCGAAGTCGACCATTTCCTCTCCCCACGACTGTCCTTATATGGTCTTTTCAACTCACACAGCTGAGCAGTGTTACACTTAGGTATTTAATTGACGTGACTCTGTCACGCAGTTCACTACTAATGCTGTATTCACCTTATATTTTCCAACATTTAGCACTAATTTCGATTCCTCACACCTACAAATTTGGTTCAAGTCATCCAGCATCCTTTCTACAGTCATTCAACGACGACACCCTCTTGTATATCACAGCATCATCAGCAATAGGCGCAGATAGCAAATCACTCTGTCCGTCAGTTCATTTATATACATAGAAAATAATGGCGGTCCTTTCAAAATTCCCTTGGATGCTTCTGTGTACAGACAAAACTGCAGTTAATTTCGTACCTTAAGGTACGATAAACTCTGTAACTGACTGCTGTTTAAGGCCATTACGTCAGTAACCGACTAAATCACAACATACCACGAGTGTAGCAAAAATCGTGCGATCTACCTCCTTTTAAATAAAACATTCACAAACTTTAATCCACAATAAAATTTATTTATTTATTATTGTATCCGAAAGCGTCAGCAATTTGTGAATAAGCTGAGAATTTTTGTTAGGCAGGAGTCTTGCTTCGCACAGTTGTGGTAAT
This sequence comes from Locusta migratoria, assembly GCA_026315105.1. Taxonomy (NCBI): domain Eukaryota; kingdom Metazoa; phylum Arthropoda; class Insecta; order Orthoptera; family Acrididae; genus Locusta; species Locusta migratoria. The sequence continues at coordinate 401,365,327 of CM048746.1, forward strand.
CACTGTTTGCGCAAGGCATGTGTTCAGTGAACCTACCGAGGGTAAAACCCATGTTCGAATGCCGGTCTGGTCAAATTTGAAAATTTTCCCATGAATGTAATTGAATGCCCACTGGCAGATAATGTGTGTAATTGTCTTGTTTCATCACTTATAATAATCTCGTACATCCAGAATAAGGACCACGAAGACGTGAGGAATCATGGCTGGTACAAATCATGTAGGCAGTCATTACTGTCTAGCTGTATTGCAAGTGGTATAACTAGCAGTCTACCCTTACAAGCAATTATTTCTGGTTCTGGGTGTTTGTTTATACATCTCTGTGTACCATGGATGATACTAGTTGAAGAACGCACCAGTGGGCGCATAGCCTGCTTTTCAAGTCCCCAGGTACGGCTTCTGCCGGCGTTGTGATCCCCTCACGCTTCATGTTAACGGAGGTAAACCGCTGCGGATCCAGGGGCGCTTACGACTTTTTAATGGTGGCCTACAGACCTTTAAGGGCGCTTAAATTCCTTTTACAGCTTTCTCTCATGTGATGAAGGTGCTATATTCTCATGGCGGGGACGGAAAGGAGAAATATATAGCTCTTCTGGGGAAAAAATTATCACCTGACACATAACTACTAAGCACACTGAATAAAATTGAACGAAGCGTTTATGATAGAATGCTTTAGGGTAACTGGGATTTTGTTTTACGCCACTCTTTTGGCCGAAGAAGTTGTTTTTTATTTATGCAGAATCATAGGTTGGAAGCCACTTCTCCATTTAGAAGAGAGAATTTGTAAACTGGACAACTGGCGGTATAGTCATGTGATAATGTTGGCAAAGATGCCAAACGCCGGCAGTCACGTGACATTGGCATTGGGCAATCACGTGACAACACACGTGTTTTGTCATGAAATCTTAGGTTTAGGAGAGAAATTATTTCTCTGAGACTTAACAAAAATCGGCTTTTCTATTCGTTCATACATCTTTGCGTTATTTCCTAAATATATTTTAATATTATCTGCAAATCATTGTATTTTACTAGGTCTGGAACCTCACGCTTCCATTACAACGACAGTGATCACTTAATTGGCGTCAGGAAACCTTCAGAGAGACGTGAAATAAAAATCGCCTGTCAATGTACTGCCATTTTAGCACCACGGCTATTACGTTGGAGATCACTCAGCCAGTTCGCATAAGAAGGCGAATCAGTCGATCTGTTTGACAGTTCCTTACCAGTACTGTAGTTAGAAACCTGAATATTAGGATAACTGCAATTTCGTGGTATTTAACCTCGAACAGTGGTCCAAATATCTCAATAACTAAACAACCTCGAAAGTTAATGGTTATCATGTGGTCTAGGGCCAACTTCCTTGAAAACATATCTAACATCGTGACAGAAAAATGTTTTGGGAGAGACGCTCGTGTAAAAAGTGATTCTTTTTTTCTCGGTCATTAGACTGTACTGATTTTATTATTTTTACTATGGAATCGGGATTTCGATCATAACCTAATGTCGCGTGCTACAATGTCATCAAATCGTCAATTTAAGGCCGATAGAAATATTTTGAAATAAAAATAACTATATAAATACAACCAAATGGCGGAAAAACCATTTGTGAAGTTTTACACCACTATCACTCCAGAAAAATTAAAATATACTGTAACGTGGATGTTTGTCCACTTATCATCAGTTATGAGAAGTTGGCAACCTTAGTGCAGCTGTCCACGTTATGTTTCAATATTTCACCAAAAGTTGAGTAGGTACTCAAAGTTTCAGGCTCCTTAATGCAATACTGGACTTGTGAAAGTTGACAAACAGTACGATTTATTTGATATCTTGCGGTAACTGGCTTCCAAGCTAACGGTACTGGAAGTAAAAGTACTGCACATCTTGAGATAAATCTACAGAGACTTCCTATGAGATTGTCAGCAGCTTTAAACAAAATTCAAGATGCTCAGGTGAGGACCTCTGGTGGACTTACCTAAGATTTCCTTCATTGAGGTGACGCTGTAATTAAATAACACTGCATTGGTTAATACAGCCTAAGCAGGACCTCAATGCTACTCCAAATTACAGTACAAGTTCCAAACGGAATCCCACCACACAAATCACGGTGATTAGTCATAAAATTTGCACAGCCCACTCCCGGTTGCACCGTCAGCTAAGCGTGGGAGGTTTTCAACAGTTACTCCATCATATTACTGTGCATGATCTCACGACCGACATACCTCACTTTATTAGGTAGCTGACTGACATGTAGCACACACATGAGTAGTTCCATTTTGAAGCCCATGACTCCGGTGGAATATACACTGTTCAACCACAATATGTATATAAACCTGACCAAGAAATTAAGGAAGTTACTGCTAGACGAATGAACAGTGAATGTTCCCTTAGTAGCCATGCTGCCCTTATGTAGAAGCTTTTCCTGAGTTTGAGCGAGAGCAAAGTTTTAAAGCCTGGATGATCAGCATTTCGAAAACTGTAAAACTTGTAGAGTCTGCATGGATTACTGTGGTGAGTGTCTTCAGCGAGAGGCATAACCAAAATGAAACAAAAGATCTAGGCGTTGGGCGTCCACGCCTGAGTACAGATATCGAACGTGGATAGCGCGCAGACTGGTAAAACAAAATAGGCTGCAAAATGAGTCAAAACTTACCTCAGACGTTAATGGTGGGCAGAATACAAGTCCGTCAGAACACACATTGAACCGAACACGCCTAATGATGGGTCTCCGCAGCCGATGATCTAAGAATTTGCCTCTCTTAACACCACGACATCAACAAATTTGACTGAAACTGGCATGTGATTGTCGACACTGGACGTAGAGGGCAGTGGCAGTGTATGGCAAGGTCTTTTGAATCGTGAAACGTTCTTCATAATAGCGGTAAAAGATATTTACGTGGGCGTCCATGAGCCCAGTGGGGATCGTGCAATGCTCCATGAGGGGCAAGAAATCCCTTACAGTGGTGCTGACCATGTAAATCCCCCCCCCCCTACATGTACATGAACTTCTACATCCATACTCCTGTCGGATTGCGGCTTGCTTTCCTTTGCTAGGAGTTCCCTCTTCTTGACCGTACACGCCGTACTCTACCGCGCGCACCCCGTTGGGTGGTACCCTCGCCACAGTCCGATTGGATCTCTTCCAAGCTCCTTAGACCAAGCGAGTCGCCGTATCACACTGACCTGATGTGTGGCTTATGGAAAGCCGCTAGACCACAAAATCCTAATTTTCTTTCCTCCCGTGCGTCATGGAAGGGATCCTGATACGCTTTGAAATTTCTGTGTGATGCTCTGCCTATTACACCGTAGGACTCTCTTCAACTGTCGGCAGTCTCTGTCAGTCATCAGAGGTCGGCTTGTACGATTTTATGTTGTACGTGTCCACTTCACTATCACATCAGGAAAAGTAGACCTACGGATGTTTTAGTGTACAAGTCATCCTGTCACATGCCCACTTTAGAAATCAGAGAGTTACTGCTCTCTCGCGATGTATGACGACTACTGAGGTTGCTGATAGGAAGTACCTGGTAGTAGGTGGCTGCACAATGTACATAATAAGAAAAACGTTTGTTTTTGGGTGTGTCCGGATTAGTGATTGCAATCCAGCACTGTTTTCAATCCATCGGGATTTTTGCTGGATTGCCTTCAATCCAGCGGGATCCCGCAAAGTATATGTATTTTTTTTAAGTCATTAAATATTGACATTAAAGTCTTTTGGGTCTTGTACCGCGTCATGACGTAAGGCTATTTCTTAAATAACCGACGTTCCGGCCAACGTTACAGTGGCCTTCATCTGGGTATACTGATGTGAGCTGGTTGTTACTACACTTTATATTACTTTCATTAAGACATTACGTCATAATTTTTAAAAATACGTGATGTTATTGGTGAATTTTTGGCGGAAGAGTGGAACTTTATTTTGATAGGATGCTGACGCTTGCATAGCGAGACATGATTGGTGTTCATCGGCGAATGGGGTGAGGGCTTCCGTTTCTCTCCTGCTGGCCGTGGGCCGCGCGGCGGCAGTTGCTTACAAGTGACGCTCGCGTGTTGTGTTGTCATTGCGGCCTATTTCGCTGTTATGGCTGGTATCCAAGAGGGGGCAAGCCTGAGTCCATCTTCTCTATTCATGTTATTAGGGTGTTTTACAATTACGATGGCTTCCCTTATCTTGCGTTTAATCATCCCTGGTTGCTTGGCGAGTATTTTGGCATCGTTAAATTTTATCTTTTTGCTGCAATCTTGCTGGTGTTCGGTTACTGCAGATTTATTGTGTTGGCCTAATCGAATGTAGCGTTCATGTTCTCGTATGCGTGTTGCCCCGCCCTCCCACTGGGCAGTACTGAAAGTAATATAAAGTGTAGTAACAACCAGCTCACATCAGTATACCCAGATGAAGGCCACGGTAACGTTGGCCGAAACGTCGGTTATTTAAGTAATAGCCTTATATTATGACGTGGTACAACACCCAGAAAACTTTTATGTCATCTGATTCTGGCCGTGGAAGCCGACGTAATTATATCATTAAAAATTCTTTTTATAATAAAATATTTATAAAAAATCACAAAAGTCAACGATATCTTACGGCATCTCATAAACTATTTTGCTGCTTTTGCTGTTTGACTACTTCCTGATTAACATTCATAGTTTTATCTCCCAATCTACTTCTTATAGAACTACATATGTAGCCAGCGGCGGAAAAGCCTCTTTCTGCCTCCACACTACTTGGTTCTATGGTTAATAAATAGTCACGCAACAAAGTCAACTACTTTCCTTGTACTCCATTAGTTTCAAATACTGACATTTTTAAAATATTTTTTCGCAATCTGTTCCAGTTTTGATCTGTTTAGTGTTGCTGGGGCCGAGCGCTGGGTTCCCAGCTTATGTCAGGATGAGGCGTGGAACCTGGAGGAGCGCCAGACGACGCTAATAAAACAGAATTAAAGTTTACACGTTTATTTCATAGCGTACAATAATTCGGATGAAGACGCTAGCTCGACAGGAGCTAGAGCAGTAGGTGGCGTCGCCTTCGGGTGCGTCCGCTTGCCGTCACGCTGGGACCTCGGTTTCCGACTGCTGGGAGTCGTCTGGACGTCTGGGAGTCGAAGCAGAGACTGTTATTGAGAAGTACTTGGTCCCTTCTCCAGCCCATGCAGCTACTAGTGGATTCATGCGTGGACCCCCTTGAGGTCGAACGCCGTGCTGATACCAGACTCTGTATACTGGCTGGTAGGATTAGCACCAGAGTGCTAATTCGACGACAGGGACATTGACCTTCGGTAACTAACAACTGAAGATTGCACTGGCCTCAGGCAGCAAACATACTGTTGTGAAGTCGTCAGCACAGCGGATCACCATCTTCCCCGGATGATGGTTAGTGCGAAGATGTCATCGACCAGACTCCATCTCTTAGCTGCCTCTACCAGCTACCAGTATGTACTGCTATCTGTGACGGAGACTGAGCACACTGATTAATCCAGTGAATCGACGACTGCCTCCTGAGCATGTCGATCCCGAAGACCAAGTGCCTGCTACTTCTAAAAGCTGGAGTATATATACATAAAATTTGCTGAAGCTATGGCGTATGAAACGGTTCGAATGTTTTTCATTTGAAAATGTAGTGTTCACTTGATGTTCCTTTACCGCTGACGGCCGTCCGCGGCGGCCGAGGGGACTGAGACGCTCCAGTCACGGTCTGCACTACGGTCGGGGGTTCTAATCGCCCCTGGGGCATGGATATTTGTGCCGTCCTTAGGTTAAGCTATTTGATAAGTAGTTTGTAAGTTTAGGGACTGATGACCCCGTAGTTAAGTCCCATAAGTTATACAAACATTTAAACATTTGAACCGCTGACTCATCCGCGGTCTTATTCACTCTTGTGACACAGTTATGTGGAGTTATGAAATGTTTACTAGCTGCCTTTCTGTCTGACAGCCGTGTCACTCACTCAGCAGACGGTAGGCTTTCCAACTTTCCGACGCAGCGTCTGCCGTCGTCACGAAAGACAAGCGAGCATTTCTACTACAGAGCTGCTGACCTGATTCTGTCCAGCTACGGTGAACGGTCCAAGATTTTAAACATATTTCCCTGTCCCTATTTTTGTGGTGTAACAGTGTAAACTTCATTGTCTTGTTTCAGCTCCATTTCTAATTCCTATTGTAAAGCTAAATTATTTTGCAGAGACTGTTGACTATTATCTGCATCATTTCCAAGTTGCACATTTTCAGCAGCATCTTTAATAACTCGACGTAAAATAATTTTCATTTTTTGTCGTAACTTATTGTTTTTCGGACTGGTCGTGTACAATTATTGTTTTTTTTTTTTTTTTTTTTTTGTGCTGCTAGTAAATCAACCAAGCACTGACTTCACGACCCCTTTCTTTCACAGGTGCACCTAGTGTCTCGGATTGCTCATTGCTTAAAACTGTCTTGCTTCTCCAACTTCTCTAAAATAAATCGAAATATTGTGTCTGCAGTTATTAGGGTAGACTCTCCTGCACAGTGTTTCGACACACAATTTAAAGGGCTGTTGTTGTTGTTATTGTTGTGGTCTTCAGTCCAGAGACTGGTTTGATGCAGCTCTCCACCCTACTCTATCCTGAGCAAGCCTTTTCATCTGCTCATAAGAACGACAACCCACATCCACTTGAATCTGCTTACTATACGCGTCTCTTGGTCTCCCTCTGCGATTTTTACCCCACACACTTCCCTCCAACGCTAAATTCACAATTCCTTGATGTCTAAGAATGTGTCCTACCAACCTATCCCTTCTTTTAGTCAAGGTATGCCAGAAATTTCTTTTCTCCCCAATTCTGTTCAGTACCTCCTCATTAGTTACGCGATCCACCCACCTAATCTTCAGCATTCTTCTGTAGCACCACATTTCAAAAGCCTCTATCCTCTTTCTGTCCACACTGCTTATCGTCCATGTCTCACTCCCATACAAGGCAACACTCCATACAAATGCCTTCAGAAAGGACTTCCTTAGGCTTAAATCAATATTCGATGTTAACAAATTTCTCTTTTTCAAAAACGCCTTTCTACCCATTGCCATTCTGTATTTTATATCCTCTGTACTGCGACCATCATTTGTTATTTTACTGCCCAAGTAAGAAAAGTCATCTACCTCCTTTATTGTTTCGTTACCTAATCTAATTACTTCAGCATCACCTGATTTTCTGACACTGCACTCCATTACCCTAGTTTTACTCTTGTTAATGTTCATCTTATATGCACCTTTCAGCACACTGTCCATTCCGTTCAATTGCTCTTCCAGGTCCTTTGCTGTATCTGACAGAATTACTATGTCGTCGGCAAAACGCAATGTTTTTAATTCTTCACCCTTAACTTTAATTCCTTCTCCAAATTTCTCCTTGCTTTCCTTTATAGCTTGCTCAATGTACAAATTGACCAACATTGGGGAAAGGCTACAACCCTGTCTTACTCCCTTTCCAACCACTGCATCCATTTCATGCCCTTCAACTCTGACAACCGCTGTCTGGTTTTTGTACAAGTTGTAAATAACCTTACGCTCCCTATATTTTACTCCTGCTTGCTTCAGAACTTGAAAGAGTTTATTCCAATCAACATTGTCAAAAGCCTTCTCCAAATCTACAAAAGCTAGAAATGTAGGTTTGCCTTTTCTTAATCTATCTTCTAGGATAAGCCGTAAAGTGAGTATTGCCTCCCGTGTTCCTACATTTCTCCTGAACCCAAACTGATCTTCCCCGAGGTCGGCTTCTACCCGCTTTTCCATCCTTCTGTATATAATTCGTGTTAATATTTTGCAACCATGACTTATTAAACTGATGGTTCTGTAGTTTTCACACCTGACTGCACCCGCTTTCTTTGGAATGGGGATTATAACATTTTTCTTAAAGTCTGAGGGTACTTCACCTGTCTCGTACATCTTACACACCAGGTGAAACAAGTTTGTCATGGCTGGTTCTCCCAGAGACTTCAGTAGCTCTGACGGGATATCATCTACTCTTAAAGGGCTACATGTTGTTAATGACGTTGCGAATTTAAGACTCACTACGAAGTAAATTTAAGGCGGCAAATTTGAAAGAATTTGCGCGATTTTATGCTTGCGGATCCGCAGGCTATTGCGGTATCCCGCCGTTCCTAAATGTATGCTGGGTTGCGGGATCCCACTCTGCTGGGTTGCAATACCTAGTCCGGATACTTTTGATAATAGATAACGCAAACTTCGTAGTGTCGCCTGCTGGCCATTTCTTCGTGAGTAACGAATATGCGCCCGAGTGTCGTGCCTGGTACTTTAGGCTTGTTGCACTCACGATTTTTGACGGCCGGTAAATATCGGCCGATATTTTATCGTTGCATCGATGCATGCACACACGCCGGCATTTTACCGTTCAAACAAGCAGTCGCTGGGCTGTCGTGGACGAGTGAAGGTGATTCCTAACGTGAATTAATGAATCCCAAACTATTTCGCATATTATTATGGAAAGTATTGCAGGCATGGTACAAATAACTAATTAAGTACCGTATCATCACAAATTAGTATATTATTTACGAAATGAATTCTTTATTTGCTCTCCATTTCCTCAAAGCCCTCATTCAGTTCGCAGGAAAGTTGTCTCATCGTATCTCTAGTCGAATTTCTGTCAAACCAGTCAAAAGTTTTGTTCCACAAAACTGTTCGTGCTTCTACTACCGTATCTCTTAATCAGGTAATCCAATGCAAACGCATGCCTCATACAGGCAAATGACTATTTCCTTGTGGGTATAGAAAGGAGTTCGATGCCTTGCGAGAATGCAGATAAAGCTGCGAGAAAATAGGAGCCGGCCGTGGTGGCCGAGGGTACTGAGGCGCACCAGTCACGGTCTGCACGGCCACTACGGTCGGGGGTTCGAATCCCCCCTCAGGCATGGATATTTGTGCCGTCGTTAGTATTAGCAAGTTCATAAGTAGTTTGTAAGTTTAGGGACTGATGACCCTGTAGTTAAGTCCCATACGCTATGCAAACATTTGAACATTTGATCAAATGTTCAAATGTTTTGTAATTCTATCGGACCAAACTGCGTGGTCATCAGTCCGTAACTTACAAACTACTTAAACTAAGGTAAACTAACCTAAGGACAACACACACACACACACTCATGGCCCAGGGAGGACTCGAACCTCCACGGCGAGCAACCGCGCGCTCCGCAGCGAGACGCTTTAGACCGCTCGACTACTCCACCGCGGCTGAATATTTGAGAAAATAGGATAATGGACACAAAGGCACAATAGTTTGATGATTAGGGGCAGGGCTAGAAACGTTTCTGAACAGCCGATCGCTCAGAGGACTAGCCGCCCTCCATAATAGAACAAAGTGAAGATCGAAATAACATCATAAACAATGGCACGATCTACCCGAAGAATAAAAAAGGAAAAAAAAAATACACACAAATAACGAGAACGAGTCGCACTCTGACATAAAATTTTCGCCATCGAATTTTATTAAGTACCCTGGGACAGTCGAGAATTGAAATATTTTTAATTTATTGTATACAGAATCAATATTTTTACATTTTAATCCTATATGCGCTACGTCGACTGTATGGCGAGAAGTGACTGCGGGAACTGTGCATCGAGGATGGCCGGTAAAAATTGGTGCGTGTGCAGCTCAGCTGCCGTTTGCCCACGTGCACCACTGTATTGCCGGCACCGGCTCGGCGCCGGTGGTCTGCAGTGTCAGGCGCCTGCTGTGGCAGCTGACCAATTTTTTTTTTTTTTTTTTTTTTTTTTTTTTTTTTTTTTTTTTTTTTTTGCCGGGGCCGGTCCGTGGCCGTCCAGTGTGCAAGTTACAATGCTTCCTAGTGACGTCTTCCTAGTGACGTAACTATGGAAGGGGGGGGGGGGAAATGAGGGGGATGCAACCGCCCCCAGACCCCCCCCCCCCCAAAAAAAAAAAAGAAAGAAATCGTATAACAGCAATCTGGTAAAGGTAAAAATTGGAAACTTGGGGTGTTTTACCATAAGCTTTCATTGGATGGAAGTGAATTAGTTGCTTCAACGGGAGTGGTAGATGGTAGTCTGGAAACTGACTAAAATTTTGCTCGTCAAGCAGAGCTATCCCCTACCCCAAGTCAAATCCTAGTTACGCCACTGATGTTTTCCAATGGGTCACAGCTGGTGTGGATATGTGTGCGCAATCAGCCTTAGACCGTGACGGCGCCGTCCGCTTGTGCAGTGGACGCGGCGAGAGCAATTTGTAAACTCGCAGCAGCGCCGGCAGTTAACCGCAGATTACGGCACCGGCGCTGCGGCGGCGGCGGCGACTGCGCCTACTGCGCATGCGCGGCGCCGGGGCCAGCTGGCAGCTCGCTACGAGGGCGACATTGTCTGCGCCCGCGGAGACGTGCATTACGGCACAAGTAGGTGCCGTCCCATTGTAGCGGCGCGTAATCAGCGCGCACAATGCGCGAGAGCAGCCCCTCTGATAAAAGGAGCTGCGAAATAATTACGGCCGGCCAAAGGAGGGGGGAGAAATAATAACACGTTTCTGTCTCTCCTGGGTCGCAACAAAAGCGCAAGCTGGTACTGTTACCGCCCGCAGACAAAGACCAACATTTTATAGAAAAGTGCTGGCTGTTTTTTCAAAGCTGGGAAACTACTGTGGCGAGGGGTGCGGTTAGGTGAGGCAGCCGCCGTCGGGCTTGAGTCTGCCGAGATAGCTCCAGGTGACCCCATTGTGTAGTGTGTACACCAGCCGGGTAGGGCGCGCAGCAGGTACACTGCAAGGGGATGCGTCGAGCACTGCTCGGTACCTCCAGCGCTCTGTGCCGTTCTGTGTCACAAAAGATACACCCCCGCCGCTCTGTTGCGCGTAACGTTCTGTTCGCGCGCCAATATCCGTTACGTTCCGCTGTCCGTGAAACGAGGCAGCCACAAAGGGTTGTTGTTACCCCAACGCTTTATCGACGCCAGGCTTACATTGTCCCTCCCTCTGTTGCGTTGATTGGGGGGTTCTTCTCAATGGTGAACATCGTGTGTGTGACTCACGCGCTCAGCTTTCAATCGCACAGTTTTGTAAAAATCGTGAAATGGGAGTCTACCCTAGGTACTTTGACGAAACCTTTGATAAATATGAGTGGAACACGCCACTTTAAATTCTGTAAAAATAATTCTGAAGCAATACGCCACTTTAAATTCTGAAAAAAAATGAAAAATAAAAACTGCAAATGGTTTGTAAACCCATGACACCACAATGCTGGACTCATTCGTCCCTGTACTTACAAAAAACTTTAATTTAACACACACACACACTTGAGGGACGACTCGAACATCTGGTGGGCGCAGTTGCGTCTTCCGTGACATGGTACCTTAGACAACGCGGCCATCCCACGTGGCCCAAGGATAAGAGATAGCAAGAAAAATATCGAATTTTTTGTCTAACTGTACATCTAGTTAGTACGAGAATGTGTTCATTTTTACAGCTGTGAATAAATAAAAATTTAATTTAATGATGGAACAGAGGTTTATCGGAAACAATTAAAAAATTGTTGTCCGTATTATTCTGTTAACACGAAAAGAAACAAGAGATACAAATCCAAAATGAACGTCGTTATTTATAACTTTTACTGAAATCAGATTCTACGTCACTAAAAGGCTGAACCCCGGACACGTTTCCCAGCTGTTGTATATTACTTCAGACTTCCAGCAGGAACAGAATTTAGATCTTTAATTGCGTGCATAATTATCTACCACTTGTAAAAATTAAAATGGTATCCTATTGTAATAAATTGAGACAGATTATCCTATATAAAGCTCAACACTGTCTCACAGTTTATTACATATCGAACGATGTGGTACAGTAGTAACACACTGAATTGAAATTTGGAGGTCCCCGGTTCAAACCCGTCAGCGACCATTCTCACTTCTGTTCTCCTTGATTAGCCTAAAGCATTCAAGATGTTCAAAACGTTCAAATGTTTGTTAAGCTTATGGGACTTAACTACGGGGTCATCAGTCCCTAAACTTACAAACTACTTATGAACTACTTACGAACTAGGACGGCACAAATATCCATGCCCGAGGGGGGATTCGAACCCCCGACCGTAGTGGCCGTGCTGGCATTCAAGAGCCTTTGTAAATTCCTTCACCATCCCTGACAAGTTTTGTCCGAGTGTATGCTCCGTCTCTAATGAGCAAGGGACAAAAAATCTAACCTTCCTTTTTTCTACCTTCTTCCTTCAGGTATTACATTTAGGGACTGTTAAAAACATATGAAATATTGATTTAAAAGAAAAAATCTTATTTATTTCGTCCACATGACTGAACACTATCAGTGCTGATTTCAAGTCTTGATGGCTCACGTCCTCCGCAAAGAAAAAGAGAAAAATAAAATGCACTCAGACTTATAAATCAATAAAAAGGCCCATTTTAAATTTGTAACATGCACTGGAAAGTTATTTTCAAAATGTTAAATGTTTGTAAAGCCTATCAGTCCTTAAACTTACAAACTACTTATGAACTACTTACGAACTAGGACGGCACAAATATCCTTGTCCGAGGGGGGATTCGAACCCCCGACCGTAGTGGCCGTGCAGACCGTGACTGAAGCGCCTCAGTCCTCTCGGCCAACGCGGCCGCCAAGTTATTTTTATTTATATGTTTTACAGATAAAACAGTTAAATATTTCATGAGTAGTACGCGATTCCTCATGACTCGAAAGCTGTACTAACAATGTTCAATCACGTGAACGAAATCGACATGTGGTTCTTTAAAATAAATATTTCATATCACACCACCAAGCTGGCAATTTGTTGTTTTTACTGTAATATTGTGGAGGTCTAGCGCATTACCCATTATGGAGTCGGCACACTGGAAACTGTTTATCTGGAAGCTGGCCATAAATATTCTAATCTTTTAAATCCAATGATAACACTTCGCCATTTCCAACAAATTTCATATAATTAAAACCTTTACGAAATATTTATCGCTGATATCTTATACAGAATGATGTAAATATTTTATTCCTTATTACATTTTAGCTTTTCATGTGCTCTAACGACTGAAACTGCCAAGACGTTTTAACACATCGCTTTTTTATTTGTAGCACACTTTATAGACGGTATCTACATATACTACTGAGTGCACCAGCACCATGTCACTGTGAAGCACATGGCATAACAGACACTTAGACGCGTCGAAAGCTACTTCCTCCTAACAGTACTGTGCACTAAAACATCAGCATCATGTGTGATATTTTATTGCTTCGTCACTTTTGCAGACATTATAGACGGGTATCACTCAATCACCTGCAACAATGTTTCATTGTACGAAACAGTCCCGGAGACGTAAACATTGCGATGCGTTTCTTCCTACAATGGAGCTTTTTCAAATCATTAATTAGGTTTACTTACTTATTACATGCTTAAAATCAAGTATTAACTCATTTGCATAATAATTGCACGTTTGTCGCAGTTCTGTACATGGGAATTTGATTATTTGTGGAATCTGCGGATTTACAAGTCCACTTATGTGTTGATGTACATGAAGTACAAATTAAGATTGAGATGAGATTGAAATAGGATTGTAACCTATCCCCGATGTCATGGATTTGTATGATGAGCAAGTGTTAGAGCAAACCACATTAAAATCTGTTATAGGAAACTGAAGTAGCGGGAGGATCCAAAAACTATAAAGCTTACCGATGATTTCATAATTCTGTCGGAGAACTTGGAAGAGCTATTGAACGTAAATTGACAAAGGCGAAATGTCAGATGAAAATATGTGTAGGTCGCAGTAGTTACTTGGAGATTAATAGGCTTACACACCGTATACAGAGCGTTGCATCAGTGAAGTCTCCTTGATAGCAACTACAAACAATAAACGTAAAATTCTGCCAATAAGTGAATACATTTGGAAATTCGATCTCAAAACCATTCGAAAATTGGTGCAGGCCATACACTTTAATTAACTTTGTTGTGACATTATCTATATAAAGAATACTGAAATCAGCTATTTTGTCTAGAAACAAGAAGTCTTGGAGATACCAATGAAATATATTATTTAACATTTGGAGTGTGACAGCAGCTGTAGCAATAATGTGTGCAACTGAAATACACTCTGTGTACAGTAAATATAGATACACGAAATTCCAAAGAGACAACAGTACATGTGTAGCCTAGGAATTTAAGGATTCCTTCTCCACCCCCCCCCCTTTATAATCTATTTTATCTGTATCTAACATGAGATATGAGTTTAACAGTCAAATTTATAACAGAAATGGCATTATATGTCTCAAACAGTTTTCAGAGCAAACACATTTTGCCTTATTTTGGTTTGAAGTAACGTAAAGGAACATCTATTAATTGCCCTCATCATCAATAAGGACCTTCATAGCAGTTCGTATCACTATTATACACTTCGTAATTGTTAACTAGAGTAGCTGTTTTATTGCCTCATTATGCTGATAATTTACCAATTTAGCATGATATTAAATCACGGTCGCTGTCCATTGATTCCAGTGTGACTGTTACACATGCCAAAATGTAATGACTGATTTTCGTTCGTTAATATGGCTCTTTGTAAATACACGTGAATTCAGTTTGAACGTATCGGATATCACCAATGTTCACATCAAAGCTCTCCCCTTATATTAAATTAGCAAATATACATTACCAGAACGTAATTCTCCTTGATATACGCAACGACAGAACCATGCAGCAAATTATGTATCGAAATATCGTAGTTTAATGCAGTCTTAATGACCAAAAATCTATAACAGTACTTCAAGTTAGAATTACGACACAAAAGCTTACAGAATACTGTATCAAGCTGACTCGATAACAGCGTACACTCTACAAAAATGCAAAATTTCGCATTGCTACATCGGACACGTAACAACTAATAGTTGTTGTTATGATCTTCAGTCCGGAGACTGGTTTGATGCAGCTCTCCACCCTTCTCTATTCTGAGCAAGCCTTTTCATCTCGTCATAAGGACGGCAACCCACATCCATTTGAAACTGCTTACTATATGCTCTCTTGGTCTCCCTCTGCGATTTTTACTCCACACACTTCCATCCAATGCTAAATATACGATTCCTCGATGTCTAAGACTGTGTCCTAGCAAGCGATCCCTTCCTTTAGTCAAAGTATGCCAAAATTCCTTTTCTCGCCAATTCTGTTCAGTACCTCTTCATTAGTAATGCGATCTGCCCACGTAATTTTCAGCATTTATATGTAGCACCACATTTCAAAGGCCTCTATTGTCTTTCTGTCCGCACTGCTTATCGTCCATGTTTCACTCTCGTAGAAGGCAACGCTCCACACAAATGTCTTCAGAAAAGACTTCGTTACACTTAAATTAATATTCAATATTAACAGATTTCTCTTGTTCAAAGACGCTTTTCTCTCCATTGCCTTTCTGCATTTTATATCCTCTGTTCTACGACCGCAGTATGTTATTTTACTACCCAAGTAACAAAACTCATCTACCATCTTCATTGTTTCGTTACCTAATCTACTTCCTTAAACATCTCCTGTTTTCCTAAGACTGCATTCCGTTATCTTTGTTTTGCTCTTGCTAATGTTCATTTTATACGCCCTCTTCAACACACTGTCCATTCCATTCAACTGCTCTTGTAAGTCATTTGCTGTCTCTCACAGAGTTACCATGTCATCAGCAAAACGCAATGTTTTTAATTCTATACCCTGAACTTTAATCCCTATTCAAATTTTTCCTTGCTTTCCTTCACCGCCTGCTGGATGTACAAATTGAATAACGTCGGAAAAAGGCTACAACCCCGCCTTACTCCCTTCCCAACTAATGCTTCCCTTTTATGCCCTCCGAGTCTAATAACTGCGGTCTGGAGTTTGTACAAGTTGTTTCCCTGTATTTTACCCCTGCTGACGTCAGAATTTGAAAGTGTGTATTACAGTCAACATTGTCAAAAGCTTTCTCTAAATCTACAAAACCTGAAAATGTAGATTTGCCTTTCCTTAATCTATCTTCTAAAATAAGTTGTAAAATGAGTATTGTCCCCCTGGTTCCTACGTTCCTTCTGAACCCGAAATGATCTTCCCCGAGATCAGCTTCTACCCGCTCTTCGATTCTCCCGTAGATAATTCGTGTTAAAATTTTGAAACCATGACTTATCAAACTGATGGTTCTGTAATTTTCACACCTGTCTGCGCCTGATTTCTTTGGAATGGGGATTATAACTAATAATATTAAAGTAAATTAATCTACCACTTTAAATTAAAGTAACCAAAGTAACTCGTCTAAGTAACATGAGGAAGACTTCGAATGCGACTGGCCAATATAGGAGGGCTAATAAAATGGAACAGGCAGAATCCTCTTACCAAAAAAAAGGATATATTATTTCAGTCCTTTTGACTTATGGAACATATGACGACCACGTGAAAAATTTAGAGTCGACGCTGTTTTAACGAAATTATCGTACAAATATCGGATGGTTAGCGTTTAGCGTCATTTGATGTTATCGGAGTCGTTATCAATACAATATTCATGAGATGAAACATATTGTCTATTGCCCTTTCTAATTACACAACAACAATAGATACATCAACGACGGAAAACATTAAACAAGATGTGCTAAGAGAGCGAAGTTAACTACGCTATTAAAGACCGTGAATCATTTATCTTAATTAATGTGTCACTCAACTCATTGCACACCATCTGGAAAAATATGCGAAGGGTAATTACACAGATACAGTTATAGACAGAAAAAAATAAAGTTAATTTTGTTTGGGTGTTTGTAAGTACACGTCTAGTACATCGTGCAAACTGCACATCACAGTACTACAGCACTCATTTCTTCTACTTACAGGTATATTTCTGTTCAAAATTATTTACTTTTTTAAATTTCTGAATAATTCTTTCAATTAGAATATTGTATAATTGATGTATGTATTCATACTGCACAACATTAATAGATACGGTTTATCACGTTACAAAGCTGACGTTGACGCCCCATTAGAGAAGAAATATAGTTTTCCGACATATGAACTCTCATAATCAAATTAAGATTAGGAAATAAACCAAGGAGTCACAAATATTAAGTACACTACATAAATCAATAAACATTAGTTTAATGGTCGACGTGTTTCTTGTTCATTTCGTTTACAGGATACAGTCCAGTATGGAAAATATTAAGAAAAAATTGTGGTTTTTCTATTTTCTATTAACAGTCGTGTTATATAGCCTACCATTACGTAGCATGATAGTTTACGTATCAATGTAGATATTGTTAAAAAGCTGATATCCTGTGTTTAACTAAACGTTCTCCACTCACCGTTACGTTCTAGGCGTTACGCAATACAAAAACGAGTGTAGCTTACACTGGTTGGCAGGACTGTCTGTGTAAATGAAAAAAAAAAGACATGCAGTGAGCGAAGTGGGAGCTCCGTCCAAAGCAAACAAACGTTCAGACATGTGACGAGGACCACTTTGCTTAAAATGCAAGTGCATCTCAAATCTGCCTTTCATAAAAGCGCAAGAAGCACTATAGAGTGAACTTTCGTTTGTAAACATGTCTGTCCCCTTTTTTCGGAACAATAAACCACATTAACACTCCCTTTTTTTTTCAAATCAATAACGAACTCATGATATTGTAATCCATTTCCGTAATGAAACTTACTGGCAGATGAAAAGTGTGTGCCGGAACTGGGATTGGAACCTGCTTCCGAAACACAGTTTTGATGTGCCAGTAAGTTTCGTATCAGCACACACTTCGCTACAGAGAGAAAATATCATTCCTGCATTTTAGTCATGACTCAGTTTTTCGTATACCTATTCACCGCCGCTCCTCATACATGTTCTGTATTATATGATAACCATTTTATGTAAAGAAATGCAATCAAAAACTTTACTCAATTATAGAGATTCCCTTCCTAAAATTTGACCACAAACTACCTCGCAGTGATTTTCAGCAAGTCTTTCATAGAATCAGATGTACCCAATTAACCTTCAGTATTATTCTGTAGCACCACATTTCAAAAATTTCTTCTGTTTTCCTGTCTGAATCATTTAACAACTACATTGTGTAAAAAGCTACATTCTAGAGACATACCATCTGAGATGACATAATAACCTATGCTCCTTATTAACAACATCCAGTAAGAATAAATTTCCAAATGGTTAAGGCAGCAGGTGAGTTTGGAAAATAGCGACTGTATCGTGTGAAGTGACAATTACTGTCAGAACAGGTGGTGATAAAATTATTTTTGTTCAAACTACTTACATTAACCTTCCTTGTCCCGTTTCCAGGTCTGCCTTATCTACTGTGGTTCTGTTGTAGCGGTGAGACGTGCTCTGATTATGGGGCGAGATTAATTTTCTATAGAATCATTCCATAAGTTCTGAAAAATTCAGCTTCTGTCTAAAATAGTAATGCGAAACTAAAATCAAACAAAAGTATGTACAATACGAAACCTTGCTTGAAAAATTATTACTATGAAATATGACGTGTATTTCACTTCATTTATACCGTACTGGTGAAAGTATGAAGAAGAATTATTGCAATGACTTCACTGATCTCTGAAGAAGGATATAGTAAAGGTTGTAAGTCTTCACTTTTCTATCAAGAAATGACAGGCTCCATCTTCCGCAATTTCCTGACTTCACTCGGTAACGTATTTGCGTAAGAGGGGCAGTTTCAGTGTGCAGAAACTATGATGATATTAGACACTTCAATTTTGACCATGACTTAAGTGACGTAGCAGCCATGAAGCTGGTCCTACATGCAGTCAACAGCTACGATCTAAGGTTGGGGGTAGTTATGGAGAAGAAAGCACGGTCGCCGCAAAAGTTCCTGAAAGTGGACGACCGTCGCGAAATAAAAGTACTTGATATTGGTACGGTGTTAATTTCAAATTAATGCTACACATGGTAGTGGCCTTAATTTTACTGAAACCTCAAATTTAGATTCAATATACGAAAACAGTGGGAGGACTTGGAGGAACCAATAAAATCAATTTCTACTTTAATGAATACATTTTCTTTAAAGTTGAATAATTGAAATTGATCATCGGATGAAGCCCATATTTAATTGCTTAAGAATTTGAACAAATAACCTGTATTAAATTGAAGGAATAAACAAATCTGATACCGTTTCAGCCATCATCATAAATGTCTGGTAGCTAGTATTATTATTCTACCGATTACGGAGCACATCTACAGGTGGAGTTAGATGATGTCAGAGATGGCAGTAGTTCGGGGTGGGGGGGGGGTTAATTTGACAGAGAAAAAGGGTCTGAAGGCCGGGATGAACAGAGATTGGAGGTAAAAGGAGATGGATTATTAGAAACTGAAATAAATAACCACCCAATCCCGGGTACAAAAAGAGAACAGCAAACTGATAACGACATTCGTACAAAAATATTTATACCAAAGTACGTCTAGTACTCTTATTTCCTGTCATATGTTTGAAAAATGTCCTAATATTTGTAGGCCGGCCGCGGTGGCCGAGGAGATTGAGGCGCTTCAGTCACGGTCTGCACGGCCACTACTGTCGGGGGTTCGAATCCTCCCTCGACATGGATATTTGTGCCGTCTTTAGTATAAGGTAGTTCATAAGTAGTTTGTAAGTTTAGGAACTGATGACCCCGTAGTTAAGTCCCATAAGCTTAACAAACATTTGAACATTTTGAATGTTTGTAGAGCTTATGGGAATTAACTACGGGATCATCAGTCCCTAAACTTACAAACTACTTATGAACTAGCTAATACTAAGGACGGCACAAATATCCATGCCCAAAGGGGGATTCGAACCCCCGACAGTAGTTGCCGTGCAGACTGTGACTGGCGCGCCGCAGACGGCTCGGCCACCGCGGCCGGCTATATTTTCCAAATTCACCGTTTACTTCCAGTATTTGTTACAAGCCCAAGTGAAAGTAATTTTAGCGCATTCTGCAGTAATATGACAAACAACTTCTTAGAAAACAGTCGTGTTAGCTGTCAATGGACACGCATATAAGACTGTCGAGCATTGAGGTCTGTGGCTTGCCAGTGGTGGACAATAGCCAAGCACGGTTTATTCTCGCCGCGACGCGTGCGCACGGTCCGCCGCCTGCGTATCAGATGTTGCCGCAGGGCCATCCGAAATACGTCTCCAGCTCATCTCTGGGCGTTTTATATCGCGCGGTCCCTCAGGGAGTATTTTGGTTCGGCCTGCCCCACGGCGCGGCGCCGACGGCCCCCCGGGATCCGCTTGCCAAGCTAATTAATAACGCGGCGCCGGCGACGGCGGAGGCGCCTGGCGGCGGCCGCCGTAACCACGGCCAATGGTCGCCAGCGAGGCCGGGTCGCCGCCCGACTGGCGTAGCCGAGATGTAGCACCAGGTCACTGTGGGCAAAGTGCAGCAGGCTGTGGCGGTTGTAGAAAATATCGTTCATGCGAAATACAATTAGCTCTTTATTCACACGAAGTGATGCGTGCTATCGACAAGGGTTCGCAAATCGATTCCGTATTTCTTGATTTCCAGAAGGCTTTTGACACTGTACCTTAGGGATGGGCAAGACATATCGATATATCAAAATATCGATATTTTTAAATCGATATTTATAAACGATATTTTATTTTCTGATATTTCGATATATCTATATTAATTTAGAATATCTAAATCGATATTTTTAAAAGCCACACTGTTTTTTTTTTTTTTTTTTTTTTTTTTTTTTTTTTTTTTTTTTTTTAAATTTTAGGTACGTCTAGTCCCGCAGTATGAATATATACATCAATTATACAATATTCTAATTGAAAGAATTATTCAGAAATTTAAAAAAGTAAATAATTTTGAACAGAAATATACCTGTAAGTAGAAGAAATGAGTGCTGTAGTACTGTGATGTGCAGATTGCACGATGTACTAGACGTGTACTTACAAACACCCAAACAAAATTAACTTTATTTTTTTCTGTCTATAACTGTATCTGTGTAATTACCCTTCGCATATTTTTCCAGATGGTGTGCAATGAGTTGAGTGACTCACAGCTATGACGGAAGCAAGGCATCGCAGCAATTTTAGCTGAATAGTACACGTTTCGGTTTCCGATATTTTACACATACACGTCGTTACAGCACATTCCTATAATAAACGATATGATTAAGCCTAATGCAATCACAGGTGGTCGCAACTACATGAAGAGACTTATTAACTTTGACTCATGTATGCATTTTATATTCATAAAAAAACCATGATGTTAGATGAGCTTACACCTATATATAAGGAAAGACTCATATATATATATATATATATATATATATATATATATATATATATATATATATATATATCCTACAAAAAGGTACGGCCAAACTTTCAGGAAACATTCCTCACACACAAAGAAACAAAATATGTGGACATAAAAAGAAAAGTAATAAATATCACATTTATCATGAAATGGTAACACACAGCAACAGAACGTACAAACGTGACTTCGAAAACTTTGTTGCAGGAAATGTTCAAAATGTTCTCCGTTAGCGAGGATACATGCATCCACCCTCCGTCGCATGGAATCCCTAGTGCGCTGATGCAGCCCTGGAGAATGGCGTATTGTATCACAGCCGTCCACAATACGAGCACGAAGAGTCTCTACATTTGATACCGGTGTCGCATAGACAAGAGCTTTCAAATGTCTCCATAAATGAAAGTCAAGAGGGTTGAGGTCAGGAGAGCGTGGAGGCCATGAAATTGGTCCGCCTCTACCAATCCATCGGTCACCCAATCTGTACGTCGACTGAAATGTGCAGGAGCTCCATTGTGCATAAACCACATGTTGTGTCGTACTTCTAAAGGCACATGTTCTAGCAGCACAGGTAGAGTATCCCGTATGAAATCATGATAACGTGCTGCAGTGAACGTAGGTGGAAGAACATGAGGCCCAATCAAGACATCACCAACAATTCCTGCTCAAACGTTCACAGAAAATCTGTGTTGATGGCGTGATTGCACAATTGCGTGCGGATTCTCGTCAGCCCACACATGTTGATTGTGAAAATTTTACAATTTTATTAGGTTGGAATGAAGTCTCATCCGTAAATGAAATACTAAAAAGGGCTCTAACATTGAAATTAAGCGTTTCAGGACACATGTCCACATAACATATTTTCTTTCTTTTTTGTGTGAGGAATTTTTCCTGAAAGTTTGGCCGTACCTTTATGTAACACCCTGTATAGACATAAGTAGGAGTGTCAGGAAAATTAAAAACTGTTATTATAAACATGCCGCTTCATCTTTCGTAACGAAACAATACGGCGAGCGAGCCACAGCGTGTCACATTGCATGCGTCGTTGTTACACTCTGACGCAGTTACAGTGTTCGGAGTAGAATACGGTTAGATGTATCTTTAAATTTCACTCCTCAACTTGCTTATTTAATAGCAAAAACGTTTTCTCATACCAACAGCTGATAGCCTCATCAGGAAATGCGTTTTCTTTATGTGGCGTTATTTCATCTGAATAATCTGCTACCGTAAACGAAGCTCCATGAAAACGCAGTGCAGTTCTTCCAGAATAAATGGTTACTAGTTCCATGTGTAAACAGGAAATTGTTTGCTTGTTTGAGCAGAATGAAATGTGAGACGACGAATGAGCTAGGCGCGGCACGTAAAGTGTCCGTCCAGCCTCTACGTGCTCCTGCAAAACTCCCAGTGCTAACGTAATTTGTAACAAACTATACTAGTTGATGATGCATGCCGCGAGTGGAACGCTTAATTACACGGCTGGTAACTCAAAATGAAACACATTAATGAAGTATCAAAATCAGGTGAAATTTACAGCATATGTTAGCGGCGACAAGAGACGAACTGATTAGCGTTTCAGTACCAGCTGACATTGCGGGTGTCATCACGCCACCTGCAATTCCTTTTCAAAGGGGGAACAGGTGGCCCTGTTGGATGTACTGCAATTGAATCGGTCGGTGGAGATAGGAACGAAGCCAATTTTTGGCGATTTTCACTTTTTTACATAAATGTGGTAAACAGACCAAGACACACCTTACAGTGCTGCAGTGCCGGACTAAGGGGGGAGGGGGACCGCCCCGAGCTTCCGATCTTGGAGGGGGGGCTCCAAATACCTCGAAAGCAAGTAATTTCTTTTTTTTTTTTTTTTTTTTTTTTTTTTTTTTTTTTTTTTTTTTTTTTTTTTGATTTATGTTTTGTTTATTTCTTTTAGTATCTTGTTCTGCTGGGGCCTCCAAATCTCAAAAGCTATTTTTTTTTCTTTTTTAGACTGCCCTGTGCCTCTCGTCCTTGGGTGGGGGGGGGAGGGAGCTTCAATTCTTTTTTATAGTAAAAATATTTATTTCCAAGTTGACGGGGGCCTCAATTTGTTTCTCCGCCGTCCCGGGCCTCCATGAGCTTTAGTGCGACACTGCAGTGATGAAAGGAAATATGTTTAGCTTCTTCCTGTGGGAATAACGAGGCCGATATTACACCTGCTGGCAAAAGAAATCAAGTCAGTGACTTAGTTCCTTTCTCCGCCGCACGTCGCGTCCCACCAGCAGATTTTACTGTCAGCGAGCTTATACTGCACCAACTACATGATTGATGGCGTTGATGTGCAGCATGCAGGTGTAGAAAGCGCAACAAAACAGCAACTCTGAGCCAACTTCGTCAGGTGTCGCGGTTATTGTTGAATGTTGTAAGTGACTGAATACCGTCTTTCTACATGTCTACCAAACGAAAGCGAAGTGAAAGAGATTCAACGAAGCTAGAGTTCATCGGTTGCCATATAATACCAACAACGGTAAAACAGTTACTGGAAAATATATCGGTGCTGATTGCAGGAAAGGTAACGGTACCGACATCTACCCATTCAGCAAGTTCATTGTAATATAAAATCCATAGCATGTGCTACATGCTTACGATTACTTAATTCCAGACGCTGATTGGAATGCTTCCAACGTATCAATGAGGATGATCGCATCGAGATACTTTCAAACTGTGGTGTCGCACAATTATGAAGTGCGCGCCACGTACTTACGCCGCGCGCCGCCATGCACGCACGGCGCGGCGTTCTTAAGACGTCAGCCACGAGCGCCCTCTGCTACAACTCCGCTCGTGGCCACCACTGGACTCCATCGTTCACTTGGGACTGAGATAGGAACCAGTTAACACTTCGGAATCAGACAGGCACCAGTTAAGACTTGGCTATCGGATAGGCACTAGAAATCATCAGTAGGCAGGCCTCTCTATATAAGCTATGTATCAGCATTCTGCAGTCAAGAACAATGTAAAAGTTAAGTATTACCAAGACTCCATGAAATATATATCTCGTTCTAATTTACTCTAGTGTTTCTAGTTTCTGCTGCCCCACTGGCTGGTCACCTCCATACCTGCACAAGCGTGCATCCTTTATTCCTGTGTCGGTCTCTTTCTACTCGGCAACCGACACCTACAACCGGCGGAAACGAGACACAAAAGTGGCTGCGAGGCTGGAAACAAACTTTTTAAACATGGACAACAAAAATACTTAGGATATTTATCTACAAGTGTTAATTGTGGCAGGTGGCATTACTAAAAGAAGGCCAAGAAAAGTTATCAGTGACATCAATAGCATCAGTAACAACATTCCTTTGTGTACTACGCAATTTTCAGTGGTAAGAGAAATGTTTCAAATGTTTGTTAAGCTTATGGGACTTAACTGCGGGGTCATCCCCTACAAACTACTTATGTACTACCTTATACTAAAAACGGCACAGACATCCATGACCGAGGGGGGGATTCGAAGCCCCGACGGGGAACGGAGTCGCGCATAGGAGCATGGCATGTGGTAAAAGAGCTCGTGTCTGCAGTAGTGATTTTCTCAGTCTTCATGCGGTATCGCAGAAACGATCCACTTCTAATGCTGAATTTTTACGCATGAAGAGCAAAAAGGTAATAAGCAATATGTTTCTTTTACTTTCAAGATTATGTATGCATATATGTGTGGGTGGGTGGGTGGATGAGAGAGAGAGAGAGAGAGAGAGAGAGAGAGAGAGAGAGAGATAGGGTGATGGGGGAGGGACGGGAGGTGAGGGGGAAAAAAAGAATTTCGCCGGCCGCGGTGGCCGAGGAGACTGAGGCGCTCCAGCCACGGTCTGCACGGCCACTACGGTCGGGGGTTCGAATCCCCCCTCGGGCATGGATATTTGTGCCGTCCTTAGGATACGCTAGTTGATAAGTAGTTTGTAAGTTTAGGGACTGATGACCCCGTAGTTAAGTCCCATAAGCTATACAAACATTTGAACATTTTTTGAAAAAAAAAAAAAAATTCACAGCCCCGCGTAAACGGTCGTGCGGTTCAGAGACTGTTGTGTGACCGCTCCTGCCGGAGTTTCAAGTCCTCCCTTGGGAACTGGTGTGTGTGTGTGTGTGTGTGTGTGTGTGTGTGTGTGTGTGTGTTGTCCTTAGTATAGGATTAGGTTAGTTTAAGTAGCGACCGAGGACCACAATAGTTTCGTCCCTTAACTTTACAAACTTTCGAACATTTTTCAAAATTTCGTAAAGGATTGAAATTATGTACCTAGTTCGTTAGAAGTCCCCCAATGCTCTTTTTCTAATTTGCATCATCAATAAATTACGTGTATTTGCGGTCTGTTAGTCACGCTGCCTCATAAAGAAAACTCATTTGTTAAGAGCTTTACTTGCGTTAAACTTCCAAGGTAAAGTTTAGTCTTCGTAATATTCTAATTGGTGGAATACAATCAGATATAATAGTTTCTAGAACGACTAAGCGTGGCAAAACAGTTGTAATAGTTTTTATAAGTAGAACAATGCGAACTACTGAAAATGTAAATTTTTCTTCTTCCTTTAATCAGCCAGACAGATCAAACCCACGGTTCTGGGATAACGTGTCATAAAACTAATATGAAGGGTGTGACAAAAACATTCAGACAATCTATCAATGCAAAGCGTTCTACTGGAATTAAATTAGAAAATCGGGAATGAAAACAGGAAATTAAGGATGAGAACAAATTTACCATTTTTATTAAAATCTAGTAAACAGGTAAACATCAAAAACTTTAATTAAGAAAAAAAAAAAAAAAAAAAAAAAAAGCGGAAGTTCAGAAGACAACTTCGAAAACGAACAAACCGTGTGCAGTATTAGAGTGCTTTGGATGACCGCAAAACAACTAGAAAGTAAGAATTATTTTGATAGCAATATCTGATTGAATTGGTAGTTTAATTACACTCGCTGTGTCGGCATTCGCTTTGTCGACACTGAATCGAATCATGACGAATACCTCAGCTGAACGTACAATTTTCCACACGACCGCTTCTGAGAGATGAAATTGCGTTTCTGTGTATTTAGGAGAATAGTGTATGAGCTAACCTCTTCCAGCCTATCTCATAATAGGATCACCATTTTCCGTTAGCACGTCGTCTCTCCCTTGACTGCCATTATAGTACCGATAAATACCATACGACGTTACCTACTGTACCTAAATCACATTTTTCAATCCACTATGTTTGCTTTTGTCGTTAGAACTTTTATTTTACGCGGTTTGCTTCGTTTTACGTAATGCGCTGCCTTTGCACACGTATTTTATTTAACATCGCCGGTGACGTCGAGTAGACGGATTTGCTCTCATATATTTCCTACACACATTCACACCTACCGAGTCAATGTTTGCATGAAGTTCATCTCTTCCACAATAAATTTCCAGACTAGCGTGTCAGGTGCTAATTAATTTTCTCGTGGCAACGCTGTTTGTTTTGCACTGGAGTGAACCTGTTTGCCACTGCGTATCTAGTTAGAACCACAAAGTGCTTCTCAGACCCGTAATAATTTGTGGGACATATAAAACACCCTTAAAGTTTGCAGGTTTTCTTAATAATAGTTACAGTCTACAAGGATGCCTTTATCGCAAACGCAGATTAGGTCATTTGTATGTCGCTAGTAAAGAAAATAGTTCCGCGCAAACTTGATGCGTACGATAGCATTGTACCAAATTCTACTATAGATGTTGGGTCCAAGGCGATGAGAAATCTTACATGTGACTACTGGGAACTAAAAGTCGCGTTCACCTTGCAGCTATGGTTCGAATCCTTGTTTATATTATACATACGTTTCGTAGACCGTGCCACCATCTCCTCGTTTTCATACATGTGCTTCTCTGATGCATCTGTCTTTTGCTTTATACTCTTGTATCATGCAAAGACTGAGAGATGACACCAACAGCGCGTATCAAGCTCGCGTTTAGTTAGTACCATCTTTTCAAAGAACTCACACCAAGTTTCAGCCATATTGGTCTATTTCTTTGTGTTTGCCATTCGTGTAAATCATGGAAGTCGAGTGATTGTCAAAGAATGGGCGAAAAAGAATTTCGTTTGGCGATTAAACGTTACTTTATGAGAGGCAAAACGTCTCGGGAGACTAAAGAGAAGCTTGATAAACATTACGGTGACTCTGAACCTTCGAATAGAACATTTTATAAGTGGTTTCAAATTTTTCGGAGCGGACATATGGGAACATATAACGCCGAAAGTTCTGGACGTCCTTCGGAGGTTACGACTCCAGAAATCATTGATAAAATCCATGATATGGTGATTGATAACAGAAGAGTTAAGGTGCAAAGATTGCTAGTGCTGTGGGTATCTCGAATGAATGCGTACATAATATTTTGCATAAACATTTCGACATGAGAAAGCTATCTGCAAGATGGGTGCCGCGATTGCTCATGCTTGACCGAAAACGGAATCGTGTGAAGTGTTGCAAGGAAGGTTTGCAGCTGTTCAGGAAGAATCTGCAGAACTTCAAGCGGCGTTTCGTCACTGTGGATGAAACATGGATACATTACTATACTACAGAGAACAGTCTGAACAATTGATTACGAAGGGAGAATCTGCAACAAAAAGGTGAAGGCCTGTCCTTCGGCAGGAAAGGTTATGGTGAGGGTCTTTTGGGAATAATCCTCATCGACTATCTGTAACAGGGTAAAACAAATACAGGTGCATATTATTCATCGTTATTATTCGTGTAAAAACCGAGCTGCAGGAAAACGCCGGCGATTGGACCACATAAAATTCATTTCACATCATGACAATGCACCAGCACACACCCCAGCAATTTAAATTATTGGAAATAGGACTCCAGGACGTACACATCCCCCTTATTCTCCAGATTTGGCTCCCTCGGACTACTATTCGTTGTCCAATTTGGAGAAATAGCTGGCGGGAAGAAGATTTGAATCAAACGAGAAGGTGATTGCAAGAAAATCATAGCTATTTTGCAGGCTTGGACAATTCCTATTATTCGGAAGGGATCAACAAATTAGAATAGTGTTGCAGGAAGTGTGTAAGTCTAAAAAGGAGACTATGTCGAAATATGAAAATGGTTTTCCTCATACACGTTAGCAGTTTTTATTGCTGCATGCAGTTTTCAAACGCCCCTCATAGAACAATTCTGGGCATTAGGCCGCGTCATTTCTAAAACACTTAGCAAAAGAACTGTCGACGTTTCGAGCACTATGCAGTCGTCTTGTTCAGGAAGGTTTACTGTTGTTCCCGCATGAGGAATCTAATGCATAAGGCATTGTCTCTTCACTTTATATTTCGTCAGCAGTAAGTCGTCGCTGTTTTATAGCCACATACTCATAATTTATTATATCTGGAAAATTATGTTCGGTCTCTCGTACCCTGCTTTAAACTTTCTATCGGTTTTTCGCCCTCCGTATTATATGTCTGTTACAGTCTGCATATATAGGGAAGAAAAGGATACTGAGAATCATTCCACTGAAGACTTGACACTTACGTTCACAGTCCTACAATGTTCTGCTTTACAACACTATAGTGTCAATAAAATTACCATCAATAAGAATGCGTTCGTACACTTCTCTCATTTACTCATACCTGTAAGAAGTGTGTAAGAAGGTGAAATGGGGAGAACAAGTAAAGGGTAATACGAATAGAATTCAAAAAAGGGAAGTGTTAAAGACGCTGCCATAGAAGAGGGAGGTGGGTTGAGTGGGTGTAAAATATCAGCAGTTAAGAAGCGCTACATCTATTTCGTAATTCTTGGTTGCCTTCGAATCTAACAATAGTTTTTCAACGTTTCATTACGGCGCATTTCGAGATATAGCATCTTCATTTCAAATACTACATATATTAATGATTCCTAAATTTAAAACTATAATTCAGTCGCTGTAAAGAATTCATGGGTAGGACGAGAGTGTGACATACCCTGTGCAAATATATTTTCGTTGGCAGCTTTAGTATGAAAACTAAACAGCTGAGGATAGAAGAGTATGGAAATCCCTTACCAGACAAGGGGGCAGTACACTGTGATACCGCAACGACACCCAGTTATAGCTGACATGACGCTGAAAAGGGAATACGAGAAACATTATGGAACGAGTTTCTGCATTAAATAAACAGTAAACATCAGTATGATATATAAAGATATAATTAGAAAGTGATCAAACTAATAAAATTATTAGTAACAAATAGAGAGAGAGAGAGAGAGAGAGAGAGAGAGAGAGAGAGGGATTGGTATCAAATTAATAAGAAGGTAATAAAAAAATTGAGGAATTAACAGCTCCCAATGGATACACATCTTCTGGATGATAAGTTGTATTTAGAACACAGTACATACTGATACTGGATTGTTCCTGCATGTGTCTTGGTTCCGAAAACCTTGTCTGTGCATGCCATATTATATGATTAAGGCAGCACAGCAATTCATTACCACCTATTTAACCAATACAGCTTGCTCCGTTGTGGTATGGTATGGGATAAAATATGGCTGCAAATGGGAGACACTTTCATTCCTCTAGATGGCCTGGCTCCAGTTAGTGGAAAAACATTTTTTGATAATTGATTCATGTTATTTTTCAGTTTATGCTCAATTTCTTGCAATATTCTTACGTTTGATAATAATGACAAAAATCATCGAAACTAGTTACGTTTTATGAATATAAGGTTCCCTTCTTGTGACTATGACTTAACCACTATATACGTGCTACACAACATTACACGGATTCGTTGTTAGGACTTACATCTAGACCAGCCATACTCAACCTTTTTCCTCCTCGGGCCAAATTCTCGAAAGTTTTATTTCAAGTGGGCCACAACATTATCACATGACAAAATAACACTACGACACCCAGTTTTTAATCATCAAAATCTATTTTAATTTATAATTTTTAATAGGAAAGTACATTGGTTTTAGAAATATAGTTGAACGTATTGTTGATATTTTTCGAACTTTTAGGATTTGTGCATTAATTCTTTAGACAAATCATAATTAATTTCAAAGAAAGATATATAACAACTTAAGAAGTTCCAGTGCCCATATGAAACTCTGCTGCGTCCTTTGGACAGCCATTTCCAATCAGTTATGTTTTTGTTAGATGTCTTTGTCCGTAATGACATGACACAAGCAAAACACTGTACTGACTTGTCACATATGAGCTTAAATCCCGCGAAAATCATCCGCTTGGTCCCCGCCCACCGGACTCAAGCTCCGCCCATCAGCGGCAAGGGACTCAAACCACAGCAATCTAGGTGACACTGGTTCAAGCAAACCACAAGGAACTCTGAACTTCAGAGACTGTTTAAGTTTTCAAGTATAACATTTTTTTCGCAGATACTGTTTTTATAAAATGAAATGAAATCTCCAATATAACGGTAATAGCAGTTTGTCACAACCGAATCGCATGGTATTGTTATCAACTTAAATCTGACTTTTGATCGGCTATCCTATGAGCGCACCGGAAAAGGCGTCATAAAATCTCTGAAGGCTTTACTTGTTTTATTTTTTTAACCCATATTCAAATCTCTTCTGCAATGTCTGTAAATTAAGTAAATCAAGGATTTTAGAGAAGGAAAATTGTCCAAATTTCTTTATTGATGCTGGCGTTTAAAAATAAAAAGCAGCAAAGTCATGCATAGTACCGATTAATTTATTTTTACCTTGCCTCTCGTGTGTCATGTAGTGTTTATTTTCGAAGTGACAGTGCACTGGCGGTGCTTTGATATTTACGATAGAGTTGCATATTAATCACAGTGCTTTCCCAACACAATTTACAAACAAATACGAATCTTTCCAGTAAGCATCAAAAATGGCACACTTACATCTTAACCTTTTTTGTTCATGCTGAACGCTCGCAAGACAGATTAACAGTGTGACACTTGATAGGATTCAGAACGGATACTTCAGCGCAGTGAAAAGGACGCTATTGCGAACGCTGACAGCACCCCCATAGAAAAAAGCCTGCGCACGACGTCACAGCATGGCGGCGGTGAGAGGCTTAGACTCCTCTGAAAGATTGTAAACATTAGCAGTGCACGCTGTTTGTAGTGCAGTCTTTCGTTCAGGAGTGTATTTATTACATAAATTGAAGTTGTGTACGGTGTGATCGCTACGCTGAACAATTTGTCTATGTGAGAACAACATGTGATCTCTTTTTAACTGACAAAATGCCGTTTCGCTGTTCTGTGCCGAAAGGTAGAGGAAATTACGACTGTGGCCCAAAAGTTACTGTCTTTAAACGTCCAGAGAAGAAGAAATGGATATCAATAATTCCCAGGAAATCTTGGCTCCTTCAAGTTAATGAGTAAGTGTTCGCTTTAAAAAAAAAAAAAAAAAAAAAAAAAAAAAAAAAAAAAAAAAAAAAAAAAAAAAAAAAAAAATATAAGAGAGTTTTAAGTCATGACTGTTTACCATTGGATATTGCGATTCATTTTATGTCAGCTTATTCTTCTCCGTACGTTTAAAGAAGGTAACTTTTGGGCCACAGACATAATTTCCTCTACATTTCGATACATTTCGACACAGAACAGCGAAACGGCATTTTGTCAGTAAAAAAATAGATCACACGTTGTTCTCACACACACAAATCGTCCAGAATAGCGATCAGACCGTACACAACACCAATTTACGTAATAAATACACTCCTGAACGAAAGAATGCACTATAAACAGCGTGCACTGCTAATTTTTACAATGTTTCAGATAACTCTAAGCCTCTCACCGCCGCCATGTTGTGACGTCGTGCGCAGGCTTTCTTCTATAGGGGGTTCTGGCGCTGTCCGAGCTGTCACAGCCGCCACAGGGAGGGGGAAAGCACCTGGAGAGCACGAGGCGCGCAAACACTTTAGTGGGGCCTGCTTCACAACAAACGACATGCCTCGTGGAGAACGTGCTGCTTAAATTATGGACACTGGCTTCGTAGATTTCGCTAAGCTCATTTTTATCAACGAGTCATTAGAAATTTTTATTGCGGAATTTTGAATACTGGACGACTAGCTTGCCGGGCCACTCAAAAAAGTTCGGCGGGACACAAGTGGCCCGCGGGCCGCAGGTTGAGTGCCGCTGGTGTAGACGGTTTTGCCCAGAGTTGGACAAGGATTAATCCAGTATACGTCCCAGCCAATGGCGGTATTCAGTGCGAGGTTGTCTCAGCTCTCCAGAACGGCGCGTTAGAGCAACGCCACCTAGATACAAGGCCTGTGCTCTGCCTGCCAAGAGTAGTCATAACACAAGCAAATAATTTGTCTTACATGGCGACGTGCTGAGTATGGGAATACGTAAGCGCTTCACATTCAAATGTTCAAATGTTTGTAAATCTATCGGACCAAACTGCGTGGTCAGCAGTCCGTAGCTTACAAACTACTTAAACCTAGGTAAACTAACCGAAGGACAAACACATACTCCCATGCCCCAGGGAGGATTCGAACCTCCACGGCGAGCAATTGCGCGCTCTGCCGCGAGACGCTTTAGACCGCTCGGCTACTCCACCGCGGAGCGCTATACATTGTGTTCCAGAATGTTGTTAATGTTATTTAAGTGATTCACAAATTTGTTTTGGTATTAGATATTTATGAACTACTAGTAAGATAGCTTACCGATATTGGACGACTCATATCAGGCTTTTTGTCTTAGACCAGCAAAAATCTGCATGGACGAACACATAGATAACACGAAAAACATTCTGAAACACAGTGTGCAACGGGAACATATTCTCAGACTCAGCACAACACTAGATAAGACAAGTAGTTTGCTTGTGTTATGACTACTCTTGGCAGGCAGCGCACAGGCCTTGTATCTATGTGCCGATGGTTAGAGGCTCGGCCCACACCGTTCTCGCTCTCGAACGCCGCCAGTGCGCCGATGCAGCCCTGTCCCCCCCACCCACCCTCTACCGCCGCTTGGCGGCGCCCGAGGTGTTGGTAAATATGAGCGCGTCGGCAGAGTGGGCGGCCTAATATCATCTGGCCGGGCGCCACCGGCGGTTCTAAATGCGGCGGCGACAGGTGCGGCCGGGCCTGGTGCCGCCACCGCCGGCGTCGCGACCGCAGGGGCCGGCCTCGGTCAATACGGCACGCCGTGGCATTCAACCGGCGCGGCGTCCGGCGCTTACGTGGCGCGCGTCGGCCGTCTGCCCGAGGGACATGGAGACACGCGGAGCCAACGGCAGTTCCAGTATTCATCTTCGCGGATGGCTACCAGACTGTTCCGACATCTGTGCTGAGCAAGTGTTCCGGACTGTACTGCCAGTGCTCCTCTGTGTTTATGATGACCGAGTCTCAGCCGCGACATCTGGATGCTATTTGTAACTACGCCCTAGAGCCTACCATAGTTGCGGAATCCTCGACACTCGGGTTCAGGGGAATTGGGTACGATCACCGGTTATGACTAGGTTAGGATAATTGAACAATCACGGATAAATGAAATAAATCGCAATTTGCTATCACTTATGGCTTCACTGTGTCGGCCGCGGTGGCCGAGGGGACTGAGGCGCGTCAGTCACGGTCTGCACGGCTACTAGGGTCGGGGGTTCGAATCCCCCCTCGGTTCCATAAGCTATACAAACATTTGAACATTTGGCTTCACTGTACTAGGTTTAGATGTAACACCAATGTGCGGCGAATGAAAATTTGTGCCCGGCCGGGATTCGAACCCGGGATCTCCTACTTACTAGGCGGACGCGTTAACCACTCCGCCACCGAGGACACAGTGACCAACCCGACTGCAAAGGACTCTTCCCTGCACGTCTCTCGCCACACCAAATCTCCATTCGCCACACAGTCTCTTTCCTACCACCACGGCCTCTTAATTCTGAAATGCTCGCAGCCACAATACTGTATTCCCGCATCAGGGAAGGGAATCTTAGGGTTTAACGTCCCATCGACAGCTTGGTCATTAGAGACGGAGGGAGAACAGACCATGAGCCATGAGGTATCGAGACACAATTAATTGTCGTCAGTCTCGGCTTGTATACATTTGACGACGTTACAGCGTTCATTTTTAATGAAATAAATCGCAATTTGCGATCACTTATGGCTTTACTGTACTATGTTTAGATGTAATACCAATGTGCGGCGAATAAAAATTTGTGCCCGGCCGGGATTCGAATCACGGGTAACATTACAGAAACTGCAATGAAAATCTGCGCCAGCCCACCTCCATGGTGTTGAGCAAGGTAGAAACTGGCAGCACCTTTGGTTTATATTCTACTGTCACACCTGTGATCGCTGCAGATAGTATAAGTACCTTAACACCTGTTGATATAAGACTTTGTACCAATCCATCACAGTGGAGTTAGGCTTGCGAGACAAGCTTTTAGAACAAGCCCTGTGAATAGTCTCTTTGTGGATGCTGGGATGCCTCCTCTGCGAATCAGGCGACAACAACTGCTGATGAATTCCGCTGCCATCGTCCGTAGTTTGCGTAGCCACCCGAACCACCGTCTCCTTTTCCTAATACGGAACTCCACATTCCGCAAAGGCGGCCGAGCTCGGGTGTGACAGCAGGTGTCCTTGTTAGATCTCTTCTGAGCAAATCTATCTCCCTTACTATTCCAGTCGCGTACACCACCATGGTGAATAGGTCGGGCTCATTTTCGACTGGAATTGTCACACTATTCCAAAGCCTCAGTTCACCCTGAGACCCTTCGTCGCTAATATCGATTATTGATTGATGGATTCCGGGGCTCTTCGGTAGTCTACACCCATGACTCAAATATAGATAGTCGTGTCGGCTTTGCCTATATGCTTGCAGGACTTCTGTGGTGCGTTCCCTGCCGGATGGTTGGTAGCCATCCTTCACATTCTCTAACATATCCGTTCCTTCCACCGCTGTAGTGACTCCCTGACTGGTCTTCAAGCCATCAACCAGTGTTTCTTACGCCATTCTTTGGCTGTTGCCGTTAAGGATCCATATTCGCCATCGAAAAACGTGGTAGGTCAGTGGAATTACTTTGAACTCCAGGGTACGTCGAGATAGAATGCAACGAGCTGGCTGTCAGGCTGGCAAAAGAAGCTATCCATAAACCTATCATCAATATCCCACCTACTGATCTCCGTTCAATATTACACCGTAAAGTTCTTGGTTTGTGGAGTACTGAATGACGCACCGTACAAGTGCACAAGAAATTGAGGTGAGGAGACAACAAACGTGTGGAGGATCTCTCTGCGGACCCCTCACAGGGACTCTGCAAGCTTCCTTTGTGTGCCAAAATTCTCCTCCAACAAAATGTTCGAATGTTCGTAAAGCTATGGGATGTACATAAATGTTTGTAAATCTATGGAACTACTCTGGTCGTGAGTCTCGTGGCCCGAGGGAGGACTATAATCCCCGACGGCGAGCAGCGACGCACTCCGCAGCCAGTCACCTTAGAACGCTCGGCCACTCCACCGCGGCGGACTTAACTGCTTTGGTTATTATTCCCTAGGTATACAAACTACTTCAACTAAGTTAAACACACCTACGGGCAGTGGTGGCGCAGCTTTTGTGTTAACTGGTTCAGTGAACCGCAGAAAAAAGGTAGTCGAGAAAAAAAGTAAATAAAAAAATAAAAAGTGCGTTTAAACACTCGTTCTTCTATCAGATAATTTTATATGGACATTGAATATTTCTTTGGGCCATGTTGCTCAAGACCCTGTGTTATACTGTGCCAGATGTCTATGTAGTGTGTTATCACAGTGGAAACTGTAGATGGCAATAAGAGATATATGACAATAAAGATCTTATAAAAGGAGTCATATCTATTAAAAATTTTAAATATGCACTAGAGACTGTTGTTTTCTGTAAAATATTTTTGACATTCAGGAGTTCCTTGTGGTTTGGTAGAACCAGTGCCCCCTACATGACACTGGGTTTAGCCCCTTGCCACTGATGGGCGAAGCTTGAGGCCGGAGGGATTTCCGCTGGATTTAAGCTCATGTTTTCGTTTAGTGCAGTGCCTTATCGTATTTTTGGATTGTTGCTACCGACGCGCACGGCTAGAAAAGTGTTGCCTTCGGGTTCAAATTGGGTTTCGTCACTGTCTTCGTGCTTTCGGGTCTACGTCGATTTTGCTTGAGTATTATAGCCACATGGACATTTTTTAAACTTTGGCATGTGTATAGTTTTATGCTCTCTTGTCCTTGTATATATCTCACCACCTTTTCTCCGTGTCATTGTTTTAAAGTCAGCCATTTTCCGACGTACATTCACTTTGTACACTATGTTCTCCCGGCTGAAGAACGGCGTACAATGCAGCTGTCTGCCTGCCTCACCGGGGTTTGAAAATGACAATAAAGGAAAGAAAACTCTTTTGAGTTAAGCGGCACGAACTACAACAAAAGGAAGCTAAAGAAGCAAATACTACTTTCACAATTTGTACTCAGTAATCAACCCTACCTTAAATTAATGACGTTATCCAATAATCTGTATTAGTCTCTATCAAAACGACGGAGAAAAATACCGTATCTCTCCGGAATTTTGGGTTCGTTTCTCACAAGTAGAAGCGAAAAAGCGTTAAGTTATCGATTCACGGTAGTTGCACGATACTTTAGAAGTAGACTGTTTTACGAATCATGTAGTTTCCACTATCGGTTACTGGTATACTTTCCACGTGCGTTATTTTTATCTGGGGTAATTTATCTGCCTTTCTTTGCATGGTGATCACTACGCGAAATGTGATCACTATGAGGAATGTAAGTAGGCGGCAGTAGGATCGTACTACACTCAGCCTCTAAATTTCCTCAACAGAAATTCACGAAAAGAACGTCGTCTTTCTCCCAGCGATCCCCAATTGAGTTCCTGTAGCATTTCCGTGTCACTCGCGCATTGGCCGAACCTACCAGTAACAAATCTAGCTGCTCGCCTCTGAACTTCCCCTATGTTTTCCTTTAAACTGATCTGTTGCGGGTCCCAAACACTTGAGCAATACTCCTGGTCGTACAAGCATTTTATACGCGGTCTCATTTACAGTCGAAGTGTATCTTCCCAAAATTCTCCCAATAAACCGAAGTCTGTTGTCCGCCATACTCACAGCTGTCCTTAGATGTCCGTTCCATTTCATATCGTTCTGCAATGTTACACCTAGATATTTGAACGACGCTATTGCATCAAGAAGCTCACTGCTTATGCTGTATTCGAACATTGTGGGATTTTTTTTTTCTTCTACTCATGCGCATCACATTACATTGTACTACTTTGAGTGCTAGCGGCTATTCTTCGCACCAATTGTATTTTTTTTCCCTTCACCTAGCTTGAAACGCAGTATTTATAACCTTCAGTATAACTTTAACGAGACATATGTTTTAAAGAACAGGAATACAGAATCCTTATGAAACTTATTTGCATGAATTAAGTCACTGTGTATTAAAATTTGTTCAGATATTTCACATCAAGCACACCGTTTTCCTGCAAATGGCGGCTTTTAGTATAGGACTGCTACATTAGCGCCAATAAGCGATGCAGTTACTTTTGTAAATCTACATGCTGGAGTACACCCGGAGTCCACGGCAACTGCGGGCCACACCACAACGAAATCGTGACGACACACTACTTGTCACGCTCCACATAATATCGAGAACGCTTGGCTACGTGTGAGGCCAGGAGGAAAGTCATTCTTTTTCCACACGCCTCCGCCCCGCTTGCGCGTGGACGGAATCGTAAATTATGGATTTAGCATCGTTAATTTTAGGGTTTTAGGGTGGCTGTGTGCCCTTTCTCTCAGACCCCTCCTCCTTACTACCCGGGATATTTCCAATTCACTCGCGATTAGAAACTCCGTGGTAGAATAAAACTTTGTACCGGAACCGAAATTCGATCCTTATATCTTTGCCTTCGCGTGCCAGAGCTCTACCGTCTGAGCTATCCCGGTACGCTTCACAGTACGTCCTCACCGCTTTACTGTAAAGAAAATAGAAAAAAGGCCGTGGGGGCGGCAATTCAGCAGCTCGCACGGGGCGGCACTTGGGCTTGCGGCGGCCCTGAAAACTACTTACTCTAACTTCAAGTAACTTATGCTAAGGAAAACAGATACACCAGTACCAAGAGGGAGGAATCCCCAACGGCGAACGGCCGCGCGTACCGCAGCTGGGCGCCTTAGTGTGCACGGGTATTCTGCCGCGTCCCCGCAGATATATGTTTTCGCGAGACATGTTGCTTGCCGGCGTCTAAAACCATTTCTCACTGCCCACCCGTCACTCCTTTGGAGGACTGTGAGACTCCTCTGTCGTACAATAAAATTCATAACAATAGCGCAGCGGTGGAGTGGCCGAGCATTTCGAGGCATCTAGCTGCGGAGCGCTTAAATAAAATCCCACAAAAGTTTCGTAACAAAAAAAAAAAAAAAAAAAAAAAAAAAAAAAAAAAAAAAAAAAAAAAAAAGAGGCCGTGAGAACGGACTTTAACATTAAAGTTATCCTTTTACATGTTCCCCTCTTCTGTGAAGTATTTCTCATTTATATCTTCACAATACAGTGCAAACGTAGCCAGAAACGAGGCTACTACCTTCCACGGTTCCTATTCGTGTCCCGGTTCTGACACACAGTTTCAATCTTCTGGAAGTGTCATATGAACACACACTCCATTTCAGAGTAAAAAAATCATTCTGCACTCAAGACTTACTGCTGGATCAATGTGTATTCATATACCACATTATGTATCGAGATTTAAGCCTGCAAATGTTCAAATTTTCAAATGTTTGTAATTCTATGGGACCAAACTACGTTGGTCTTACAAACTATTTAAACTAAGTTAAACTAACCTAAGGACAACACACACATCCATGTCTGAGGGAGGAATCGAACCTCCGACACGGTAAGCCTCGTGATCCGTAACGTGGTGCTCCAGACCGCTCTGCTACTCCCGCGCGGCCGTGAATTACCGTTGTTGCCGTTGGTTTCCTGCATTTATGAGAGCAACCTTATCACATTAAACTCTTCCCATTTGTTCACACTCTGCTCTGTTTTCCTATTCATAATCAATACACTTGCGGTTGATATTACCCTATATTTGTCTAAATATAAATCCACTTCACCAACAATTACAATATCCATATTGAAACTCTAAGTTACAGTTTAAGATTTTTAGCTTTCCTGCTACGGTAAAACTTTTGAAATTTCATAATCGAACTTGTAGAAAATATTCATATCCCTGTTTATTTCTCAATTTCACTTGCCCCATTGACTGTCCCGTCATGAAGACCCGAATGGAGGGCTAATTCTAAATGTTGTACTAATATAGAAATCATCATGTCACTTTTCCAGTCACAGGCGACTTGTCCTTAGGATACATATCACATAACTGTAATACAGCAGCTGCCATTGCCTCCTGCACGTCGTTGACCATTGCTGATTCATCATTTTTTGTGTAGGTTTCCACTCTACGAGTAAGAAATCCCCCGACCTAATGTCCGTTCCCACGCCCTCTTTGAATACCAGTCTGCAAACGGGGCAGACTTTTAATGCGGGAACGCTTCGATTGCCACTGTAGATAGAAATTTAAGCAGTCGCTTGTTTTGAGTTACTGTTATTGTCAGTCAAACCGCTATCCCCAATTCACGTATAATTTACATCGTGTTACGCACGGCACATTAAAAAACTGATCATTGTGGGGGAAATTGTAGTTAAAGCTGAATAACGTCTTTTAAACACTTTTCACCTACATACGAGTTCGTATCAATAACGTGATAAAATTAATTCTGCGGCCTACCTTTCTCTTAGTGATACTATAAAGTTCATAGGTTACGCATAAAACGTACAGCATAGGAGAAAATTTAGTAAATATATATTTAATGCATAAAGGAAACAGCAAGTCTTAGGGTAGATGAAGATAATTTTCTGCAGTCTGCGGTAGCCGTGTCTGAAAAACATTTTACTTTTAGTGTTAGCAGAATTACAACGTCTTCAAATGAAGTGTTCACAGTTGAGTCACGCAACTGCAAGCAAGAAATTAACTACTTCAGCCGACTGATGTCAAAATTAAACTTTGTGATGACGGGATAAAATTTTAGGTTCCCGGTGCCCTCTGAGAAGTAAACAACATTTTTTTACGGCCCTACCTTAATAATACCCTGCGAAGTGAGGACCCGGAACCGACCTACGCTAGGTTATTTTCACTTCTCGGGATTCTGAAAGCGTGCCAGAAGGGAGGACAGGATTAATTTGTGTGGCGTCTCTCTCCCACTTAACGTAAGAGCTCTAGAATTCATTTGGCATAGCTCGACTGGGCTACGATTTGATACTATTTGCTACTACAATTCCAGGAATACATACCGGGACGACTTTACAACAGGAGTAAATAAAGTTACGGAAACATTCGTTGCCTTAGCATAGTGTCATAGAATGTTCGATTTGAATTCCACACAGAATTAATGCCAAAATCTGACAAATGCAAATACGCGAGGAGTTCAAAAGTATTTTGGAGGGGGAGGGGTACTTACACCGAAACAAAACAAAACATTTTGTATGAACGTATGTCTGGGTAAGGGGGTTGGGAGGCAGGGGGAGACAGGAGGTTGAATCCCATTTAGTCGCTCAGAATGTAACCTACGTCCCAATTTTAAACGTTGAAATGACTTGAAAGTATTTTGGAGGTACTGGCACGAATTCACCTGAGAACTGACCACCCCCTCCCCCCAAGAGAATAGATATATAAGATCTATTACGAACATTGTAATAAATTAAAGCTTACCATTTAGGTGATTTGAATTATAGTGCGCCCAAATGAAAATAAATTAGAGATGATAATGAATAACGAAATTAAAAATAACTCGTTGAAATAGTTGCAATTCTTATTTCTACAGCTGAATAGTAGTGGTAATATTTTAGTTCCCCCTAAAAAAAGAGTTAAGAAAAGTAGGTATGTTATCAACTTCTAGTGTGTCTTCCTCGATCCCGTAAAGGAAAAAATGGCTCTAAAAGTCCCAATACTAATTAGTAATCTAACATCCAATGCTACAATAATAAAGGGTGTAAAAAACTGTTGTTATTTATTTCACTCTTATGTAAGCCCATCGTTTTTACCCATTGCTGTCAGTTTTTATTCGTGTGGATGAGTCCTTATTACGTTTCATTTCCTGAATAATTTGTCCAAAAATATAATTTTCCAGATACTTAGAGGAGAACATGGAAACTGCGATGTGTGTTACGAATATAGCTAGTAGTAAAGAGCTAATTAATTACTACCTCATGCATGGTGAAGCCATTTTTCGTGTATCTCATTGTTTATGAGGTCATGTCTTCTGAAACTTGTGTCGTAATACTTTAAAATGTCGAAGTTACATTCCGGGACTTTTATGCAAACTTTATATATCATGATTTTGTAGTAGTTATAATTTTGTAAATGAATGCTGTAGTTTTACTGTATCAACAGCGAATAAGTAGTAGGAGATAGACGTCTTTCCTTTCATCACTTGTTTTTGGGGTTGTCAGCGAGAACCAGTTTCTCAAAGATATATTATGCGCAAGGAATTTCGTAATGTGTTAAGTGCTCTCATTCTCAAACAGTGATTGAAGGACGTCTCCTTATTCGCGCGACACACGAAGCGGAACATTTTTGGACTGTTATTATTTATGTCATGTTTCCTGAACAGTGTATCGTAAGTGGGTCTTATCGCATAGCGATTACTGCCTGACACTGAAGGACGTGTAAGTTTAGGTTGAATGGGTTCGTTAGATCAGCAGGAAATGTGTAACGTTTTCTATGAAGCAATTTTTTCCTGAGTTTATTGTTCATGACGTCATATAACTTGACCTATGTTAATACGCGATGGTTCCTCCAACAGCGATGGTTACGTGATGGCAAAGTTTGATTAAAGTCGGTCCTGTAGCTTAAGAGGAGACGTTGAATATACAAACACACATGCATACATTATTTTCATTTTCACGTACGTAGATTTAGAATAATTACGAATAGCTAAAGTGGAAATGTAGACAAAGCTGGGAATCGAACAAGGGTCTCCTGTTTGTTAGACACTTGCGCTGACTCATACACCACTTTTACTTCCTTATTTATTTTTAACCTGTAATATGCTCTCATCAGCTAAGGAAGCAAAAGTTTTGATTCACTTTTGTGAAACAAACCCACAAAATATACTTATACTATAATTAAGTACTTTTCAGTAAATATACAGTCGTCTTAAATTAATGTCTCGTAACTTTGATAATTTTTATATGAATCATCCGTTTTCAATTTTATATAATGCTCTTCCAATGGCCAATACTTGTATCATATGATTCCGTTTTCTGTGACAGTCCTACCAGTGCACTTTTTTCCGTTTTCATTTAAATGTGGTACAAATAAAATTTCAGATTAATTCTGGATAACTTGATCTACTAGTGGTCTAAAAGCTATACCGGATTGCTGAGGTGACCTATCGAATGTGTTCTAATGAACACAGCATTGAACATATTTTTCTGTGTGTACTGCTTTTTATAGTCTGTGTAGGTACACGTTCGTTATATTCCTTTTACATGTGCATTATAAAATCAGTGGAGTTGTCTCCACAAATCTGATTAATATTACTGTGTAAAGTCACAATAACCACATGTCTGTATTAATTTTTGTTTGTGGGTTGTACTTCATCCATTCTGCGCCGTAATGACAAAGAGATATTTTCTGCAGTTTTTATAGTTATAAGAGTGAGTCCATTTCCAGTTACGGAGTTCATACTGACACGTAAATCTATGCGGTAAAGTGTTATCTCGGTTACATTTTAGGCAAAGTCCTGTGTCAATTAGTCCTATTGCATGAAGTCTTTCATTATTGCTTATTGTATTGTTCACAGTTTTATACGAACTTGATATAAACTCGATGCAAATTACTTGCTACTAATGTTTTGTCACACCATATCCTAGTGTAGGTCGTTGTATTTCTTATTTACTTTGTTCCTTGTTTCGTATCTTTTCCTGTAATCCAAAATGTCCTTCGCCATAATGATGTTTTTTTTTATAACCTGGCTCTTATATTTCAAGATAATATTCTCTAATACATTTTAGTTGGTAGTTAATCCTTTAAATACTGATCGGAAATGCAGTGCTTTCCGACGTAGCAGTGTTGAATAACTTCGATGTAGTGGTGTAATGATACCTTTTAGTAAGTACATACGGCCTCTTTAAGTATATTGCAATTGCTTTCGTGCGTATATCAGTTAGCTCCATTCCTCCATACAGGGGTCCAGGGGTCTAAACAAGTCGTCTTTCCTCAGGAAATTAATTAAGTTGCTCATGATCTCGTTTGCAATTTTTGTGGGTACAGGGTGACAACACAATCACCACAACTGCACGGACTCCTCTAGCGCGCCTCCCGTCACATTCAAATTTTCAACTTTTACCCATTATACAAGGTGTTTCAGGATTGCAATAAAATGCCACATAAGACATGTTCTCAAGTTTCATTGAGTACTGAGATACAGCTGAGTTTGGTGCACTTTCGTTTCGTGGTTGGCTGTTGCTATGAGTTGTCATGGGAGTATTTATCCAATGAAAGCAGTGGAGTCTCGATCTTAAACTTGTTGTTCGTGCTTTCGTTTACATTCGAGATTTCATTTGGATCTATCGGCAAAAGGCTACCCTACGGATGCGAGCAACCATGTCGCACGCATTCAAACGTACCGAAAATGCCACATCACTCGAGAATGGGCGCGTGGTATGGGGCGACACCGCCTAGAAGACAAGGCCTCATATAACTGGCCGTGCCTACGTCACACCGAGACGCCGCGGCCGCCAGCTCACTGGCTGGCCTCTGCGGCACACCCACCGCCTCGTAGCGGCCGGCCAGTCAGCTAGCAGCCTTAACATGTGATGTCGGCACGGCCAGTTGTGAGACCTTGTGTTCTAGGTTGTGTTCTTAGAGTTTCCACGGCTCGTATAGAGCGGGTGCTGCCGTCGTACATTTTAGTCCTCCTTCGGGCATGGGTTTGTGTGTTACCATTAGCATCAGTTAGTTGAAGTAGTTTGTAAGTCTAGGGACCAATAACCTAAGCAGTTTTTAGTATTCCAATGTGGTATTTGCGTTTGGGTTTTGCTGCTTGTAGAGAATATGGCATTTGGTTTCTTAACCGCAGACTACGATATGCAAGAGTGTTTATTCGTGTGTTTCATACACTGGGAGGCTATAGTCATAATGCAACTGGACGTGTTAATGGAGACTCTGTGGAAACGTAGTTCCTCAACAAACACTCGTAGAATTTTTGCACATGTCGGAATTATACAAACCGGAAGATGGCAAAAATTATGAATGCTTGTGTTCCATCCATATGATTTGCAGCTGATTCAACATCTTATCAAAAATGTTCAAATGTTTGTTAAGCTAACTACGGGGTCATCAGTCCCTAAACTTACAAACTACTTATGAACTACTTACAAACTAGGACGGCACAAATATCCATGCCCGAGGGGGGATTCGAACCCCCGACCGTAGTGGCCGTGCTGACCGTGACTGGAGCGCCTCAGTCACCTCGGCCACCACGGCCGGCTCAACATCTTAGAGAGGAGGTAAACGACTGGAATGTTATCGCTGTATGCTTGAAAATCGCCAAGTGAGCTGGTTTTCACTCTCACTGATGAAGGTAGTTCCACTCGTGACGGCGTCTATAACACTCGTAATTCACATCAGTGGTCCGAAGAAAACACACACGCCATAGTGGAGACATTTTCAAGAACGTATGTTTGTATGTGTTTGGTGCGGTTTGATAAAGAATCTGCT
This sequence comes from Locusta migratoria, assembly GCA_026315105.1. Lineage (NCBI taxonomy): Eukaryota > Metazoa > Arthropoda > Insecta > Orthoptera > Acrididae > Locusta > Locusta migratoria. Next base: position 401,410,203 of record CM048746.1, read on the forward strand.
GATTGGGTCAGTGGTGTTAGCGCATCCTCCCACATGATAACGGGGGTTATCTACACTTTCTTCAAAATTAGCTTGCAGCATTACTGGAAGAAATTCCTTTGGCTACAGGATTGCTTCCAGCACAATGTGGCTCATGCACGTTTAAGACGACAGATGACAAATCATCTAACCCTAACATTCCCCGGAAGATGGATCGGTGAATATGAGCACATGAATTATCTTCAAAAGGAAAACTCCAAGATAACAATATGATAAGTTAATTGGCTGACGTGTGGTCTCGATGGGCTATGCTATCATCATCTGGTCTTATAAATTGTCATGTTTTAAAAAAAAATAGAGGTTAAACAAAAAGTGCCGACAAGATGTTGGTAGCATAGCTATCATCATCTGGTCTGCTATCTGGTCTGCTATCATCATCTGGTCTTAAGAGTTGTCATGTTTTTTAAAAATAGAGGTTAACAAGGAAGTGCCGACCAGATGATGGTAGCATAGCCCATCGAATCGGGTCGTCAGTAAATTAATTAACCATATTGCGATAAAAAGAAGTTGAAGTATTTGTAAATCTATCGGATTGAACTACTGGGTCATGAGTCCGTAGCTTACAAATTACTTAAACTAATTTCATTTCCTTTGGGCATGCAGCATTGTATATGTCTTTTAAGGACATATTGTTAATACAAATAATACCAAAATGCTGCTTTACTTCGTAGATGTTATAGAACGTTTATTATCATAGCAATTGGCCTATTTCGACACTGTGGCCATCATAATGCAATGCCCATATTGCAAAATGTTCAAATATTTGTTAAGCTTAACTACGGGGTCATCAGTCCCTAAACTTACAAACTACTTATGAACTACATTATACTAAAGACGGCACAAACATCCATGGTCGAGGGGGGATTCGAACTCCCGAAGGGGAACGGCCTCGCGCATCGCAGCATAGCGCTTTAATGCGCTCGGCCGCTCCGATGCGATTCCATATTGCATGGAGGTTTATTTTTTATTACAATTACTGCATATAACTGCAGTCTAAATGTTCATTACATTCTAAATGTTCATTACTTGGTAAATATATTATTTTATGCTTGTTAGGTTATTAATTTATTACTGCTATTCTGACAGTTGTGCGCCTCGGTTGCACAGTGGTAGAGTGCCAGAAAACAAGTCAGAAGGTCGCGGGTTCGATTCCCGCCAGGTCCTAGGATTTTTATCTGTCACTTTCCACTTCTTTCACCTCTGGCATTATTGCTCATGTGAAGAATACCGAGTAGCATCGTGGTTCGGAACCCACGTTAAACAGTAGGGCCCCCTATAATTGGCTGAGTAATTCAGTTCGAAGGCCGGAGAAAGGCAACGGCATACCACAGAACCATGCCTAGTAAAGCACTCTGGTGTTCAAACCAATCTTCTGATTGTTGACTGCTTTTTTTTATTATTATGACAGTTATGTTTGAGGATATGCAGTAAAGTTAATAAAAAATATAACTCCACGATGCAATATAGACATAGCCTTTATGATGGCCACAGTGTCGAAATTGGACTATTGCTATATTAATAAACATTATATGACATCGACGAAGAAAGCAGCATCTCAGTATTAGTTGTATTAACAATACTTAAACTAAGTTAAAGTATCCGAAGGACAAACACACACATCCATGTTGGATCGAGGAATCGAACCACCGACGCGGGAGGCGGTGCAATTCACAACGTATCGCTCCAGACCGCTCGGATTCTCCCGCGCGGCTGGTTACCAAGGTCCCCGAACTATGTCCTCGGGGATCGTTGAGAGGCGAAGTCTATAAAATAAAAGTCAACACAAAAGGTGATCTTATCGTTTGGTTTGTGAGTGGTGGAGCCTTTACGAAAGATCGCTAATCCGACTTTTTTTTTTTTTTTTTTCTTTTGGAAAATCAACTTTGTACGTCCTTATTTGTCTTCGCTTTACGGCTATTTGGGTCACGTACCAAAGGCTGTATCTCTGTACTAGACACATGTTACACGGATTTTTATTACAATTCGTCTATACACCTTTCTAAAATATTTAGAGTTTCTTCAGAAACATACATTTAAGCCTATTACAATCCTCAAACCTTTTAGTAAAATTACCATAAAAAGGAAAAATAAAATTAAATGACTTTCAAGTGGTTTTCAGCCACTAAGCAGATGGCGTAAGTGAGTGAGAGGACGGTCGAATGTGTAGCGTGCACTCCAAGTACAATATTTAAGTTTCGACCGGCTTGATACGCTACTGTTCATGCATGAAACTGTTCATCTCAGTTACACTTACACCGCTGTAGACAACTATCGTTTGCACTTTAACTGATTAAATTTTAGTTTTTAACAGTATTAAATAATAATGTGGAAGATAATGGTTTGGTGGAGGACTGACAGGACGAACAAATGACGGAAGATTTTGGCCCTAAATTGTCGCTTCAAAATACTACAGCTGGACAATCGTTGAAAACTTCATCTCGGGTGGAGTGATATCAGTTAGCGTTTTTTGCTGCCAGACTGCAATTAAGGCCGCATTTAATTTCGGCCAGAGTATGCGCGCTGCGTACAGACATTTTGAACTTCAAGATGACTCTTCTCTTTTTTGTCTTTTTCCCCCTAAAGATGAACACCACGGTCATTAGCCAGCAAAATAAAAAAAAAAAAAAAAAAAAAAAAGGAGAATGTAGATTGCAGATACGTACCCTTTGTGTCCCAGTCTTCAGGCGCGACGCGGGGAATGGATTTCCGCAGCTGACTGCAACAAAGCAAAAGAGGATCCAACGTAAATGGATACCGAAGAGACACCGCACACTGTCATACAGTCCAGTCGCACACACACACACACACACACACACACACACACACAGACACAGAGAGAGAGAGAGAGAGGGGAGAAAACAGACACAAACTTGCAGTGCTGCATGCGTGTCAGCTGGAAGACAAAGACAGAATCGAGCGCCAACAAGCAGAGTTATCAAAAGCCTAGTGCAAAAAGCGGCCTGTCGACACGCAGAGAGACAGAAAAAGTGAGTCAGGAGGCGTCAGACAGAGCGCGCGCTGTTCGCTGTCGCCTTGAAACCAGCGTCACGGATCCCCGCTTGCCTGTAACGGAGCGGAACGACCCGTTCCCGCACAATCTGATACACGACCGCAGCACTGCTCGACACACACACTTATAAATATACACACGAGGGTGTTTTGATAAGTCTGGTATGAAAGAGCGGGAAATTTTCGGAACCTGCCTGATATTTCCACGGATATTACGGCAAGTTTCTCCGTTTTCCACATCCACCTAGATGAATACCGGGCTGGTCCCCAAGTCCCGCCTCAGTTACACGCCTCGCGAACATTTTCTTAACACTTTACATTTTCCCACTTATAATATTATAAGCAGACATTTGGGGTACAGATTTCCTCCTGGGGCAGCGGGTGGCGGCAGGAAGGGCATCCGGCCACCCCGTCAATATTAACAGCCAAGTCCAAATTAACAAGCCGATCCTGCATGTGCGGGAAGAGGGCTGAAGATTAAGGCAAGTTTCGAACGGCAGGTGTTATTAGTTGACCGTTGGTTGCCAGCTAAAGTGGTAACTGCGTAATTCCTCAGGATGGAGGAAAACGATTTTCGTGCCTTCATTAAGCATTTTCTTTTTAAGCAGCTACACATGTCAAATCCGAGTTGGATGAGGTCTATGTGGGTTCTGCATCTACAATAAAGACCATTTACGTTTGGATCAATGATTTTAAACGTGGTCAGAGAAGCACGGATGACGGAGCACGTTCCGGTCGGCCCGCTGAAGTCACCACACAAGAAATGAGAAACGGAAAGGAAAAAAACATTTCTGCACAGAATCTCACACTGTTCAGGCGCAATCCACAGGACATTTTGCGCAGATTCGTAACTATAAATGAAACTTGGATCCACCATTACACTCCAGGAACCAAACAACAGTCCAAACAATGGACGAAGAGTGGGGAGAGTGCACCAAAGAAGACTGTTTCGTCACCTGGAAAGGTGGTGACTACTGTCTTTGGGATTCCTACGGTATAACCTGACAGACTATTTGGAACGAGGTTGATCCATAACTGCACCCTATTACGCTGCTCTGCCGGTTCATTTCAAACAGGAACTAATTGAGAAACGTCCACAGAAGAAATTGCTTTTCCATCAGGACAATGCTCCAGCCCACACAGCACTTATCACATTGATAAAAGTGGATGACTTGGGATTCGAATTGATTCCTTACCTACCCTATTTACCAGATTTGGCTCCGCGTGACTTCTTCTTATTCCCAAACTTGAAATTTTGGCTTGGTGGGGAATTTTCATCGAATGAGGAAGTGTCCGCCGCTGTGACTATTTTTCACAGTTTGACAAAGCATATTTTCACGCTAGGTTTAAAAAATGGAAACTCGCTGAACCAAATGTATAGACTTGCAAGGAGACCATGTCGAGAAATGAAGTGACTTTTCGCCATTAAACCAATTTTCAGTTCTATTTTTCCCAGACTTATCAAACCGCCTCCGGTGCCTCCGGAAAAGACGAACCTGAGCGCACATTTGTAAATCTGTAATTGACACTGTTGGACACCCAAAATGCCACAAATCGAAGGGAGCATCCATATCATTTTGCATCAAACTTTTTAGGCAACGTGAGGTGTACATGAAACTTCCTTGCCTTTCACGCACAACCGCTCTACTGGAGCAGGTAAAGCTGTGAGGATGCGTGATGCGTGCACAGGTCATCGTACCCAATTAGAGGACTTACGAACAGGTATAGTCCGTGCAGAGAAACAGCCGAGAAAGCTCAAAAGAAAAAAGAGGCCAACTCCACATAGGGGTACCAACCCGTTTTGACAATGGCCCATTACTTGTATTTATCGAGAATCTGATCCAGCGCAAAGTCTTAATCGATTGGAAAAAATTGCAGGTGACTCGTCTATAATAAATGATCCACATCATAAAAGACCAGCATCGTTAATACAAAGTTTACTGTAGAATATCTGCATATAATGTCACGTCTAATATAGTAAATTTCTTTGAGACGGATAAGCTTGCCGGCCGCGGTGGCCGAGGGGACTGAGGCGCTTCAACTTTTTTTTTTTTTTTTTTTTTTTTTTTTTTTTACCTATAAGCTTCTTTCCATGCATCAGTACGGCTTTGGAATGCATCGGTCGTGCTGAACTCCTTTCATCACGTGACATCTTGTGTGCTATGGATGAAGGGGAACAGGCAGGCTGCATATTTCTCGAGTCGGGAAAGACGTTTGTCACGATATCGCAATGCAGGCTGCAAACAAAGTACGAGCATATGGAACAGGTACGAAAATGTGTGACTGGCTCGAAGTCTACCTAAATAATGGATCCCAGCACGTTGTCCTCGATAGTGAATGTTCATCAACATCAAGGACTTTCGTATCGTTAGGGCTGTTATCACATGACCGACGGACAGTGAGTTGCAATATGCTGTGGTATGCTGACGATGCTGTGGTGTACAATAGGGTGTCGACATTGAATGATTGTTGTAGGATGCAGGACGGCTTGGACCAAATTTCTAGGCGGTATGAGGAATGTTTCAAATGTTCAAATGTATGTATAGATTATGGAACTTAAGTACGGGGTCATCAGTCCCTAAACTTACAAACTACTTATGAACTACTTACGAACAAGGACGGCACAAATATCCATGCCCGAGGGGGGATTCGAACCCCCGACCGTAGTGGTCGTGAAGACCGTGACTGGAGCGCCTCAGTCTCCTCGGCCACCGCGGCCGGCTATGAGGAATGCCCAGCTAGTTCTAAATGTAGTAATCATGTAACATGATGCATATATATAGGAGAAACAATGCTGTAATGTTCGAATATTCGAATATAGCATTTGTCGTGTCAGTTAAATATGTTGGTGTAATGCTTCAAAGCGATATGAAATGGAACGAGCGAAGGTGGACATCGATTTATAGGAAAACATTTTGGGAGGATGTGATTCGTCTGTATAAGAGATCGGATATGAAGGTCTTGTACGACTCCGTCTCGAATATTGCTCAAGTGTTTCGGATACCCACCAGATCGGTTTAAAGAAAGGCATAGGAGCAATTCAGAAGCAAGCGGGTACGTTTGTTATTCATAGGTTAAATCAATGCGTGAATGTCACTGAAATGCTTCGGGAACTCGAATGAGAGTCTCTGGAGGGAAGGCGACGTTCTTTTCAAGAAACACTGTCGAAAGTTTTTAGAGAGCCGGTATGTGAAACGGACTCCTGCGGACTGCCGCCAACCTAAATTTCGCGTAAATACCAGAAAGATCAGACAGATTAAGGCTCGTACACATTCAATCTTTAGTTTTCCTCTCGTTCTAGAAACGTAGTGTTACTAAGTACTCTCCACCATGCACCTTTAAGTTTATTGCGGAATATTAACATAGATGTAGACACTCCGTTTCAAAGTGAACATTTTTATTCTGAGAATGTACACGTTAAGCAGTTTAACACAGGAACTAAAAATGTCCGTGGGTGTCAGTCAAAGATGATCATATTCTCTTTCTTGCCTGATTACAATATGGCTACTATTTTATCAGAAAACGAAAACAACACAAAATTAGCTATCCCATCGTCAGATATGGAATACAAATCTGATATAAATCTCAACAGACATAGTTGATAGTTACAGCTTACATGGAATGGACGCTTGCTTTAACCATGGAATCATTTAACTGATGAGGCGGTGAGGCGAAAAATTTGATACAAAATAGTACAAGAATCCCGAAAAACAGATTAAAGATACGACTCGCATATGTCATTAATCATTTTTATCCCAATTCCACCATCTGTATATTTGCAATTCAGTTTACACCTAACGATAAGGCTGTAACGTCCCAAAATCTCTATGGACTTAATTAAAGTAAGTATACTTTGTAAAACTGAAGCGAATTATTTCTTTTAGTAATCATGCCACTTCGATGCAGATGTCCATAAAATGAAATCTGACGTAGTTTAATTCGTCTCGGTTATCGATTTTTAACAAGTTATTCGTAGAACAATGTAAAAATGGAAGTTGCTGAAATGGACGAATGGGAGTTTAGACTCTGGAAAAATGTAGGTACTCGCTTTGCGAAATGACAACGTAACTTATCATAGATTTTGGATTGAAAAGAAAGGCAGTTACAGTAGATTTGTACATTAGGAAAAAATGATAGTGGCGACTCTAATTCACTATTCAGTAGAAGTGATTTGAAAAATAAGTAAATAAAATGTTCAAGGAATATTACCTGTAATTTGTATGGTCACCAGACTGCTAATCTGACAATCTAAGAGTATAAAAACGAGCCAGTAGATCAAAAGGGTGAGCGAGAATCGTAACCTCTCCAAAATGTCACTTTGCAGCATATGAAGCGAAATAATCATGAAATGTAGCCCTGAGCGGGAGAAAATGCGAGTTTTAATGTTTGTCGATGGCACTGGTATGAGTTTAAGAGGAAGCAAGGGACTTAATGTGCTCAAACGAAGGCCGAGAGAGTCTATATCAAGTGATTCTGTATGTAGTACACTGTAATTAGCGGACGAGTCTCTTAATTTCAGGTGGAATAGTGTGAATGGTTGCAGGAAAGTAGTCCCCAGACTGAAGAACATGAAACAACATCCATGTGTAAAATTTCTGCCACTTTGTACATCTTAGTGCCGATCAGTGTAGGTTGAAACCTGTTAACGTTTTGTAGCTTGTTTTGATTGTGTTAAATAATAAAGTTATTACGTGACTAGTCTGGATACTAATAAAATAGAAGAACTTTTAAAGCATTTGTCACCGTTAGATGTTTTCCTACAAATAGTATTCACCTTAAGTTTCTATGTAATTTGTCAAGCAGGTTTAAATGATTTCATGTATAAACAGGTACATTGTGGACATCCAGAGGTTTATAATCATCAGAGAACATCACATGTCAAGTTTTCGCTGTGAGTCAACAGCCTCAAGACTCTAACATCAAGTTCTCACTTAATATTCGGTTTACCGCTCCGCCGTCAATAATGTTGTTCAAAGGTATAACAAATTTAGTCTAAGCACGAAATATTGGCATATTTGTCGATAAAAAGCGTCCTTTCATCTTGTCTGCGCCACGAAGTTGAGGGGAGTAGGTTTTCCGTATTCCCGAAGAGTAAAATCACTTATATAAGGTAAATACCTTTCAGTGCGAGATAAATAACTTGTTGGTGACGTTGCTGCTTTATTGGATGACCTTCTTTCATCGATTCATTGCCCTGTACTAGAGAGAACCAAATAACATCTGTAGTAGAGCTGTAGGTTGAAGCCTGCGTCTCTGTAAAAATACCGCCAACGACATAGCACTCGAATTATTGTTCTCATGACTGAGAACCACAATCGCCGTTTCGTCCGTCATGACTTCATACTTGCTTGCTTGATTTACTTGCTGCATTTTTGGAAGAGTGTCTTAACTGAGATCTTTTCTACTTTCTGTAGGTCCATCTGTGTAAAAGACGATTGGGAATCTCGGCGTTTCAATCAAAAATGAAGAATATACCACGTCCAGTGGTTTATTAGGACTTACTTTATTTTAGGCTATGTTCCAGCATTTCATTTGCCATCTTCAGGCAGGCGTGAGAAACCAAAAAACCTGATGAATCGAATTACGCTGTGATGCAGTCCCTTATTTTCAACGTGGAAAAAAAATTTGGTAATAAAAATGTCAGCTTCCGCTGCGCTTAGACTGCAGCGAAGACACCTCGCAGCTGGACACGGCCAACAGGGGGCGTAAAGGGGTGACTGGTTGCAAACTACATGGCGTAACACGGCGTAGTGGTGCCGCCACATTTGGCGTAGTTTCTAGTTGCATTTTATTTTTATACAGCTCTCTATTCAAGATAGCATAAAACTGTTTACTAATGCAATTTCAAAAAGAAATGCGGAACAATATTCTCGCGTTGAAATGGAAGCACGCTTGACTTCGAAGGCAGGGTTGTAGACTGAACACAGCACTTATACTGAAAGCAGGTTTATTGCGAACTGAAACGTACACGCAGCACTGATTGCCTCTCGGGCAGAGTGCTCTGCTATTTATACACAGCCAGAATGTACCAGAAATTAGCAGAGTAGTTAAGATAAGAAACAAGTAGAAATTACAAGTAAACATAAGAAACATATAGAACATTCTGGAAATGTTAATTACAAAGAAATAAACTTTTGGTGGTGGACGGGATTGAACCGGCGAGCTTCAGCACCGCAATCGGTGATGCTATTCCCCCCACCCCCCCACTTTTTTTTTTTTTTTTTTTTTTTTTTTTTTTTTTTTTTTGCTTTAATATTCAGGTAGATCGATGGTTCGCGGTCGTCATGTCACGTTCGGTCTTGGGGATAGTTTTGTATTTGACTCAGCTTTTTTATTACAGAGGGCGTTTAGCGCCCTGACCGGGCGCGCTGAGCCACGGCGCCCAGCGCCCTGGCGCCATGCCGGCAGTCGGTTATCGTGCGGTCTCGCGGCAGTTTGTCGAACAATTTACTCCATTTAAAAATGCATCTTACTGAAAAAATATGGTAAATGATGAAAAGTACTTAAATCAAAATTCTAAAAATACCACAACAATCTATACAATAGTAACTGAATTTTTTAATTTATTTGAAAGTTTTACTTTGAATAGTTTCTGAGCCGTGTGTGTCACAATCGCATGATTTCATCAAATTACGTTACATTCTTTTGCGTATCGCAATTGCAAGTTTGAAGAAGATACTAATTTCCTCTTTCTATGAAAGAAAACCGAACCCCCAGAAAAATTGGAAGGTTTCCTGCTGTCATATTTGAAATGGAGTCGCCCGAAAGCAGAGTTCCACCCCCTCTTAACCTAGGTTCAGGAGCTACCTGTGCCCATCTTCCTCCTGTCGCCACTCAAAAACCGAATGGGCAACTCGTGGCGAAGGGAACGAGCAGGCCGGCCGCGGTGGCCGAGGGGACTGAGGCGCTTCAGTCACGGTCTGCACGGCCACTACGGTCGGGGGTTCGAATCCCCCCTCGGGCATGGATATTTGTGCCGTCCTAGTTCGTAAGTAGCTCATAAGTAGTTTGTAAGTTTAGAGACTGATGACCCCATAGTTAATTCCCATAAGCTGTACAAACATTTGAACATTTTGAACATTTGGAACGCACAGTTATCAGTGTATCTGGCGACCAGCAGGCCATAGGCCATCGCTTTCTGCGGTTGTAAAATCGAAGAGGGAAGAACAGCCGTACGCTGTTGCTGGCTACTGGTGCTGGCCATAATTACGGTGAACCATTAGCTCCACTCATAGTGAATCCCACTACAGATAAGCTCAGTAACTAAGTATAATCAAATACTTAGTACTACTTTAACACAACAGAATAACTGACGAAGTAATGAGTGCACAATCAAATTTTCTGTTACCATTTTTACTGAAAATGTGCTCAATTCATAGTTCCAGCATCCGCTCACGTTAAACTTATCGATGAAAATGGATGTTCCCTACAGAATGATAGACGGCTGGAGCGATTTTGATTAAATCTCCTGAAATCTTTCATATTAGCCCATCGGGTGATCCTGTGAAGTTTGGTATCTATCATATAAGACATTTATAAAAAGTTTGCGTATAGCATTTCGACCGAAAGAGCGTCCCCCCCCCCCCTAAGGAAGAAGGAGGCAACCACCATTCTTCTCTGACAGAGAGAGAGAGAGAGAGAGAGCTGATAATATAATACTAACAGTACCAATACCGATACATACATAATTTCGTTCTATTCAAAAACGTCGTCAGTGGAATAGATGAAGTATAAGTAGTTTGTCACAAGTAAGTCTTTCAGGCTCCTCTGAAACTGGTCTTTATTTGTAGCTAATTTTATATGGTTTCTGGTAAAGTATTGAAAATGTGTGTTCCCGAATAGTGGAACCCTTCTGAACTAAAATAAGTGCTTTTAAAACCTTATGCAGATCGTTTTTGTCCCCAGTGTTGTTTGTATGAACTGAGCAGTGAGTTGGAAAACAGGGTGTGTTAAAAAAGGATGTGTTATTTATGACAGATTCTATTAAGGACTAAATATACCGAGCGTCAGTAGGTAGTATACCGAATTCTTTGAAGAGGCTTCTACAGGACGTCTGTGAATTTAATCCACAAATAGTATATATCACACGGTTTTGGACTATGAAAAATTTTTCTTGACTTGGAGGGTTATCCCATAACATTACACCACATGACATTATGGATTTAAAGCAAAGTATATAAGCTTTTTTTATTTTTATGTCTTCTACGTCAGATAACACTACCATTGCGAATACAGATTTGTTAAGTCGTTTCTGCAGTGTGCTCCTCCCAAATGAATTAATTATCAAGTTGTAATGTTAGGAATTTAGTATTGTTAACCTATCTGCTCTTCTTCATACTTACTTTTTCTGAACTACATGTAGAGGGTCTTTTCAAAGTCAATGTCAATGAGGTGGCTTTAAACCATTTATTTAAAAAATGTTCAAATGTTTTTAAGTTTAAGGGACTTAACTGTGAGGCCATCAGTCCGTAAAGTTACAAACTACTTATGAACTACTGTATACTGAAGACGACACAAACATCCGTGACCGAGGGGGAATTCAAACCCCCGACCATAGCGGCCGTGCTGACCTTGACTGGCGCGTCGCAGACCGCTCGTCCACTGCTGTACAATTTATTAATGTTGATGAATATGTGCATTAGCAGAACTTTCTAGAACTGTGGTCGACATGCTATTTATTGCAGTAACAGCATCATCTTTCAAAAGAAAACAAAATTAAAGAAAAAACCTGCCTCCGGCAGTGTGACTGATGAGAGGTCATTAATGAACACAAGAAAAAGCAATGGACCTAAGATGGATCCTCGCTGGACACCAGATGTAATTTCTTCCCAACCTCATGGTACTGATTTGATTCACTTATCCCCTATTCTAACACCCTTTATTTCTTGCTAGCTTGTTATGATTCAAATGTTCAATTGTTTGTAGAGTTTATGGGACTTAACTACGGGGTCTTCAGTCCCTAAACTTACAAACTAATTATGAACTAGCTGCAACTAAGGACGGCACAAATATCCATGCCCGAGGGGGGATTCGAACCCCTGATGGTAGTGGCCGTGCAGATTGTGACTGAAGCGCCGCAGTCGCTTCGGCCACCGCGGCCGGCAGCATTGTTATGAATTGACCCATTTTGCAGAATTAATTTAAGAAGTTTAAAAGAATATTGTGTGTCACTATGATCTACATGCTATTTATTGCAGTAATAGCATCATCTACGAAAAAAAAAGAAATAAAATCTGCCTCTGATAGTGTGACTGTTGAGAGGTCATTAATGTACATAAGAAAAAACATGGACCTAAGATAGATCCTCGCAGAACACCAGGAGTAATTTCTTCCTACTTCATGATACTGATTTGATTCACAAATCCCCTGTTTTGATACCCTTTGTTTCTTGTTAGCTTGTTATGAGTTGAGCCATTTTGCAACATTGCCCGTGACACCATAGAATTTTAAATTATTTAATAAAATATTGTGGGTCACACAGTCAATCGCCTTTCATGAATCGCAGAAAATACCTACTGCTTGTGTGTGTGTGTGTGTGTGTGTGTGTGTGAGAGAGAGAGAGAGAGAGAGAGAGAGGGAGAGTGAGTCAGTGTGTGTGTGTGAGAGAGAGAGAGCGACGTGGGAGGCAGGAAAGAAGCAGGAAGAAAAGAGCGAAGAATTGGTCCTGTGCTCCGTCGTCACACTAATGATCCCTCTGCCCCTCTACCTACAGCGGAACCGCCGGCCGCCTTTGATGTGTCGTTCGGGCCGGAGTTCATTGGACGAGTAAAGGCTGGGTCCGGAGCTTGGAAGACGGCCGTGGGGACGGCAGACGGCAGACAGCGCAGAGGGAGGGCGGAGGCTGGTGTGAGCCGCGGGACCGCAGCGCGGCGCCTGTGATGGCCCGCCGTGTGTCACGCCGGTAATTAGGCCGATCGATGGCGGCTGATTTGCATACGCGGCCGTCCACCGTCCGCCGTCTGTCCGGCCTTGATGTAGCGGCCGCCCACCGCAGGCCGCGCGCCACCCAACAGAGCAGCGCAGAGTGACGCCGCCAGCCGGTGACGAACGGACGAGAAGCCTCAAGTGCAGAGCTGCCCCATCTCTGCCGACTGAGGCGCTCGCCTGCATGGAAATTAGGGTTGCCAGATCTCCGGGCGCCGCCCGGAGTGCCCGGGTTTGGACTGAATTCTCCGGGTCTACGGGCCAATGACTCTCATCTCCGGGCTTGAATATAACCTACATCATAACTTTTTTTTCGACGCTTTTTAAGTATTATGCTCATGTAGCGACGATCTACATCGAACTTAACGTAACTTCATGCCCTAGGGGGGGAATTCAAACTTCTGGCGGAAGCAGCCTCGCGCACAGCGGAAAGACGCCTCAGTGCGCTGGGCCATTCCCGGCCGGCTCCTCTCTAGTAATCATGAATAACTTTATAGAAATGTCCATTTCTTATTGCAACAAAACGCTACTTTTCTGTTATTCCTCTGAAAACTTTTCATTGTTCTGTCGGTAGTAATCGGCTAGCGCATTATTAAGCAAACTGGCGACGTCTATTATTTGTGTTCGTTAGTTCATTGTTTATTATCAGTTTACCGGCAATTTTTGGAATAATCGGATCGTGTGAGAACAGACAAGCTTACATTAACTCAGATTAGTTATTAATAACAGTGAAATGATGAGAGGATATCTAAGTTCGTTCCGTGAAGAATGGTTGCAGAAAGAAAATTATAAAGAGTGGCTACAAAAAGTCGATACTGATCAGTGTATGTGTAAGTGCAGAATATGTACTATCTCATTTACTTGCTGGGAGGGAGGAGATGATTAGGGTTTTTTTTTTTTTTTTTTTTTTTAGAATTCCGTGTAACCCTGGTTGGGGAGGGGGAGTTGGAGTTGGTCGCAGTTGGCGGGGAGCGGTGAGTCATTGGCCAAGGGGGAGGGGGCACGTCTGGTCTCCGGGCCTGCCTCGAGTTCAATCTGGCAACCCTAATGGAAATGAGCTCGCGAAGAGCATCGGTGGAACAGGTTTAGCATGCCGAGAGCTGCTAAAGGTAACGTACCGGGTCATAAGAAATCTAACGCAGAAAATTTGATCGTATCTGACCAAAAGTATCCACAGAAGTACAGTCGTTAATTTTCCCGCGAACATGCAGCTCTACTGTATGAATATATGATGATGTCATTCTCTCGGGTGAAATGGTCCGGAGGTAAAATAGTCCCCCTATTCGGATCTCCGGGCTGGGACTGCTCAGGGGGATGTCGTCATCAAGAAAAACATAACAGGCAGTCTACGGATCGGATCGTGGATCGCTCTGACCCTCAATCGGATAGGTAAATTAGAAAATTTGAAGTTGCCAGCAGTAGTTGTACGACATGTCCAACAGTTGTCTCGCACCACCTTTGCTATTGGTCGGCCATTTAGTAAACCGAGAATTCGAGAAGTTTTTTCCTGCACATGTGCACTGTAGTTTTTAATGTACGCCTGTCACTTGATAATGGCAACAAGTATTGCCGAAACTAGTAGTGACATAAAGTAATTTTGCTTTAAATGTGATCTAGGCTACTCTTCTTTAAGAAGTGTTTCATTTTAACCATTTAAGAGGATGAACAGGAATTTTGGTCAGGTGAGTACAGGGTTATAAATACAAACTCGGTTGGTGGTAACGCAGAAGTAGACCTGATAATGAATAAGAAAATGGGAATTCGGGTACGTGAACGCATTATCGTAGCAAAGATACACACAAAACCATCACTGACAACAGTAGTAGGAGTTGATATGCCAAATCGCCCTGCCGATGATGAGAATATCGAAAAAATATCTGAGGAGGTGAAAGAAATAATTCAGAAAGTTAAGGGAGACGAAAACTTGATTGTAATGGAGGACTGGAAACCGGTAGTAAGTGAATATGGTCTGAGAAAAAGGAATGAAAGAGGAGATCGCCTGGTAGAATTTTGTGCAAGGCACAATTTAATCATCAGAAATCGTTGAATCATCACGAAAGAAGGTTATATACGTAGAACAGACCAGGAGACATTGCGAGGATCAGATTGACTTTATAATGGTATGGCAAGGGTTCAGAAACCAGGTTTTAAAATGTTACACATATCCAGGGCCAGATATAGAATCAGACCACAACTGTAGAATAAAACTTAAGATACTGAAAAAAAATAAATAAAGGAGATGGAATCTGGACAAACTGAGGGAACCAAGGGTGGTTGAGCGTTTTAGAAGGACCATTAGGCAAGGATATTTGAAATGGGGGAATGTAATACAGAGAAAGAATGGGCAGCTCTGAGAGATAGGGTAGTGAAGGCTGCAGAGCACCATATAGGCAGAAGGGCAAGAGCTAATAGAAATCCCTGGATAACGCAGGATATACAGGATGACAGGAGAAAATATAAAGATTCAGCGAGTGAAACAGAAAAAGGGAGTACAGACGTCTGAAAAATGAGGTTGACAGTAAGTGCAGACTGGCTAAACATGAGTGGCTTGAGAAGAAATGGAAGACCGTAGAAGGCTGTATAAGTAGGGGAAAGATAGATACCGCCTACAGAAAAATAATTGAGACACTTGGAGACAACAAAATTTGCGGTATGAATACCAAAAAACTCAGATTGAAAACCAGTATTAAGCAAAGAAAGGAAAGCTGAAAGATGTAAGGAATATATAGAAGGCCTGTATGAAGGAAATTAAGTTGAAGGCAGTATTCTAGAAGTGGAAAACGAAGTAGAGCAAAATGAGATACTAAACAGCGAGCCGAATTTAACAGAGCACTAAACGATTTGAGTAGAAACAAGGCCTCTGGAGTAGTTGATGTTCCGTCTGAACTGCTAGTATCGTTAGGAGAGCCGTCATGAACAAATTGTTCCACCTGATAGGCAAGATGTATGAGATAGGGAAAATGCCCTCAGACTTCAAGAAGAATATAATTATTCCAACTCCGAAAAAATCAAATGTAGACAAATGTGAGAATTTCGGAACTATTAGTTTAATAAATACTAACACGAATTATTTAAAGACGAATGGAAAAATAACTGGTGGAATCCGACCCTGGGCAAGATCAGTTTGGATTTAGGAGAAATGTAGGAACACGCGAGGCAATACTCACATTACGACTTATCTTAGGAAATAGGTTATGGAAATTGAAAACTATGGTTTTAGCATTTCTGGATCTGGAGAAAGGTTTCGATTAGGTGTGGAGTATTTAGGAGTACATAAAAAGTATCCAGCAGTAATGGCCAATTTCATAGCAACGAACATTCTAAGCTGTAATGTCTAAATATGTGATATCTCGATGTTGTCTGCCTTCGTACTCCTGTGGGTAGCGTGCTAGATTGCCACGCATGAGGTACGCGTTCGATTTTCCGGTTCAGTTGGAGATTTTCTCCACTCGGGGGCTGGGTGTTGCGTCATCGTCATTTCATCATCATTGGCGCTCAACTCGCCCATGTGGCGCCACCTAAATACTTGCACCAGGCAGGCTGAACACGGTCCCAGCTGGGATCTAAGGGGCAAAAATGACACTTGAAATCATCATCATCGTCATGTTGTGAGCAAAATTTTAGTAGAAAAAACGTTTTTTCCCAGTATCTGAAAGGACCTAATGCCAATAGCGTACAAAGTATCCATCTTACAGCCCTTATAGAGTGAAGTAAAGCAACGAACAAAAGTCCTAGTACACAACGTCCCGAAAAAATATTACACGGGAAGAGCTTGCATAACGAGTATTTGCACTCCTGGCCATTAAAATTGCTACACCATGAAGATGATGGCGACACTTACAACATGCTGACATGAGGAAAGTTTCCAACCGATTTCTCAAACAGCAGTTGACCGGCGTTGCATGGTGAAACGTTGTGATGCCTCATGTAGGGAGGAGAGATTCGTACCATCACGTTTCCGACTTTGATAAAGGTCGGATTGTAGCCTATCGCGATTGAGGTTTATCGTATAGCGACATTGCTGCTCGCGTTGGTCGCAATACAATGACTGTTAGCAGAATATGGAATCGGTGGGATCAGGAGGGCAATACGGAACGCCGTGCTGGATCCCAACGGCCTCGTATCACTAGCAGTCGAGATTACAGGCATCTTATCCGCATGGCTGTAACGGATCGTGCAACCACGTCTCGATCCCTGAGTCAACAGATGTGGACGTTTGCAAGACAACAACCATTTGAACGAACAGTTCGACGACGTTTGCAGCAGCATGGACTATCAGCTTGGAGACCATGGCTGCGGTTACGCTTGACGCTGCATCACTGACAGAAGCGCCAGCGATGGTGTGCGCAACGACGAACCAGGGTGCACGAATTGCAAAACGACATTGTTTTCGGATGAATCCAGGTTCTGTTTACTGTATCATGATGGTCGCATTCGTATTTGGCGACATCGTGGTGAACGCACTTTGGAAGCGTGTATTCTTTATTGTCATACTGGCGTTTCACCTGGCGTGATGTTATGGGATGTCATTGGTTACACATCAGCGTCACCTCTTGTTCGCATCGACGGCACTGCGAAACCCTACGTTTCAGCAGGATAATTCACGACCACATGTTTCAGGTCCTGTACGGGTCTTTCTGTATACGGAAAATGTTCGAATGCTGCCCTGGCCATCACATTCTATAGATCTCTCACCAATTGAAAACGTCTGGACAATGGTGGCCAAGCTACTGGTTCGTCACAATACGCCAGCCACTGCTCTTGATCAACTGTGGTATCGTGTTGAAGCTGCGTGGTCATCTGTACTTGCACACGCCATCCAAGCTCTGTTTGGTTCAATTCCCAGGCGTATCAAGAGGTGGTTGTTTTGGGTATTGATTTCTCCTGATCTATGCACCCAAATTTCTAGTATAATACATTTGTCCAATGAATACCGGGTTATCATCTGCATTTCTTCTTGGTGTAGCTATTTTAATGGCCAGTAGTGTAACGACGCACATAACGACCTTACACTTAAAAAAAAAAGTGCTTCCACGTTGAGCAAGTGACCCCCGCCCCCCACCACACACACACACATTTTTGAATATGTACATTCTGTCTGTCCCTGTTTTCAGTGAATGATTTATAGAGACAATACGTAGTCGAGGCCTTTCATCACGTTATCTTATCTGAAATAATATACAATTTCATTGCATTATAGAACTCATATAATCAGATCGGCAAGTGAGAAGTGCAAGAACAGACAAAAATGAATGATTTACTTTCCAAGTATGTGAATACCTCAATGTGATGGACTTGGGAAGTAAGCGTGAAAATATTCCACAGTGGATGTGCAGATGTTGGTTAAGGTAATCGTTCTTAATTCATTCCTCAAGTTTTGCGCAGTACATTTAGTACCATGTAAGTAAAATTTATCTAATTCAGTTTTACACATGAGTAAACATAGAGTTCTTCATACATATTAAGACAGGACGTTAGTGATACTGCATCTTTTCGTCGTCCAAAAAAAACCTCAATGTCGATTTCAACAGGTATTTTTGCTTCCCTTCTTTTTATTAAAGCTGTCAATTCAGCTGTCGCAAAAACATATTTAATTCATCCTCGTCAAACTTCCCTCCTGTCTACCGGCTCCTGATTTTTCGTTGGCATTGCCTCCCCTGGATGCCTCCCAATGCTATGGATTCCTTCGCTTTCTAATTGAATTGTAGGAGGGCGCTGCAATTTATTTTTGCTTTTCAGGCGAGAATCTCCATAATCCCATTTCTAGGTTCTTTTTTGAGACATCGTCTCCTGGGAGTGACGTCGGCATTTCGGTTCATTTAATTGCTTCTATTTTTGAGCTCGGTTTCTGCATCTCTCTTTCGATGCAGATTTTATTCAATAAACTTCCTTCTGACTCTGTGCTGGGAAGTAATTTTATACAGTGTAAATAACGATTGCATCCGACAAGGCGAAAAGGCATCTAAAATATTGTCTCCAATGTAGCGATTATAAATTACTTTAATTTTGAAGACAACGTTTGACATCTGTCGATTGACTCAGCTACTACTTGCTTGACTAATCTACTGCTCGTCGCAGTAGAAAGGCCTACTGCGGCGGTGCGCGCGGTTGCTCCCACTCGAAAGTTCGAGTCCTTCCTCGTGTGTGTGTGTGTGTGTGTGTGTGTGTGTGTGTGTGTGTGTGTGTGTGTGTTGTCCTTAGGTAGTTTGTAAGCCTAGGAACTGACGACCATAGTAGTTAAGTCCCACAGATTCAGAAACATTAGAACATTTGATCTGGCAAAGTGTGCCATGAAAAAAATATATAAAAGAATTGATTAGAATCCCGTGGAGGACTCTCTGACATTAGTCCTGCGTGGCCGAGTAAGCGAGCATGAAATGCTTGACGAGTCAAGCCCGCATGAATAACCATAGCCGAGTATTGAAGACATTGACCGAGTCTGATGTAGCCGATCATGGAAGACTTCATCTGGGCCTGTGTATGACTGACCTGAAGCGCATCTTTTGCGTGAATAACTACAGGCATCACAGAATTCCGCCTGGAATCGTGCAACTGTAATGAGCTGTAAGACTGAAATAATTTGTAGCCTGAGCCTTATGTTGTTGTTCTGGTCTTCAGTCCGGAGACAGGTTTGATGCAGCTCTCCATTCTAGTCTATCCTGAGCAAGCCCGTTCATCTGCACAGAAGAAGTGAAACCTACATCTGTTTGAATCTGATTACTGTATTCATCTCTTGGTCTTCCTCTCCAGATTTTCTGATCTGATGAAGCGCCATCTGTCGGACCTTATTGAACTAGTTTTCCCCCCTAATAAAACCCCATGTCATTCCAAGCATGTGTGTCAATTTTTACCTCTCTATCTACATTATTCCGTGATTTATTAAGTTTCCAAATTTATTTTGACTTTTTGATCACCCGGTACTTTAAATTAATTCCACTGTGTCTATAATCTGCGTACCAAGTGGCAAGCAAGAATTTGACAAAGTTTTATCATAATCCAATGAACGGTACGCCAGCACATAAAATACGAACAAACGAATACACAATCAAACAAATACTCCAAAAATTATGAAAACAGCTTAGAAATTGTGAAGCAATTAAACTAAAGAAATTTGTTCTGCCTCTGCTATGAATATTCAAATCGAACTAGAAAAAAATATTTACCAAACATAGCGTTTATTGTAACTGATTGTAATTTTATGAAACGTGTCCGTGTGTTTCAGTTGCATACATATCTGCAGATCTACTCAGATTTTAAAGAAATTTTCCACACTTCAGCTTCAAGAAAAGACTCATTGTCTACATAAAATTTTGTTTGGTTTATGGTGGAGATTACAAGGGAAACAGTGACACGATAATAAAGCTCAAGTCGGGTGTAAATCGTTAAAAGAAAGGCGTTATTGATTGCTACGAGATCTAATTTTCTCCTCCGAATGCGAATATATATTTTTAGCACCCACCTACATAGGCAGACCTAAACGTAATATAGGAAGATAAATCCGGTCTAAAACGGAAAGATTCATTTCCTTTTTTTCCTCGAGTTATCGGAGAATGGAACGCTAGAAAAATAATATGAAAACGGTTCGATAAACCCTATGCCAGGTTCTTAAATGTGATTTGCAGGGGAAACATGTATATGTAGATGTTGAAGGTGGAAAGTAACTTGTTCCTGATTTCACTTTGAGGTACAGCGATTAAAGACTAGGCCTGCCCCTTGCGAAGTGCTACCCGCCTGGCACGTGTGTTGCGCGTGACAGCCTGTCCAGGCTACCTAGTTAGGTCGCAAAGCTTTGTTATTGACCCTCTAGGCGTGTATGGGTTAATACGAATTGAACTGTTCGAAATTTGGTGATATATTTTCACTAAACGATTCTTACTACTTTGTCCATGATTTTCCTGTGCTGGGGTTGTTATTGTGGTTTTCGGGGACTGTTTTCATGTAGCTCTCCACGTTAGTGTATCCTGAGCATGCCTCTTCATCTCTTCGTAAGAACGGCAGCCCATATCTATTTTAATCTGCCTACAGTTTCGTCTCTTGGTCTCTCTCTGAGATTTTTACTCCTCAAACTTCCTGACGATTCTTTGATGTCTAAGAATGTGTCCTACAAACCGATCAAGGTATGCCAGAAATTCATTTTCACCATAATTATGTTTAGTGCCTGATTATTTACGCGATCTACCCACCAAATTTTCAACATTCGTCTATGTGTCTGAGCTATTTATAGTTCATTTTTACTACAGTACCAGAGAACACTCAACACAAAAGCCTTGCGAAAAGACTTTTTACGTTTCAGGAATTCTACCCCTACACGTAGTTCAGATAGAACCACAAGAATTGATCTTTCAAGTTGATGATTAAAAGCGGAGCACATGCTCGTATCAATATTCATTAATGATTAGGAAGGAAATGGGTTGTTCCCTTTGAAAGGAACCATTCCGAAATTTGCTTTAAGCAATCACGGAGTACCTAAATCAGGATATCTGGGATCTTTCCTTCTACCATTTTATCATGCGACTGCGTTAACTGTCGTTACTGCGTGGAGAATACATGTTCTGTAGTTCCTATCTCTCCAAAGGTACAATGAGGCTCCTGATTTTCTCACGCATGAAATGAGTGGTTAGGCGCATAGTACTAGAAGGAAGGCTGAAGGAACGTTAGAGTTTAACGTCCCGTCGACAGCTTGATCATTAGAAACCGCATAGTACTAGAGGGAGCTACTGAGGACAGAAAC
Organism: Locusta migratoria; assembly: GCA_026315105.1. Classification (NCBI taxonomy): domain Eukaryota; kingdom Metazoa; phylum Arthropoda; class Insecta; order Orthoptera; family Acrididae; genus Locusta; species Locusta migratoria. The sequence continues at coordinate 401,431,906 of CM048746.1, forward strand.
CTTAGGGGAAGGCAAAGACTGGAGTTCATCCAAGCTATTCATATCAGTGCACACTAATTAAAATTCAAATGTTTGTATAGCTTATGGGACTTAACTACGGGGTTATCAGTCCCTAAACTTACAAACTACTAATGAACTACTTACGAACAAGGGCGGCACAAATATCCATGCCCGAGGGGGATTCGAACCCCCGACCGTAGTGGCCGTGCAGACCGTGACTGAAGCGCCTCAGTCTCCTCGACCACCGCGGCCGGCTCAGTGCACACTCCGCTACAGAATGAAGATTTCACTCTGGAAACAACCCATAGGCTGTGGCTAAGCTATCCCTTCACCATATTATTCCTGGAGTGCTATTTCAGCAAGTTTTGTAGGAGAACTTCTGTGCAGTTTGGAAAGTCGGAGGCGAGGTACTGGCAGAAGAAAAGTTGTGAAGACGGACGGTGAAGCGTTCCGGGATAGCTCAGTAGGTAGAGCGATTGTCAGCGAAAGTCCCAAGTCTCAGGATTCGAGGTCCGGTTCCGGCAAACAATCTGCCAGGAAATTTCATATCAGTGCATACTCCGATACAGAATGAAAGCTTCATTCTGAATCCAAGTTACTGTCAGATGCACAGAGGAACTATAGACAGAAAAAGACTCATTGGTCATTATTTTTGAACTTAAAAATTTTCGTAATTATATGCATGGAAGAAAATTCAAAATTGTGTCAGACCAAAAACAACTATTCCTATTTAAGTAATTAGCGACCATTCCCACGAAGTCGTTTAGACGCCTGCTGAATTGTGGACTGTTGCACATACGATTGCGATCTCAGGGCAGAACAAATCATTATGTTAACAAATTTCCCTGAATTTTGTATCATCTGTACGGTATTTTACTGCGCAAGTATCAAAACTCATCCAGCACCATTATTGTGTCATTTGTCAACGTAAATCCCTCAGAAATGACTTTTCTCTTAGACTACATTCCAAAATTTGCATTCCGTTTAGCTGCTCTTCCAGATCCTCTGCGGAAATAATTCTTCACCCTCCACTCTCCAAATTTCTCCTTCCTTTCCTTCAAATCTTACTCAGTGTACAGATTGAATAATATTGGCGAGAGGCTACAACTGTTTGGGTCAACTGATATAATTTTGTTGTTGTTGTGCTCTTTAGTCTGGTTTGATGCAGCTCTCCACCCTACTCTATCCTGGGCAAGCGTCTCATCTCCTAATAAGAACGGCAACCCACACCTATTTGAATCTGATTACTATATTCGTCACTTGGTCTTCCTCTGCGATTTTTCGCCCCAGACACTTCCCTCAAATGCTAAATTTATAATTCCTTAATGCTTCAGAATGCGACCGAGTGAGGTGGTGCAGTGGTAAAGCACTGGACTCGCATTCGGGAAGATGGTGGATCAAATCCTCCTCCTGCCATCCAGATTTAGGTTTTGCGAGATCTCCCTAAATCACTCCAGGCAAATACTGGAATGGTTCCTTTCAAAGAGCACGGCCGCTTTCCTTCCCTATTCTTACCCAAAACTTCGAGTGTTAGCTCCGTCTCTAACGACGAAGATGTCGACGGGATGTTAAACCTAAGTTTCCTTCCTCCTCAGAATGTGTCCTGCCAATTGATTGCTTTTTCTAGTCAAGGTATGCAAGAAATTCCTTTTCTCCCCAATTCTGCTCAGTACCCACTCATTTGTTACACAATTGACCCACCTAATTTTCAACATTCTTCTGTAGCACCACATTTCAAAAGCCTTTATCCTCTTCCTGTCTGCATCGTCCATGTTTCACCCCCAGACAAGGCAACAATTCACAAACCTTCAGAAAGAACTTCCGTATGCTCAAATTAATATTCGATGGCAACAAATTTCTCTTTTTAAAAAAATCTTTTCTTCCCATTGCCATTCTGCATTTTGTATCCTCTGTACTGCGACAATCATGTGTTTTTTAACTGCCCAAGTAACAAAAGTCATCTATCACCTTTATTATTTCGTTACTTAATGCAAATCCGTCAGCATCGCCTGTTTTGTCTTAGAAGGAAAGGACTTGGGCTCAAACAAACACAAATACACCAAAATCGAATGAGAGATAATGTAAAGGTCCCTTATTGCACTAGTGATACTCCCACCTCTGCCTCATTGCACTTTGACCTGTCGGTTCGCCAGTAGGGACGCTGCAGTGTGCCTCCGAAGGTGCGTTTTGTGACGTTATTTGTGTGGTGAAGCGTCAGATGGGGCGGCGATTGGTAATCAATCCTGCTGATGTATTGCAATTGGTTGAGTTGAAGTTACAAAGAACCTTCTTCGTCAAGTTGGTATTAGTGTAGAAGAGAATCGTTCGCATGCTTTGTCGTATCTGTTATGGTACAGAAATATGAGCATAAGTTACTGTTGTAACACTAACACATAATGATGATAATAGGGATCATAATGACGAACAACTCATTGCAAGCGTTAGTGCTACGGTAAGTGCGGCAAGAGGCGATGGAAGCAGTGGTAGTGAATATCAACAGTCTTCCTAGACGAAGGTTAAAGTTGCAACTATCATCACGGCTTTTGATGACAATATGCTAGAGAACATGTATGATGATTAAAGATATCTGCATTACGTATGGCGTCTACAATTACATCTACAGTGCTATCTAGAGCATCATTGCATAGTTCTGCAGAAAAACGGCACCCACCAGCCCATTGAGGTGTACTAAAGATCCCGTAAGCAAACGTTCAAACAGATATCTTTGTTGGAGCCCTTGTACTTACGTTGTTAGACTACATTTCACAACGTACATTCCGTTTAATTGCCCTTCCAGATCCTTTGCTGTTTCTGAAATAATTTTTCACCTTTCACTCTCTAAATTTCTCCTTTCTTCCCTTCAAATGTAGCTCAATATACAGATTGAGTAAAAATGGGAAAAGGCTACAACTTCTGTGGTCAATTAAATCAACTGTATACTCTACAAAAATGACTTTTGTTTGTGCTGTTTCGAACTGGAAAAAACCTTGCATAATAGTTACAGATGATTTCGAATGATGAGAACCACACCGGTTGTTTTCAGCACTTAGTACTCCTGCCGGTGGCCGGAGAACGCGATGAAATCGCGCGGTCCACGCAGCGCGGAAGGACGGAGCGCCGCGCTGGCGGTGCTGCGTTAACAGGCGCGGCGCGGCGTCCAAACTTTGTCCATTGTGTGCGCCAGAGATAGCGGCGCTGGCCCGCGGCCGCTGCCGCCGACGTGGCAGATAGCAGGGCTGCCCGCCTCTGCCTCTGCTGCTGCCCGGACACCTGCCAACTTATCTGACGTACCAGCGGCCGGACACCGCTTCAGCAATGACCGCAGTTAAAGCGTTACGGCAAGTACACGTGCCCCACACACACCAAGTGGCACGGTAAAGCAGCGTCTGCGCAGGACAAGGTGGACGATCTGCCGACGTGTCCAAGGCGATGTGCACGTTCATTCCCTCGCTTTGAAGGAGAGGCCCCGTCAGTCCACTTCCGGCTGCCGACCAGTGAGATGGCTACTTCCCCTCCAGCGCTCGCTCATTGCTCGGGCCGCTAGCCGCACCACTACCGCTCTCACCACGCTTTTCCAGCGGTCTGCGCATCTGCCAGCCAATTTATCCTGCGCGCACTCTACGGCGCTACTCGTCGAATTACCGCTCCCTGCGCGAGCAAAATTATGTGTACTCTCCCCATATGGTCGAAATAGACACTCGCGTCACGCCCTGCCAATGGTGGCACTGGATGTGGTATCAGAGATAGCCAGCAAGTACATTACTTCAAGATCTAATAAAATCGGTAATTTCATATACAAGGCTGTGGCTTGCTGTGTTATAAAGCAGTGTTTTCCAGCCTTTTCGAATATCCGTCCCCCATTCAAGTAAAAATATTCTGGCGGCCCCCTGCCAAATAAAAATTTTCTGCCTCCCCCTCATCACGAACAGTAACAAAACTTTTTCCGCGGTGGAATGGCTGAACGGTCTAAGGCGCCTTGCTGCAGAATGCGTAGTGCTTGCTGTAGGAGGTTAGAGTCCTCGCTGGGGCATGACTGTGGGTGTTGTCCGTAGGTTAGTTTAAGTTAGTTTAAGTAAATGAGTTTCGAAAACATTATTTCCCTTTGACAAGCGGCGATCTTTATTTCATAATAAGGTGACCAGTTTCGATCTTATTCTAAGATCATCTTCATGTCGATGTGTCTGTAACATAAAAGACAATATACTATGGAGGGAATTAGTTTAAGCAGTTTATAAGTCTAGGGACAGATAAACCAAGCAATTTGCTCCAAAAAGTTTACAAAATTTTAAACTGTGTTATCTCAGAGGAAACTAATCTTCTTCGTTTTGCTACAGCTTTCCTTAAAATCGTTGGGCGAAGTTCTTTTTGTAACTTTTCCGGATTGGAGCACAGCATCCCATTTACCCAGTGTTTCGAATTTCAGACCAGACTAAGAAGCGAATTATGTTCATTAAGAAAGGTCCCATTCTATAGACAATTTGTAAAGACAGAAGTGGCTTGCTGTGTTATAAAGCAGTGTTTTTCAGCCTTTTCGAATATCCGTCCCCCATTCAAGTAAAAATATTCTGGCGGCCCCCTGCCAAATAAAAATTTTCTGCCTCCCCCTCATCACGAACAGTAACAAAACTTTTTCCGCGGTGGAATGGCTGAACGGTCTAAGGCGCCTTGCTGCAGAATGCGTAGTGCTTGCTGTAGGAGGTTAGAGTCCTCGCTGGGGCATGACTGTGGGTGTTGTCCGTAGGTTAGTTTAAGTTAGTTTAAGTAAATGAGTTTCGAAAACATTATTTCCCTTTGACAAGCGGCGATCTTTATTTCATAATAAGGTGACCAGTTTCGATCTTATTCTAAGATCATCTTCATGTCGATGTGTCTGTAACATAAAAGACAATATACTATGGAGGGAATTAGTTTAAGCAGTTTATAAGTCTAGGGACAGATAAACCAAGCAATTTGCTCCAAAAAGTTTACAAAATTTTAAACTGTGTTATCTCAGAGGAAACTAATCTTCTTCGTTTTGCTACAGCTTTCCTTAAAATCGTTGGGCGAAGTTCTTTTTGTAACTTTTCCGGATTGGAGCACAGCATCCCATTTACCCAGTGTTTCGAATTTCAGACCAGACTAAGAAGCGAATTATGTTCATTAAGAAAGGTCCCATTCTATAGACAATTTGTAAAGACAGAAGTAGGCCTACTTATTGTATCATGTTATTTTGTCTATCGATTGGTTCCTGAATACAGTTTTCAGTGTTTCCGCTTGTTCATCACTAACTCATTGTATTATAAAGTAATTTATGAGCTATTTAATTCATAATTAATGTTACACAAGTAATACCGCAATTTTAACATTAGATAAATATCAATTATGTTTTCGTACTACTAATCCCACATCGGCTCCAATCAAGACTTTGCGACCCCTTGGAGTCGGGACCCACTGGTTGAAAACACTGTAATAAAAATTAAATTAGGTGTTTCTCTTGCGGTAGCACTGCCAATCCTATTACCGTTTATTGGTATAAACACGAGATGCATGTCAAAGTGCTAACGTTTTCTGAGGAAAAATCGCGAATAGATTTGTGAATCTCTCAAAAAGTAAAGTATGACACCAAATCAAAGTGTTATTAAAAATCTTGAGTTTCATGGTAATAAAGGGAAAAAATGTTCCACACAATGTCAACTTATGAAAACCAGTGCACAACCTTTGCCCTCCTGGAACAAATTCATGGTGCAATTACCGCAATTCCCAGTACTAGAATCATAACCATTTCATCCCAAAGGTCGCCATGGATATCATAAAGCATATTGGCACCAAATATTTCGAGCCACAATCATGATCGTTGTTTTAAGTCATCATCATCATGAGAACACTCCTCATTATCGTGAAACCTTTCATTGAAAATATTCGCAATTTTTTCGCGCGACAAACCATGTCATCTGTCAGCCATGTTATATCGTTCTATAAAACACATGAACTTGCGAAATGTCAAAAGGAACAGTTATCATTCAAGTACTGCAACACAGTAAAAGGCCTAGATTGCTACCCTGGGGGGGGGGGGGGTCATTCATAGTTTAGAAGTAAATATCCCTGGAGTATTAAAACAACTTAAATTACTTAACGAAGGTAAGATTCCCGGTTTCGAATATATGCCAATTAGGTTCCAATACCTAACATATACAACCGCTCGCTTAGCGAATTTTGCGTACCCAAAACTGGAAGGTTGCTGCGCGTTGTGGGATCCACACCAGGGGGGACTGACGGACGATTTAAAGAAAATTGAGAGAAATGCGGCTCGTTTTGTATTATCCCTATATAGGGGAGAGAGTGTCACGGAAATGATGCACGATTTGGGGTGGAAATCATGAAAAGAACGTTATCTTTTGCAGCGAGATCTTACTTGTGAAAATTTTTTTTCACCAACTTTCTCTTCAGAACGGTAACATATATTGTTATCATCCACTTAAAGAGCTATTTCCCGCGAGCTATTAGAGAGTGGAAATATAGAGAAATATCGTAAAATCTGTTCGAAGATTCCTCTGCCATGCACTTCAGTATGACGTTCAGAGTATCGATGTAGATGTAGGCCCCGAGGGCCACTGGACAGCGAATGACACACGGAATTGGGCTGCCGAACCATACACTACCACTGCCTGTCGCGAACTGACATTACATGAACGGGTAGCTCCCCACAATGTCACCGATCGGAGAAATATAAAAATGAATTGGGGTCAAGTATATACCCGCCAGTGCAGTTGTTAAAAATATAATAATTCTCACAACATCCGACGTATCGCCCGAGGTCCGTATTAACAACAATAATTCTCATGCCGCTGTCCTCGCACGTATTTCCGCGAAACGGTGTAACACGGGTGGCAATAGCCAGTTTATCGCAACGTAAACGACAAAATAAATGGGAACTCGATTCGTTGACCTGACGCCGAGGGGGAGGAAGCGCCGCGCTTGCCAAATGGTGTGTGTGTGTGTGTTTTTTTTTATTGGCGGGTGCCCTTTTTTGCCGCACGTGTTGGGCATCCATTACGTGGCTGGCGCCTCGTGGCGTGGCGTGGTGAGCCGTGTTGCTTTATTTAAGCGACAATGGCGACCACAATAAGCACGCCAGTGAGCTGTGGCCAGCCGCCAGGGTCGCGTCACGGCTCGCCGACCCAAGTGGAGCCAATGGTGTGAGGGGCGGGAGGCATTGGTGTGTGTTGTTGTGTTGGGAGGAAGAGGGGGGGGGGCTGAAAACGTCGTGCACTGTCAGTCCGTGGTGTTGCTGTAGGCGCGAATAGCGTGGTCAACACACACACACACAGGTGTAGGGATGGAGAAAGAAAGAGAGCCCACAGTAGTGATGGGCAGCGTCACAGACAAATATATACAGACGGGAAACCTCCGTAAGGGCCCGATCCTACGCTCAGGGGTGCGGGGAGGGAGGGTTTCCAGCAGTTCCGTAAGATGTCCCATGATGGTGCTGCGGTCAGAAGCAGCCCTTTAAACTGGCCAGAGCAGGCGGCAGGTAGCGGCTGTCCCCACCACCACCTCCCCTCAAACGCCAGCAAGCCGGACACACCATTGGCCTCGTGGCAGGCGGCACGACCTCTCCCCTCACCCTCCCCTCCACGCTACCCTCTGACGTGCGAGAGACACCCTAAGCCAGGGAACGGCCTGACACCTGCTACCATCTTACGGAAGTACGGGGGGACCGTAGGACAGTAGTTTATGGGGGGGGGGCTTCTCCTCTGTATATCTTACTCTGTGGCAGCGTCAACAGCCTCCTGTCACAAACTTTGGGGTATTATTCTTCTCACGCAAGCTGAGGAGAACGTTTTACTACGTTTGAAAGTTAGAAATGCCATCCTTTCCAAACTCACTTGGGACGGGGTAGGGGGTGGGGGTGATACAAATATCTTGCAAACTTCAATCTTGGTACTAGTGTATAGGGTGACTGAATATTGTGCACCTTTTCTTCTTTTCATTTTATTTAATATTTTTCACTCCGAGATCCAGTCCATAAAGAGTTATGGTTCTACTCAGCCAATTATCAGACAAGCTGATAGTGGGGCAAAGGGGGTTCACATTTGAGAATATGAGAGACTTAGGAGTTAGGACATGCACCTTACAACCAAGGAAAGCATTGTACCAGACTAAAAATAGATCAAAAATCAATATCCAACTGCGAGAAACAATGAGGCTAATATCTGGAACTCTTAGACCTACACCTGCAGACTGGATACCTGTACCAACCCCTATTTTGACAACTATTTTGACTGACGACCTCAAGATGTATCGAGTTACCCGCTCAGTGTACCACTAATACGGTGATTCAATGTTCAATGTTCAAATAGCTTATGGGACTTAACTACGGGGTCATCAGTTCCTAAGCTTACAAACTACTTATGAACTTGCTAATACTAAGGACTGCACAAATATCCATGCCCGAGGGGGCATTCGAACCCCTGACCGTAGTGGCCGTGTGGACCGTGACTGGAGCGCCTCAGTCCCCTCGGCCACCGCGGCCGGCAATACGGTGATTACCGCATGACGATTTGTGGTGATCTCGTTGTACGGATGATGAGAAGAAAATCAACCACCTGGAAAGCGGTAGCATCATATACAGTCTTAGGTACGTTACTGAATGGTGACGAATTACAGTGATGATAATTTTATCAATATTTTTTCGCAATGGCGAATTTCTCTTAGCGTCGCTGTGTGAGGTATGGTTGTTCTACCACATGGTGACATGAAAATTGGTGCCGGGCCGGGACTCGAACCCGGGTTTCCCACTTTTCGCGAGCGGTCACCTTTGGTTATCCTCCGTCAGTTATATCTGTTTTCGATCGCATATCACGCAGCAGTACTCCAGTGTTGCAAATACTACCACTCTACCGGGCACTTAAATGTGACTTGCAGAGTATCCCATATAGATGTCGATGTTTAGTGAATATTTTGCATCTTCTAACTACTCTCCCATCAAAGAACAGTCGGTTGCAACCTAAAAGAACTAACACAGATCCAAGAACTGGTATGAGAGTTGCCGGAAATATTCTAATTTCTATTTAAGTGTTGCCTACACGAATCGAATGTTAACGCCGCTATAGAATTCAAATACTTGTCATCGCTTCTCCACGATATCAAGATTTTAAACATGGTCTGTCTGAAGCAGCAACTGTTTTAACGTAAATACTGTATGAAAAATGCAGCCCCACAAGTTGCTTTAAAATATTTTCGACTAACACTAATGGTGTCTTCTTCAAAATCTACAACTCACATAATACGTTTACACAAAGAGTTTAATGCGGTCATGTCGTATAAAGTTAGTTGTAAAACATATTAGCTAGATAAAAGTAGCAAACAATAAGAAACGTAGTGGCTGGCCACTATGGGTTGCCGCGTGTCCGCGATCAAAGCGGCATCAGACTCTGGAGTGTTTTAGCATTCCTCAGCTCTAAACAACCTCTATTACAATGCAGGTATTTATGTTATCCGTCTATGCAACTGACTAATAAGAGGTTTTTTTCTTATTGCCGCATGCATTTCGCCTTTATTTGGAAGGCGTCATCAGTGGCCTTTAATATATACATGATTAGCCTATGCTTACAATATATATATATATATATATATATATATATATATATATATATATATATATATATGGTATTTCACTAAGTGTGTTTGCCTCTGTAACTTATAAAGTAATAGGTGACGGGAATCTTTAATGCTGTAGGTCAACACAAGAAATGTTACACTTCCTGCGGAGCTATGAACATAGTTTATTGTATCATTTTCCAAAGAGTTACACCACAAAGATATAATTTTTTAAATGGAACATTAGTTTTTTCTATCGTGTATTGGATTTTTTTAAACCAGCGGCGTCCAAATCAATTTAAACTACATTCCTACCACTGTTAGTTTGGGAGCTACTTCAAAGTTCCGGGGGCGGAGGCTGCGACAGCGTAGCTGACTGGCCGAGTGGCTATCCCCTGGAGCACGGCCCACTGTGTCATGGCCGTACCGGCCGTGTAGACTGTGACTGGCGCGCCGCAGTCTCCTCGGCCACCGCGGCCGGCGAGCATAGTGTAAGCACGACCCTACAAGAACACTGAAATTTTGTACTGTTCAGCGATGAAGCCCTATTTTGTTTATGGTGTCCAGATGGATGGAAATAAGTGTACGAGTGATTTGGTGAACGACTTCAGTAAAGTACATATTCTCGAGAGACACACTTTTACAACTCGTGAAGTCACAATGTATGCGGCGGTATGTGTCGAGTATCGTATGTAGGATACTATCTGACATATTCTATCGAAACTTCCTTACAGTTCTCTTCACAGATGTCGTAACCGTATATATATATCCTACACTGTCCTTGTACAGTTACCTTATTTGTCGTTGAGGGAGGTATCGAGATAGTATCTGCGCTCGTGGGTATCACGCCTGTAATGGTGTAGACTATTAGCATCATTTCCAAATAAAATGAAGACATGTTACAAAAACAATAAAATGGCTGTTGACTGCTTCCTCCTTCGCAACAACAAGGCTACCAAATATTTATTGCAATTTGGTGAGCGTTCAACACGTTATGGAGCCGTGTAAATCCAGAGTTTTAACTCACACGGCAGTGGTATGCATTTTGAACGGACCTCGTGCACACCACCGAGTGACGTTTGCGCCTCCCTATGTCGTCCATAACCCTCTATGCCCGCTGTACGAATTCCCTGATGAGATTGGACGAAAAAATTTGGCAAGTATATCGCCTAATTCCAGTCTTCATTCAGCTGTACCCATTATTTGAAGGCTGGAGGGGTGGATAACACAAATCTACACTCGTCACAATGTACTATGGTACATTATGCTAGATGTTTCCCACATATTGTATTTACTTGTGCAGTTCCTATCCCTTTGGGACGTCCGCAGAAAAATCGACATAACAGCAACAGGTATGTAAAGCGAATGTTGTACGCGACTATGGCATTAGGGCTTATTCCTTCACCCAAGATAAAGAAAATCTTTCGACCTCACACTGGAATCGGTTTGGCTAGCACAGAGGACTGTCGGCAATGGGGATGTTCCGAAGAGTGCAGCCGGCCGCGGTGGCCGAGGTGACTGAGGCGCTCCAGTCACGGTCAGCACGGCCACTACGGTCGGGGGTTCGAATCCCCCTTCGGGCATGGATATTTGTGCCGTCCTAGTTAGTAAGTAGTTCATAAGTAGTTTGTAAGTTTAGGGACTGATGACCTCGTAGTTAAGTCCCATAAGCTTAACAAACATTTGAACATTTCGAAGAGTGCAACTCGTGAAACTTTGAGTCGGATGGGAAGCGTGATGGGCCTAGTGGTTTAGGTGACCGCAGGCGAAAAACGGTCCGGCCAACTTTTCAGTCGTGGTAAATGGATTGTTTCAATGTCCTAGTACATCCCCAGGTAATCCTATGGCGTCCTGTGAAAGTTTCTTGCTCGTCCTTCTCTCTTACAAAGCTAACGTTTGCAGCGAAAGTTATGTGTTTTACTATGTGATCTAAGAAATGTAACTGACTCACGCTACTTGAATGAAATGTAACTGAATGTGTTTGAACTTGTTCTATCTGAATTACTTTGTATAACTGATGTAACTTCATGAAAACTACTAACAATTTCATGTTTTGGATTTTAAAATCTGTCGGGGCAAAATATAACTCAGATACTTAAACTGCCTACAAAACTATTTTAAACAAAGATAAACATTTCTTTACTGTTAATAAATTTAACCCGATTCACACAAACAATGTTACAACAATACAATATTTCAAGACCACTACCCATGAAATTCCTATTTCATAAAAAAACGCACTCTCAAAACTAAACTATTAAAATATATACTTTTCCTAACATAGAAAGGGGTCCATAGCATGAATCGTGAGACTACATGCTAACAGCAAGATCTTTGCCGACCGTTACTGTTATCATCAGTTCAACCATCCAATGCGAAGTTGTGACTTAGAAACACGCCAAGTATTTCATGAAAAACTTTACCTTATAAAAACTTCAAAGGTCGTTTCACCAACGTCATCTATTCATTTCGTCTCAATATCTTAAACAAACAGCTCGGCTCAGCATTCAAGTCTAAAACTCTCATCTCCTCGGCTATCCCGCCGGAACGACAAATACACACAACCACGGTCCCCACGCTTCTGCCTTCTCATCCGGGCGCCTAGCAAAGTCTACACTCTCAATAATCACAACCCTACTTCCCGGGAACAATACTATCACCGTCTCCAATATCGATAGTACTGCCATCGAAAAATAAGCTTGCAACCAAAGACAAACAACCTATGCCTGACTAGCTTAACACTGGTCTCAAATTCGCAGTACATTTGAATATGAAATTATTACCTTCCCATAGCAGGTATCTTACATGATCCCCTTTCTCCCTATCAAGAATTGATAGAATTTTCTTGATTTTGAAACAACCTAGAGAGAGATAATAACCTTTCACCTACATTTCTGTCCAAAGGCAGTATTTATAGCGGGCTATGAGTCCAGGTGTGATGAATTTTCGGACGCCCGTAAGAAATTTACCGCACTAATGTACATAAAATGAATTCAACGCATATTCTCACCGAGTGTACTCCAGTAGCTGCACCGGCAACAGCAATTCAGTTGAAGGCGCCTTGCTGCGGACTACGCGGCCGCTCCCCGTCGGAGGATAGAGTCTTTCCTCGGCCATTGTGTGTGTGTGTGTGTGTGTGTGTGTGTGTGTGTGTGTGTGTGTGTGTGTGTCTGTGTCTGTGTCTGTGTGTGTGGTGTTTGGGGCAGGAGGGTTGCAGTTCCTTGGGGTTGTCAGTGAGTGGGTGAGTGGCCTGCTGCTACTGGTGTTTAAATTCAAACGTTCAAATGTTTGTAAATGTATCGGACCAAACTGCGTGTTCATCAGTTCATAGCTTAAAAACTACTTAAACCTAGGTAAACTAACCTAAGGACAACACACACACCCATGCCCCAGGGAGGACTCGAACCTCCACGGCGAGCAACCGCGCTCTCCGCAGCGAGACGCTTTAGACCGCTCGACTAACACCGCAGCTACTGGTGTTTACCCCTCGCCTGCTGTCGCCGGGCTCTTTTGACCGCCGGCAGATACAATGGCGTCTGTGAGGCTTGGAGCGACAGCCAGCGCGGGCTGCTGAGCTTCACAGCCTACCAGCCCTCTTTGGAGATCCCGGTAATCGGCCCGCAGATTAGATTAGTTGGTTCATTCCATAGATCCGTGTTGAGGAGTCCCTCGTGGATTTGGAACATGTCTTTCTTTCTCTCTCTCTCTCTTTTTTTTTTTTTTTTTTTTACAAGTTGATAGTGTAAAAATACTAATACAGGTACATACTTCTTTTACAAGCTGATACTATAGTAATACTAATAGTATGAATACAGACAAATGCATCTTTGGTTATATTTAAGAATTCATAATTGGAGTAGCAGGAGTTGGTCACTAGAAAGTCTTTTAGGATCCTCTGAAACTGGTCTTTATTTGTAGCTAAATTTTTTATGGTCGTCGGTAAATTGTTGCAAATATGTGTTCTTGAGTAGTGGACCCATTGTTGAACTAAAGTAAGTGCTTTAAAGTCCTTGTATAGATCATTTTTGTTCCTAGTTGCGAGGGTGAAATATCGGGGTGAGAGTTTAAATAGGGAAAGATTAATTTTTAAAACTCACAACCACCAACTGCGAACGAAATTCCTAAACATGAAAAAACACTGGAACTGTCATTGCTACTGTTTGACTCGTTTTCTAGGGGATGATATCACACGTTCGCAGGTTTCCTTCCCTGCATATGATTAACAAAAAAATTCATAATAAAGTAAGTTCACGTGAGAAAAGGTTGTACTAACTACTATTTTTGAAAACACGTGAAAGTTCACTTTATGTTGTTTATTACAACATATTAAAACCCTGTGGATGATACGTCTGTACGTCGACTCATTTATCAAATAAAGTTATAGCTCGTGAGCCCCCAGACAAAATGAATATTTGTCGCAAATTGTTTTCACACCATGTGCCTGTCTCAAACACAGTTTATGTTCATGCCTATGCGACAACACGTGTTACATTAACAAAACACAGTCACTTTAATTCAGTGTGATGCACACCATGTTCCACCGCCTAAATATTCACAACACACAGTAGCACTCGATTCAACTTGGTGCAGTCTACGACGAGCAACGACACCTGGCAATTGCCACACAAAAATCTATCGTCTCCACCTGGAGATCCACATGCCGACCGTGCAGAGCGACGCCTCGCCCGGCCGGCTACACCACTCGCTCCCGACTCCTCACCGCCTCCCTGGACCGCGCGCGCGCGCCAAAAGCCCAACTGCGGGGTTTTTTCCCTACGTCATCAACTTCCCCATTTGAGCTGTTCTAACCGACTTGCCAACGTACAGCGCTCAGCCAATACATTTCTAAAACTTTACTTAAAATCAAAATAATTACACTACACATTAAACAAATGTCTTCTTTGGTTTTTTAATATTGGTATAAACTTCCTTTGTACTATTTATTATAATCGTGCAATTTCTTATATCAAAGATAACTGATTTAACTGAATATTTCAAGATAAAATACACAAGATTAATTGAAAATAAAATGAGAAATAGTTAATATATTATTTTTATAAACAAACATTGCCATGTTAGTTCTGTAACTGTCTTACATTCATTGGTAATTTATTATTTTTCATTGTCAATTAAACATATTACGCCAGATGTGACTATATCAGCTAATGTATTGTTTATTTGTCAACAGGCTATTTTGTAATGAGGGCCTTAAAGGTTCCTAACTGTATCCTATTACTTCAAATGCAAGTAGTATTAGAATATTTTATTTCACGCTGTGCACTGCACTGCGCCTGGCACTCCCCATTGTCCCTCTCTCCCCTCACCGGAAACGAGCCTGGAAAATCCTAAGCTGGAACAAGCCACCAACGTCGACCTGCTCGCTGGCCTCCCGTCAGCTACAAGCACACAGCAAATCTCAACGAGGAGAATTTCTACCGATGGCCTAACTATAAATGCTGTCACCCAACTGCGTACATACATTGCTACCATAATTAATAAGATTAAAATTGTGTAACATTTAGTGCATTGGCATGGTCAATGTTTGTAGTGAACTTCATACTGTTTAATTATCAAATGCTATTAATTACCAATATTTCTATTGGGCGGTAAACTCGCATAGTATTGTAGGTATGAACTGAGATGTTTGTTGGGAAAAGGTAAATATTATTTATGACCAATTTCATTAAGGAATAAATATATTGAGAGGCAGTATTTAATTTATCGTTCTTTCAAGAGGCTTCTGCAGGATGCCCGTGGATACCACAGATAATACGTATTACCGCTTTTGGACTCTGAAAACTTTTGCTTCATTTGAAGAGTTACCCCGAAATATTATACCATATGACATTATTGAATGAAAGTAAGCATGGTATGTAAGCTTTTCTATTTTTATGTCTCCTATGTTTGATACCATTTGATACCATTGTAAATCTGTATTGCCAATACAGATTTTTTAACTCGTATCTGCAGTTCTGTGGTGTGCTCCTCCCAACTGAATTTATTATCAAGCCGTAATCCCAGGAATTTTATACAGTCAACCTCTTCTATCTGTTCTTGTTCATACTTTATGCATATACTGGATGGGAATCTGTTACATGTTCTGAACTGCATGTCGTGAGTCTTTTCAATTTTTAATGTCAATGAGTTGGTTTTAAACCATTTATTAATGTTAATGAAAATGTAATTAGTAGACCTTTCCAGAACTTGTATCATCTGCAAACGAAACGAACTCAGCTTCTTGCAGTGTAACTGATGAGAGCTCATGAATGCACAAACACTCCAGGAACCTGGCGCCAAAAGGCCTGCGTAGTGTGTCCCAGTTCTGGTAGTACTGAGACTACACAAAAGGTAAATTACGTATACAAAACTGCCGTACTTGATCACAATGATCTACCGCTAAATTAATACTCAGCAGAAATCGTACTGTTCTGAAGCAGTCACTTAGACCTTTCTTGGAAATACACTCAGTTCTGCAGTACAAATTTTGCCTATTCTTAAGCAGTGACGGCTCGTCCAAAATTTAAGTGTGCAACAATAAAATAAAAATGAACCGATTATGTTTCTGAATAAGGCTCTGACTCGAGCAAAACACTATTTTTTCTTTTTCTTTTTTTTATACCCAAATATGTTTCACTACAGTTGTAGCACCTTCAGTGGATCCTTTTTATTGTTTTAAGGTGATCATCAGAAGAAATTTATACTTTTTACAGTTATTATAAGTTCATCCTGTTAATTATAATTATGTACAAGAATTTTGTATATTTATACCAGGCGCGTCCAGAAAATAAGTTCCATCTGGTTATATAAAACGAACGGATACAGATACTGAAAAAATATTGACTGTACAAAAATCTACAACTGTTAAACTACTTTTCTACATACCTTCCGAAATTTTGTAGGCAATTGTCATAGCATGGAAATAGTTTATGTGTGACTTTTTCATAGAATGTTGCCGCCTGTGTATTCAACCATGTGGTAACATGTTCTTTCAGCTCGTCATCATCGTTGAAGTGTTGTCCACCAAGGACAGAGTTTAAGTGTAAAAGAGGATTACTGTTAAAAGATTTTTTTCACGATAATGCTGACATCACACACCGAAAGTGACCAAACAATTCTCACGGAAATTTCAATGGGACCTGTTTCATCATCCTCCATACATCTCGGACCTCTCTCCTAACGACTTTAGGTGTAAGAAAAGATGGTGGTCAAAAGTTCAACGATGATAAAGAGCTGTTACCACATGGTTGAATACACAGGCGGCAACCTTCTGCGAAGAATGCATGCAAAAACTTGTGGTACGCTATGACAAGTGCCTACAAAATTTCGGCAGTTATGTAGAAAAGTAGTTTAAGAGTTGTAGAATTTTGTGCAATAAAAATTTTTTCTGTATCTGTGTACAATATCATTATATTATCAAAAGGAACTTACTTTCTGGACGCGCCTCGTATATACCTAGTTTTACATGTTGGATTGGCTTGGTTTCCTACAGCATCCCTGTAGGTCTTTGCTTACAGTTTGTCTGCAACCATACGACATTTATATACAATATTGTTTGTTGTTAAAATATTTGATCTGCATTCTTGTGTTGTTTTAAGGTTAGGTCTACTACTTAATTAATTTAATGTGAATGGCATCTCTGTGTATGTGTATCTGTATTCAGATAAAATTTAGTGTTATTCTTGTATACAATATTATAATTAACAAGATGAACTTGTAATAACTATAAAAACAAAATATATTTTCTCTAGTTCACTAAATCAATAAAAAGGGCCCACTGAAGATGTAACAACAGTAGTGAAATATTTATGGACATACAAAAAATGGTTTTGCTCAAGGAAAATTCTTATCCAAAATCAACTAACTTAAATATTTGTAAAGCAAATACGGACCCAAAATAGGACTTCAAAACAAGAAGAGATTCTCTTTCATCTGCACCTAGAAAAATGATGCCGTATTTCTTGCAGTGGTTTGTATTTTTATCCGTGTCCGTTTCGTCGTCTTCTATTCCATGGTACCGTCATTGTGTTGACATATCTAGAAATTCCACTTCTCTTTTCAGATGTTTGCTACGCCTAGTAGATTATAAAAAATTTCGCGTACTTTTGTCTGAAATAAATGGCTACTCATGATTCACCGTCTTGTTAGTTTGTGACCTCTCCCACTTGATCACAGACCGAATTCACACAACTCCTCTATTTATTCAGTTTCATTTTGAATTTGTTCTGTTTATCCATCTCAAAATATTCAAATGTTCAAATCTTTATAGACCTAATGGAGCAAACTACTGAGGTCAACGATCCCTGGACTTACAAACTACTTAAACTAACCTTTCGTAAGGGCGACACACACACACAGATACAGCAAGTACAGACGGATAGTCCAAGCATTCTGTGACGGCGTAATATCAAATTTCAGGTAATAATTTTTGCAACCCACTTTTCCCTAACGCTTGGTCTAGGAAGACTCGAATCTACATCTCTGTCTCTAGAAAATCAGTACATGAGAGGACTACTGGATGAATTATACAAAGAAATAAAGAATCGCACTGACTTGTTTTACGATCCACCTTAGATTTGCCTGTAGTTTTTGAATTTTTGCAAACTCTTCGGAAGAAAATAAAAAAAAAATATATAAATAAAGAAAACTCATTGGCGATACGTTCACGACCATACTATTATGACAATATGTATGCAACCACCACGTAATATTTTCTCTGACCGTATTTGAACAAAGAGATAAAATTATTTGATATTTGCGTTTAACTTTGATTGACATACTCCTTTTCTTTAACTTTTACCTCTTTAAACTATTATTTTGATATATCTCCCACATTTTCAACATCTTTTCCCGTTATAATATTATCACTTATCTTGGCTTGTTAGTTTGTTCTCTTTTCTAGTTTCTTTTCCTATAGTGGTTCACACAGAATCAAGTGACACTGTCAAATCGCCGTTATTTTTGCAGATATCTCTGAAACGGTGCAAGTTATGGGGGAAAAAATATAGAGATCAGAGTTGTAGAGAATTTTCTCCTCTAAGAATTAGTTAATTTAATTTTCATGTGAGATGAACGATTAAGCCGTTATTTTCATTTATATTTCGAACCATCAAAAGGCGATAGCAAAGACCCACTTTTAGTTTACTACCTTAACTTAAAGTGGGCAAAAGAAAGAAAAAACAAAAAGAGAATAATGAATAAAGAAATTGTGTTGAAATTTATCGATACAATCTTCGCTGAACTTTATATCTCATCCTCAACAGACGGTAATATCTGCTTATCAGAAATTTGTATTCTCTTGTCCACGTCACCATCTTTTGCTCTCTATGTCCTGTAGTAGCCCAAGCTAGGTTTGACTCTATTCGCTTCAACAGTAAACCAAGTCCAAGAGCTCTGTTTCCTAGATAAATATGTTTTTGGATGTCCTACCTATCTTGTCGCTTATCAGCCAGTTCACAGGTTATTCTCCCAACTACAACTGAGACTGATCGCTAATCAAAAATGGCGCAGTTGTAAATTTTTACTTCATGAAACACCGCGGTTAACATTTCTCGACATTGTAAGCTACAATTTTTATGCACTACCACTACATTAAGTAGTTACTAATATCCACTACACAGAACTTACTAAAAGTGCAAACAACACACCGCCTCTCTTTGGTCCATGTCTGGGAAAGCACTGCCGTATTCGAACTTTAAGCGCTATGCTCCGATTTGTGTGAAATTCTCAAATTATGTCTCTTTCTCTCTCTCTCTCTCTCTCTCTCTCTCTCTCTCTCTACACACACACACGTGTGTGTGTGTGTGTGTGTGTGTGTGTGTGTATGTGTGTGTGAGTGAGAGAGAGAGAGCGAGAGAAGAGAGCCGTTTGTCTCTGGATTTAATTTAGTACGTATTAAATGTGAAAATAACTTTCACATTTTAATGGTAATATTTCGTAATCCTTGTCAGCTACTATTTACAACTTACTTCCACAGAATACGAGAAACTTAAAGCCTGACTGTCGTCTAAGTTAATGTAATCGGGGCACAATCTTGCTTCATTAAAAATCAAAAATGTATAAAAAATTGCATTTTTTTCCCTCAATTGAACCATTGATATTAGACATCATTAATGATGTCGTCACTGAAATGTGGAAGTTGACGGGTGGTTCACGTGACCACAAAATGTACCGGGTGATCAAAAAGTCAGTATAAATTTGTAAACTTAATAAATCACATATAACGTAGATAGAGAGGTAAAAATGGACACACATGCTTGGAATGACATGGGGTTTTATTAGAACAAAAAAAAAAAAGTATTGCTAGACGCGTGACAGATCTCCTGCGCGCGTCGTATGGTGATGATCATGTGCTCAGCCGCCAATTTCTTCATGCTTGGCCTTACAGGTTCCCAGACCTCAGTTCGTGCGATTATTGGATTTGAGGTTACCTGAAGTCGCAAGTGTATCGTGATCGACCGACATCTCTAGGAATGCTGAAAGACAACATCCGACGCCAAATGTTCAAATGTTTGTAATTCTTACGGGACCAAACAACGTTGGTCATCAGTCCCTAGACTTACAAACTACGTAAACTAAGTTAAACTAACCTACGGACAACACACACATCCATGCCCGAGGGGGGATTCGAACCCCCGACGGCGGACGTCCTCGCGCACCGCAGCACAGCGCTCCGCCGCGGTATCCAACGCCAATGCTGCACCATAACTCCCGTCTTGCTTTATAGTGCTGTTCACAACATTATTCCTCGACCACAGCTATTGTTGAGGAATTATGGTGAACACATTGAGCATTTCCTGCAAAGAACATCATCTTTGCTTTGTCTTAATTTGTCATGCTAATTATTCTGATCAGTTGAGGCACCTTCTGGCAGAAATTTTTTGAAACTTTTTTTCTTTTTGTTCTGATAAAACCCCATGTCATTCCAAGCACGTGTGTGAATTTGTACCTGTCTATCTACATTATTCCGTGATTTATTAAATTTTCAAATTTATACTGACATTTTGATCACCCGGTATTTAAAATTTGTTTCTTATTTTCAGCTCTTTTCAAACTCTGTCTCTACTAGGCTTCAACTAAAATTTTGCGTAAACTTGTGAAAACTTGTGGTTATGTGATGTGATCGCTGTTTTCTGATACCATTGATCACATCCGAAGTATCTTATAACGTCCCTACAGAGGGAAAGTAATAAATCATTTGACACTGACTGTACAATTTAATTTCTAGCTTCGTTGCTCGTATCAAACTATTTAAATATATGTAATGTAAACTTCTGGATAAACAAAAAGTTAATTCGGTTATTAATATCCGAAGTTCAAAGCAGTCAACAACGAACTTATTCTGTAATGGTCCTAGCCTAAAGTGAACTACTGTGAAATGTGTGTGCCACAGACCAGCGCAGGGTAATACAGCTTCTCCTATTTGGTTTAGGACACAGTAAAACACGCGTGGCCGCTAGTAATGAATTCTGAAATTAACCGTCAAACGACTGGTCTTAAACAAATCTGTCATATGCAGGAAGTCAGCTAAGTGGCAGATGACCTGCTGCACAAGCAAATAGTGAAGTGGCGTGCGGGCCGCTGAGTTACGAGGCATTTACTGCCAGATGCATTCCTAACGCCTCAATTTTTATTCACTCTAATGTATTTGACAGGCGCTAGCAGTAAAGCCCCTCGTGTCAGGCGCAATAAATGGCCCTTTTACGGCCGAATATGACCGGAGAAGCCGATAGAATACACCGCTAGCCGGCCGAATGAAATGGGACACGGCTTGTATGGGTACTGAATTTAGTCGACCTCGATTCACTCTACCTAGAGACACAGTAAGTCACCGTATGGTGAATGGCGGAAGGTAATATATATACATATACATATACTATATATATATATATATATAGAACGAGGCAAAATCGGTTGTGGAGTAAGCCCCCTACTAATTTAAAATCTACACATGAAGATATGAATAAAACTTCTATTTTGCGTATATTAACGTTTCTAAAATAGTCCGCTTCAATTTCTTCTAGCCTAGAATTCTCGGATAAATTAATGGAATCGTTATCTACGGTGATATGAGGAATCGTCCCAAGTTTGTTAATTATGATATCAGATATAACGGTATGATACCAGATGGCAGTAAACACATTGTCAACATAGCCAGATTGCACATCTTTCACAAAACGCGTCATTCGTCTTGCCTTCCCCGTGCCATTCATGTAAAAATAACCAACATAGTCACATATTGGAGCGACACACCAATTACTTGCTTTCCTGACCAAATAAAATTGATATCTCCTTCTATTTTAACATCATTAATTTGCTTTTATAAAACGTACAAAATAACGTATCCATTTTCTGAAGTCGAAATAAAGTATGTGGCACGCTTTTTATTACGTGTGCATATTCTAAATAACAGAAATCGTTAACCTGGTAAAATAGACACTTTGTATAATTCATAAACGTGAATCTAGTAATGTTTCTTTATATCCTGCGGTTAGAGGAATTTATAAAATATTATATGATTTACATCGAAATAACCGGTGTTCTGTGGATCAGCGTCCGGAATTTGACCTAGTGAATAAGAAGATTTAATTTGTTTTTACCAAATATAGATTTTGAAGATATGTAAGAATTGTTGTATTTTATACTTTGAATTATAAGTTGCTTTACCAGTACATGCGGTTAGAAAATTTGCCACAAACGTCGTAGTTACTTGCCATACGTTTCTGAACACCAACGTGAAAAAAAAAAAAAAAAAAAAAAAAAAAAAGGATGATCATTTTGATGTGTGGTGCAGTCGTATTCAGTTTGGTAAATACATCTTCATAGACAAAATTTTACGTATATAACGAATTTTAAACATGCTATCGATAAGTTCAGTACGTATTTCCCCTTCGTGTGTGTATGTGTCTCCGTACGATCCATAATTCCTTTTTACTTGACGAACTTTAAGTCGAATTCATTTTGGCGGCAGTAAATCTTCTTCTCTATATGTGAAGCAGAGTATCTGAAAGTTTGTTGAACTTTACTGAGAAGAACGAATTTTGGAGTAATTCTTCAGTTATTATCAAGCATAATATACTACCTAGAAGAGGACGACTTATTGTTCTATAGTCAACACGGATTCAAATGTTCAAATGTTTGTTAAGCTTATGAGACTTAACTGCAGCGTCATCAGTCCCTAAACTTACAAACTACTTATAAACTAACTTATAATAGAGACAACACAGACATCTATGCCCGAGGGAGGATTCGAACCTCCGACGGGGAGGTGCCATGCCTCGCGCATGGGAGCATAGCGTTTCAATGCTTTCGGCCACTCCGCCGCGGCAACACCAAGTATAGTTCTTATGAAACACAGCTTGTTCTTTACTCTCAAGACGTGATGACTGCTATCGACAAGAGATCTCAAATCGATTGCATATTTCTAGATGTCCGAGAGGGTTGTGACACTGTACCTCTAATCAAATTGTGTACTTATGAAATATAGCCATAGTTGTACCATTGGGTTCCCTATTTCCTCTCAGAAAGAAAACGGTACGTACTAACTGACGAAAAGTCATAGAGTAAAATGGCATAAATATCTAGCGGTGTCCTGGGAAGTGTTATAGGGCCTCTACTGATCCTTACATTTATAAACATTTAACAATTCGCGGCTGGTGCCATCGTTGATCGGTTAGTAAGATCACCAGAATAAATTCAACTAAATGCCTAGGAATTACAATTACGAACTTGAATTGGAAAGCACTTATAAAAAATATAGGGATTTGTTGAAAGGCGTTATTCGTTGAGGCATGGTTTACTTGTGAAATTTCTGTCACCAATGTTCTCTTCCGAATTCGAACATATATTGTTAGCATCCATCAAAATAGGGAGACGTGCTATCACAATAAAATAAGAGGAATCTGATCGGAAAGGGAAAGATTCAGATGTTCCTTTCCCCGCGCGCTGTTAAATATAATCGCGGTTCTATGAACACCTCTGTCATGTGCGTAAATGTGATTAGGGGAGCATTTATATAGGTGTAGTTTATATGGAATGATTTTAAGCGGTATGACATAAATGACGGTGATACAATTAACATTTCAGAAAAATTCCGCTATCAAGATTAAAAACATTTTATCTGGAATCCATAAACGAAACTGGGCACTAGCCCCAACTGTGTAGTACTAACCTTTCACATCAAGACACTCGCCTTTTACCGTTTTATATACGGCGACATATATAAAATGCTATAAAATGAAATACAACTCACGCGATTGATGTATGGATTTTACGGTTTCTAATCCAGCTGAAATTCGGAATATTTTTTATCTACGTCTGAAACACTGGTCGTAAAGTGTGACCTAAATTTCGGTTACACCTTCTACATTTACTCTCAGCGTGGAGGTTCGTGTCGCGAAGTAGGGGCGTCAAAGCTTGTTTCTAGTAAACAAAATTTACGGCCTATAAGGAGATTAAAATCGACGCGGAGCCAGAACGCGAATACGTTAGGAACAGCTGAGCTGCAGAGCCAAAAATATCAGGCGGAGTTGGAGGAACTGTAATGAGATTTTTCTGCGCACAGGAAGCGTAACATTTGCTCCTACCTAGTTACATAAGAAGTAGCAGGCATTTACTTTTGAGAAAACTTCTTTAAAATCATTTCATTATATCTGTGCTTTATAGTATGTGCTCATTTATATCACTGGTTCATATACAATTCTTTCGAGGTAAAAGTCTTATGTGGTTGTAAGAATATGTACATAACATAGAACAGTGTTTCTGATTAATGTGGTTAAGAAGAATAAAATGGAAGAGGGGAAAATACAAGGTTACAGGCTAAAATTAGATCCATTCGTAAACATCAAGGAAGATTTACAAACAATGGAAGCAGACAAATTTAATTAAGTGATTGTCTGAATCTTTACTATGTCACAAACAAAAAAAGATAGCAATTTACACATTTTGCTGGGCGCGTTCTATTTTTATGTAAACTGACGTTATTGCCACGATCGCTTATTCAAACTTTTATTAGGTTTCAGTGGATCTTTCCGCTATCACCAGAATTGTTGAAACGTGATTGGCCAACTATTGTCCATTACTTGTGTCTCTTGTGCGAGTTGCGGGTTTGTCAGATAGATAAAAACATTGTTTATCAGATGATAACATGTACACCTGTGTTCATCTAACTGACGAAGCTGCAACAGGCAGTAACCACGTTTACCAGAAGTAACCACGTTTCAACAATTCTGATGATGGCGGAAAAAGATCGTCGATACCGGTATAAAAATGTTTGAATAAGCGGCAAGACGCCTTAGACCGCCCAGCTACTCCATAGTGGCGAAAGTCACATGGATAATATTTTACAACATCATTACTTGCAGCTGAATGTTGTGAGTACTGTTAATGTTCGTTAAATAGTTTTTTTTTCTGGTGGTTAGGAAGTGCCGCATCCCCTCCCACCCAAGGTAAACATGCATTCGTATTTTACTGTCGTTGTCGTTGTGGTCTTCAGTCCGCAGACTGGTTTGACGCAGCTCTCCTCCTTACTCTGTTCTGAGCATGCCCTTTCATCTCCTCAGAAGAACGGAAACCCACATCTTATATTCTCGTTATATTCGACTGTTGGTCTCAATAAGCAATTTTTATCCCTCACACTTTCCTCCAACAGTAAATTGGAGATAGCGTAATGACTAACAACGTGACCCACCATCCTCCTATTTAAGATAAGAGAGAAAGTCTCCCCCATTATGTTTAGTACTTCCTTATTAAGTACGCGACCTAACCACGTAATCTTCAGCATTCTTCTGTAGCACCTCATTCCAAAGTCTTCTATTCCCTCCCTCTCTGAACTATCTATAGTATATGTTTCACTACATTAGAAAGCAACACTCCACCAAATGCCTTAAAAAAGACTGCCTTTTAAATTAATATGCCATATTAACATTCTCTTTTTTTTTCAAAGACGCTTCTGTTCCCTTGCCATTCCGTATTTTATAATCTCTGTACTGCGACTATCGTACGTTATTTTACTGGCCATGAAACAAAAGTACCACCTTTATTATTTCGTAACTTAATCTGAGCCGGCCGCGATGACAGAGGGGACTGCGGCGCGTCAGTCACGGTCTGCACGGCCACTACGGTCGTGGGTTTGAATCCCCCTTGGGGCATGGACATTTGTGCCTTTCCTAGTGTTAGCTCGTTCATAAGTAGTTCGTAAGTTTAGGGACTGATGACCCCGTAGTTAAGTCCCATAAGCTATACAATTTTTTTAAAACTTAATCTGATTTCTTCAGCGTCGCCTGATTTTGTTGCACTACATTCCATTAAATTTGTTTTGCTCTTGTTAATTTTCATCTTTTACATTTCTTTCAAGACACAGTCCATTCCGTTCAATTGCTCTTACAGGTCCTTCGCTGTGTCCGACAGAAATACATGTCATCAGCATGAGGCAGTTTTTATTTCTTCACTGTAAGCTTTAATGCTTTCTCCAAATATCATCTTTTTTCCGTAACTGAATAACATTGGGGAAAGGTTACTTCCCTATGTTACTCCTTTCCTGACCACTGCGACCCTTTCATGCCCTTCGACAATTTTAACTGTCGTCTGGTTTTTGTAAGAGTTGTAAATAACTTTCCATTGCCTATATTTTACCAATGCTAACTTCAGAATTTGAAAGAGCGTATTCCAACACGCATTTCAAAAGCTTTTGTGTTTTTATTTCATTGTCTTTTGTTTCCACCCGTGTGTGGTGAGACGTTTTGATTTTACTGTCATCAGACGCTCGAATGTGATGGAAACACTGTTCCATTTTGACGAAGTCTGGTGGTAATCCGATAGCTTTTGATTATAGTCTGATTAAAATTACTTGCTAGTTGACAGTTCGCGCGCTAGAGCTTCTTTCCTCAGAGCGCTAAAGGTCACGGCTAAACAGTTCAGTGTCACCAAACTGCCACAGCTGCTCAGTTCAACTTAATTTTCGTATCTGGTTCTCTCTTTATTTGCTTTGTTGTCGATTCATAGGTCTGCCCATATTACTTCGCATTTCATTTCTCAGTGATAACCATACAAAAAACAAGCGGACGACGGTGGTAACAAAATACGTAGTAATAAACAACACTAAGAAAAATCTAGTGAATCCTTTCGTAAAAACCGTGATATAATGTCATATGGAAGAGAATAGAGGCTTATGAAATGTGGTGCTACAGAAGAATGCTGAAGATTAGTGGGTATATCGCATAACTAATGAAGAGGTCCTGAACAGAATTGGTGGGAAAAGGAATTTTTGGCATACCCTGACTAAAAGAAGAGATCGCTTGGTAGGATACATTCTTAGACATCAAGGGATCATAAATTTAGCATTGGAGGGAAGTGTGTGGGGCAAAAATCGCAGAGGGAGACCAAGAGACGCGTATAGTAAGCAGATTCAAGTGGATGAGGGTTGCCGTTCTTATGAGGAGATGAAAAGGCTTGCTCAGGATAGAGTAGGTTGGAGAGCTACATCAAACCAGTCTCCGGACTGAAGACCATAACAAAATACATCACAGGTATCAGCTTACATTTAGAGAAGCTTTGTATAACTGACGTGAAAATGAGATCTCCACGGGTTACAATTCAGGGTTGTTCCTGTCTGTATACGTGACGTAGCAATGAAACATAACACGACTACGTAGCGGAGTCACAGTGTAACATATACAGTCGCGACACTCACTGCTGTGAAAGTTGTTAATGAGAGTTGCAACGACATTGCGGTGGG
Organism: Locusta migratoria; assembly: GCA_026315105.1. Classification (NCBI taxonomy): domain Eukaryota; kingdom Metazoa; phylum Arthropoda; class Insecta; order Orthoptera; family Acrididae; genus Locusta; species Locusta migratoria. Next base: position 401,459,216 of record CM048746.1, read on the forward strand.
CAAGCCGCCGAAGGAGTGACGTGTGTTTCTTATTGTCTGTACTATGGCAGGCAGTTTTAGACGCTTATCAATTCGGTATGGAGTCTAATGATTCACACATTTTTACACATTTGTTTCCCTTATTACTTTAGCTTAAAAAGCCAATATTTTGAATATTCCTGCCGTCTGTGGTTCAGCTGTAGCAGCAATTGTGGAATGGGGTTACTCTTCGTTGGAAGACAGTTTGATTGCTTTTGCCGTTTATTGCCACATCTGAGACGTTTTTCCTTCAGGTACACTGTAATGACTGATTTCGTACGTTACATAATGTAGTTATTGCATTCCATATAAGTTTCCTACGTTCCAGAATCATCAATTTTACTGAAACCGTAGAAGAAACCTTAATGTTCCTGCCAAAGTGCAGGTCTTCTGGTTTTTCCTAACCATTTTCTTATTTTTAATAGTAAACGAAATTATTCAGTAAAACCCTATAGGTTACAAGATAATTGTTAATCAACTGTGTTACAATGTACCGCTTCGAACCTTGTCAGAGATCTTAGGAAGAACATAGCTCAACGCGTTTAGAGCATGTTTTACTCATCATCAGGTGCTTACGTTACTTATTATTTACTTATGTAATGTCCATTTGTTATTATTGGTGGGTGGTAGTAGTTGGGACGGGGGGGGGGGAAGCGCATGGCCATAAACTAAGATGCAGTGCCCTCTTCTGCTCGTGTTCCTGTATGGAGCGATTTGTTTCACAACCTGTGTGGGATTTAGACAGGAATGCATCAGGTGCTGTGATGGAAGGGTGGTGTGACTTATTTGTGTTGATAGTCAGTTGCACTCTTACGATTATCATGTTCCAAGATTTCTTCTGCATCTCCGGTGCAGTGGTGGAGCTGCTGCGTATTGATCTACTTATACACTGCTAACTTCAACAGTGATTGTTTATCACAATCAACAACAAAAAATGTTTGTAAATCTATCGGACCACACTGCATGGTCATCAGTCCGTAGCTTACAAACTACTTACACCTAGGTAAACTAACCTAAGGACAACACACACACACACACACCCATGCCCCAGTTGCCGCGGTGGAGTAGCCGAGCGGTCTAAAGCGTCTCGCTGCGGAGCGCGCGGTTGCTCGCCGTGGAGGTTCGAGTCCTCCCTGGGGCATGGGTGTGTGTGTTTGTCCCTAGGTTAGTTTATCTTAGTTTAAGTAGTTTGTAAGCTACGGACTGATGACCACGCAGTTTGGTCCGATAGAGTTACAAACATTTGAATTTGAACCATGCCCCAGGGAGGCATTTATGATCCCTTGATGTCTAAGAATGTATCCTACCAAGCGATCTCTTCTTTTAGTCAGGGTATGCCAAAAATTCCTTTTCCCACCAATTCTGTTCAGGACCTCTTCATTAGTTATGCGATATACCCACTAATCTTCAGCATTCTTCTGTAGCACCACATTTCATAAGCCTCTATTCTCTTCCATATGACATTATATCACGGTTTTTACGAAAGGATTCACTAGATTTTTCTTAGTGTTGTTTATTACTACGTATTTTGTTACCACCGTCGTCCGCTTGTTTTTTGTATGGTTATCACTGAGAAATGAAATGCGAAGTAATATGGGCAGACCTATGAATCGACAACAAAGCAAATAAAGAGAGAACCAGATACGAAAATTAAGTTGAACTGAGCAGCTGTGGCAGTTTGGTGACACTGAACTGTTTAGCCGTGACCTTTAGCGCTCTGAGGAAAGAAGCTCTAGCGCGCGAACTGTCAACTAGCAAGTAATTTTAATCAGACTATAATCAAAAGCTATCGGATTACCACCAGACTTCGTCAAAATGGAACAGTGTTTCCATCACATTCGAGCGTCTGATGACAGTAAAATCAAAACGTCTCACCACACACGGGTGGAAACAAAAGACAATGAAATAAAAACACAAAAGCTTTTGAAATGCGTGTTGGAATACGCTCTTTCAAATTCTGAAGTTAGCATTGGTAAAATATAGGCAATGGAAAGTTATTTACAACTCTTACAAAAACCAGACGACAGTTAAAATTGTCGAAGGGCATGAAAGGGTCGCAGTGGTCAGGAAAGGAGTAACATAGGGAAGTAACCTTTCCCCAATGTTATTCAGTTACGGAAAAAAGATGATATTTGGAGAAAGCATTAAAGCTTACAGTGAAGAAATAAAAACTGCCTCATGCTGATGACATGTATTTCTGTCGGACACAGCGAAGGACCTGTAAGAGCAATTGAACGGAATGGACTGTGTCTTGAAAGAAATGTAAAAGATGAAAATTAACAAGAGCAAAACAAATTTAATGGAATGTAGTGCAACAAAATCAGGCGACGCTGAAGAAATCAGATTAAGTTTTAAAAAAATTGTATAGCTTATGGGACTTAACTACGGGGTCATCAGTCCCTAAACTTACGAACTACTTATGAACGAGCTAACACTAGGAAAGGCACAAATGTCCATGCCCCAAGGGGGATTCAAACCCACGACCGTAGTGGCCGTGCAGACCGTGACTGACGCGCCGCAGTCCCCTCTGTCATCGCGGCCGGCTCAGATTAAGTTACGAAATAATAAAGGTGGTACTTTTGTTTCATGGCCAGTAAAATAACGTACGATAGTCGCAGTACAGAGATTATAAAATACGGAATGGCAAGGGAACAGAAGCGTCTTTGAAAAAAAAAGAGAATGTTAATATGGCATATTAATTTAAAAGGCAGTCTTTTTTAAGGCATTTGGTGGAGTGTTGCTTTCTAATGTAGTGAAACATATACTATAGATAGTTCAGAGAGGGAGGGAATAGAAGACTTTGGAATGAGGTGCTACAGAAGAATGCTGAAGATTACGTGGTTAGGTCGCGTACTTAATAAGGAAGTACTAAACATAATGGGGGAGACTTTCTCTCTTATCTTAAATAGGAGGATGGTGGGTCACGTTGTTAGTCATTACGCTATCTCCAATTTACTGTTGGAGGAAAGTGTGAGGGATAAAAATTGCTTATTGAGACCAACAGTCGAATATAACGAGAATATAAGATGTGGGTTTCCGTTCTTCTGAGGAGATGAAAGGGCATGCTCAGAACAGAGTAAGGAGGAGAGCTGCGTCAAACCAGTCTGCGGACTGAAGACCACAACGACAACGACAGTAAAATACGAATGCATGTTTACCTTGGGTGGGAGGGGATGCGGCACTTCCTAACCACCAGAAAAAAAAACTATTTAACGAACATTAACAGTACTCACAACATTCAGCTGCAAGTAATGATGTTGTAAAATATTATCCATGTGACTTTCGCCACTATGGAGTAGCTGGGCGGTCTAAGGCGTCTTGCCGCTTATTCAAACATTTTTATACCGGTATCGACGATCTTTTTCCGCCATCATCAGAATTGTTGAAACGTGGTTACTTCTGGTAAACGTGGTTACTGCCTGTTGCAGCTTCGTCAGTTAGATGAACACAGGTGTACATGTTATCATCTGATAAACAATGTTTTTATCTATCTGACAAACCCGCAACTCGCACAAGAGACACAAGTAATGGACAATAGTTGGCCAATCACGTTTCAACAATTCTGGTGATAGCGGAAAGATCCACTGAAACCTAATAAAAGTTTGAATAAGCGATCGTGGCAATAACGTCAGTTTACATAAAAATAGAACGCGCCCAGCAAAATGTGTAAATTGCTATCTTTTTTTGTTTGTGACATAGTAAAGATTCAGACAATCACTTAATTAAATTTGTCTGCTTCCATTGTTTGTAAATCTTCCTTGATGTTTACGAATGGATCTAATTTTAGCCTGTAACCTTGTATTTTCCCCTCTTCCATTTTATTCTTCTTAACCACATTAATCAGAAACACTGTTCTATGTTATGTACATATTCTTACAACCACATAAGACTTTTACCTCGAAAGAATTGTATATGAACCAGTGATATAAATGAGCACATACTATAAAGCACAGATATAATGAAATGATTTTAAAGAAGTTTTCTCAAAAGTAAATGCCTGCTACTTCTTATGTAACTAGGTAGGAGCAAATGTTACGCTTCCTGTGCGCAGAAAAATCTCATTACAGTTCCTCCAACTCCGCCTGATATTTTTGGCTCTGCAGCTCAGCTGTTCCTAACGTATTCGCGTTCTGGCTCCGCGTCGATTTTAATCTCCTTATAGGCCGTAAATTTTGTTTACTAGAAACAAGCTTTGACGCCCCTACTTCGCGACACGAACCTCCACGCTGAGAGTAAATGTAGAAGGTGTAACCGAAATTTAGGTCACACTTTACGACCAGTGTTTCAGACGTAGATAAAAAATATTCCGAATTTCAGCTGGATTAGAAACCGTAAAATCCATACATCAATCGCGTGAGTTGTATTTCATTTTATAGCATTTTATATATGTCGCCGTATATAAAACGGTAAAAGGCGAGTGTCTTGATGTGAAAGGTTAGTACTACACAGTTGGGGCTAGTGCCCAGTTTCGTTTATGGATTCCAGATAAAATGTTTTTAATCTTGATAGCGGAATTTTTCTGAAATGTTAATTGTATCACCGTCATTTATGTCATACCGCTTAAAATCATTCCATATAAACTACACCTATATAAATGCTCCCCTAATCACATTTACGCACATGACAGAGGTGTTCATAGAACCGCGATTATATTTAACAGCGCGCGGGGAAAGGAACATCTGAATCTTTCCCTTTCCGATCAGATTCCTCTTATTTTATTGTGATAGCACGTCTCCCTATTTTGATGGATGCTAACAATATATGTTCGAATTCGGAAGAGAACATTGGTGACAGAAATTTCACAAGTAAACCATGCCTCAACGAATAACGCCTTTCAACAAATCCCTATATTTTTTATAAGTGCTTTCCAATTCAAGTTCGTAATTGTAATTCCTAGGCATTTAGTTGAATTTATTCTGGTGATCTTACTAACCGATCAACGATGGCACCAGCCGCGAATTGTTAAATGTTTATAAATGTAAGGATCAGTAGAGGCCCTATAACACTTCCCAGGACACCGCTAGATATTTATGCCATTTTACTCTATGACTTTTCGTCAGTTAGTACGTACCGTTTTCTTTCTGAGAGGAAATAGGGAACCCAATGGTACAACTATGGCTATATTTCATAAGTACACAATTTGATTAGAGGTACAGTGTCACAACCCTCTCGGACATCTAGAAATATGCAATCGATTTGAGATCTCTTGTCGATAGCAGTCATCACGTCTTGAGAGTAAAGAACAAGCTGTGTTTCATAAGAACTATACTTGGTGTTGCCGCGGCGGAGTGGCCGAAAGCATTGAAACGCTATGCTCCCATGCGCGAGGCATGGCACCTCCCCGTCGGAGGTTCGAATCCTCCCTCGGGCATAGATGTCTGTGTTGTCTCTATTATAAGTTAGTTTATAAGTAGTTTGTAAGTTTAGGGACTGATGACGCTGCAGTTAAGTCTCATAAGCTTAACAAACATTTGAACATTTGAATCCGTGTTGACTATAGAACAATAAGTCGTCCTCTTCTAGGTAGTATATTATGCTTGATAATAACTGAAGAATTACTCCAAAATTCGTTCTTCTCAGTAAAGTTCAACAAACTTTCAGATACTCTGCTTCACATATAGAGAAGAAGATTTACTGCCGCCAAAATGAATTCGACTTAAAGTTCGTCAAGTAAAAAGGAATTATGGATCGTACGGAGACACATACACACACGAAGGGGAAATACGTACTGAACTTATCGATAGCATGTTTAAAATTCGTTATATACGTAAAATTTTGTCTATGAAGATGTATTTACCAAACTGAATACGACTGCACCACACATCAAAATGATCATCCTTTTTTTTTTTTTTTTTTTTTTTTTTTTTCACGTTGGTGTTCAGAAACGTATGGCAAGTAACTACGACGTTTGTGGCAAATTTTCTAACCGCATGTACTGGTAAAGCAACTTATAATTCAAAGTATAAAATACAACAATTCTTACATATCTTCAAAATCTATATTTGGTAAAAACAAATTAAATCTTCTTATTCACTAGGTCAAATTCCGGACGCTGATCCACAGAACACCGGTTATTTCGATGTAAATCATATAATATTTTATAAATTCCTCTAACCGCAGGATATAAAGAAACATTACTAGATTCACGTTTATGAATTATACAAAGTGTCTATTTTACCAGGTTAACGATTTCTGTTATTTAGAATATGCACACGTAATAAAAAGCGTGCCACATACTTTATTTCGACTTCAGAAAATGGATACGTTATTTTGTACGTTTTATAAAAGCAAATTAATGATGTTAAAATAGAAGGAGATATCAATTTTATTTGGTCAGGAAAGCAAGTAATTGGTGTGTCGCTCCAATATGTGACTATGTTGGTTATTTTTACATGAATGGCACGGGGAAGGCAAGACGAATGACGCGTTTTGTGAAAGATGTGCAATCTGGCTATGTTGACAATGTGTTTACTGCCATCTGGTATCATACCGTTATATCTGATATCATAATTAACAAACTTGGGACGATTCCTCATATCACCGTAGATAACGATTCCATTAATTTATCCGAGAATTCTAGGCTAGAAGAAATTGAAGCGGACTATTTTAGAAACGTTAATATACGCAAAATAGAAGTTTTATTCATATCTTCATGTGTAGATTTTAAATTAGTAGGGGGCTTACTCCACAACCGATTTTGCCTCGTTCTATATATATATATATATATGTATATGTATATGTATATATATTACCTTCCGCCATTCACCATACGGTGACTTACTGTGTCTCTAGGTAGAGTGAATCGAGGTCGACTAAATTCAGTACCCATACAAGCCGTGTCCCATTTCATTCGGCCGGCTAGCGGTGTATTCTATCGGCTTCTCCGGTCATATTCGGCCGTAAAAGGGCCATTTATTGCGCCTGACACGAGGGGCTTTACTGCTAGCGCCTGTCAAATACATTAGAGTGAATAAAAATTGAGGCGTTAGGAATGCATCTGGCAGTAAATGCCTCGTAACTCAGCGGCCCGCACGCCACTTCACTATTTGCTTGTGCAGCAGGTCATCTGCCACTTAGCTGACTTCCTGCATATGACAGATTTGTTTAAGACCAGTCGTTTGACGGTTAATTTCAGAATTCATTACTAGCGGCCACGCGTGTTTTACTGTGTCCTAAACCAAATAGGAGAAGCTGTATTACCCTGCGCTGGTCTGTGGCACACACATTTCACAGTAGTTCACTTTAGGCTAGGACCATTACAGAATAAGTTCGTTGTTGACTGCTTTGAACTTCGGATATTAATAACCGAATTAACTTTTTGTTTATCCAGAAGTTTACATTACATATATTTAAATAGTTTGATACGAGCAACGAAGCTAGAAATTAAATTGTACAGTCAGTGTCAAATGATTTATTACTTTCCCTCTGTAGGGACGTTATAAGATACTTCGGATGTGATCAATGGTATCAGAAAACAGCGATCACATCACATAACCACAAGTTTTCACAAGTTTACGCAAAATTTTAGTTGAAGCCTAGTAGAGACAGAGTTTGAAAAGAGCTGAAAATAAGAAACAAATTTTAAATACCGGGTGATCAAAATGTCAGTATAAATTTGAAAATTTAATAAATCACGGAATAATGTAGATAGACAGGTACAAATTCACACACGTGCTTGGAATGACATGGGGTTTTATCAGAACAAAAAGAAAAAAAGTTTCAAAAAATTTCTGCCAGAAGGTGCCTCAACTGATCAGAATAATTAGCATGACAAATTAAGACAAAGCAAAGATGATGTTCTTTGCAGGAAATGCTCAATGTGTTCACCATAATTCCTCAACAATAGCTGTGGTCGAGGAATAATGTTGTGAACAGCACTATAAAGCAAGACGGGAGTTATGGTGCAGCATTGGCGTTGGATACCGCGGCGGAGCGCTGTGCTGCGGTGCGCGAGGACGTCCGCCGTCGGGGGTTCGAATCCCCCCTCGGGCATGGATGTGTGTGTTGTCCGTAGGTTAGTTTAACTTAGTTTACGTAGTTTGTAAGTCTAGGGACTGATGACCAACGTTGTTTGGTCCCGTAAGAATTACAAACATTTGAACATTTGGCGTCGGATGTTGTCTTTCAGCATTCCTAGAGATGTCGGTCGATCACGATACACTTGCGACTTCAGGTAACCTCAAATCCAATAATCGCACGAACTGAGGTCTGGGAACCTGTAAGGCCAAGCATGAAGAAATTGGCGGCTGAGCACATGATCATCACCATACGACGCGCGCAGGAGATCTGTCACGCGTCTAGCAATACTTTTTTTTTTTTGTTCTAATAAAACCCCATGTCATTCCAAGCATGTGTGTCCATTTTTACCTCTCTATCTACGTTATATGTGATTTATTAAGTTTACAAATTTATACTGACTTTTTGATCACCCGGTACATTTTGTGGTCACGTGAACCACCCGTCAACTTCCACATTTCAGTGACGACATCATTAATGATGTCTAATATCAATGGTTCAATTGAGGGAAAAAAATGCAATTTTTTATACATTTTTGATTTTTAATGAAGCAAGATTGTGCCCCGATTACATTAACTTAGACGACAGTCAGGCTTTAAGTTTCTCGTATTCTGTGGAAGTAAGTTGTAAATAGTAGCTGACAAGGATTACGAAATATTACCATTAAAATGTGAAAGTTATTTTCACATTTAATACGTACTAAATTAAATCCAGAGACAAACGGCTCTCTTCTCTCGCTCTCTCTCTCTCACTCACACACACATACACACACACACACACACACACACACACACACGTGTGTGTGTGTAGAGAGAGAGAGAGAGAGAGAGAGAGAGAGAGAGAGAAAGAGACATAATTTGAGAATTTCACACAAATCGGAGCATAGCGCTTAAAGTTCGAATACGGCAGTGCTTTCCCAGACATGGACCAAAGAGAGGCGGTGTGTTGTTTGCACTTTTAGTAAGTTCTGTGTAGTGGATATTAGTAACTACTTAATGTAGTGGTAGTGCATAAAAATTGTAGCTTACAATGTCGAGAAATGTTAACCGCGGTGTTTCATGAAGTAAAAATTTACAACTGCGCCATTTTTGATTAGCGATCAGTCTCAGTTGTAGTTGGGAGAATAACCTGTGAACTGGCTGATAAGCGACAAGATAGGTAGGACATCCAAAAACATATTTATCTAGGAAACAGAGCTCTTGGACTTGGTTTACTGTTGAAGCGAATAGAGTCAAACCTAGCTTGGGCTACTACAGGACATAGAGAGCAAAAGATGGTGACGTGGACAAGAGAATACAAATTTCTGATAAGCAGATATTACCGTCTGTTGAGGATGAGATATAAAGTTCAGCGAAGATTGTATCGATAAATTTCAACACAATTTCTTTATTCATTATTCTCTTTTTGTTTTTTCTTTCTTTTGCCCACTTTAAGTTAAGGTAGTAAACTAAAAGTGGGTCTTTGCTATCGCCTTTTGATGGTTCGAAATATAAATGAAAATAACGGCTTAATCGTTCATCTCACATGAAAATTAAATTAACTAATTCTTAGAGGAGAAAATTCTCTACAACTCTGATCTCTATATTTTTTCCCCCATAACTTGCACCGTTTCAGAGATATCTGCAAAAATAACGGCGATTTGACAGTGTCACTTGATTCTGTGTGAACCACTATAGGAAAAGAAACTAGAAAAGAGAACAAACTAACAAGCCAAGATAAGTGATAATATTATAACGGGAAAAGATGTTGAAAATGTGGGAGATATATCAAAATAATAGTTTAAAGAGGTAAAAGTTAAAGAAAAGGAGTATGTCAATCAAAGTTAAACGCAAATATCAAATAATTTTATCTCTTTGTTCAAATACGGTCAGAGAAAATATTACGTGGTGGTTGCATACATATTGTCATAATAGTATGGTCGTGAACGTATCGCCAATGAGTTTTCTTTATTTATATATTTTTTTTTTATTTTCTTCCGAAGAGTTTGCAAAAATTCAAAAACTACAGGCAAATCTAAGGTGGATCGTAAAACAAGTCAGTGCGATTCTTTATTTCTTTGTATAATTCATCCAGTAGTCCTCTCATGTACTGATTTTCTAGAGACAGAGATGTAGATTCGAGTCTTCCTAGACCAAGCGTTAGGGAAAAGTGGGTTGCAAAAATTATTACCTGAAATTTGATATTACGCCGTCACAGAATGCTTGGACTATCCGTCTGTACTTGCTGTATCTGTGTGTGTGTGTCGCCCTTACGAAAGGTTAGTTTAAGTAGTTTGTAAGTCCAGGGATCGTTGACCTCAGTAGTTTGCTCCATTAGGTCTATAAAGATTTGAACATTTGAATATTTTGAGATGGATAAACAGAACAAATTCAAAATGAAACTGAATAAATAGAGGAGTTGTGTGAATTCGGTCTGTGATCAAGTGGGAGAGGTCACAAACTAACAAGACGGTGAATCATGAGTAGCCATTTATTTCAGACAAAAGTACGCGAAATTTTTTATAATCTACTAGGCGTAGCAAACATCTGAAAAGAGAAGTGGAATTTCTAGATATGTCAACACAATGACGGTACCATGGAATAGAAGACGACGAAACGGACACGGATAAAAATACAAACCACTGCAAGAAATACGGCATCATTTTTCTAGGTGCAGATGAAAGAGAATCTCTTCTTGTTTTGAAGTCCTATTTTGGGTCCGTATTTGCTTTACAAATATTTAAGTTAGTTGATTTTGGATAAGAATTTTCCTTGAGCAAAACCATTTTTTGTATGTCCATAAATATTTCACTACTGTTGTTACATCTTCAGTGGGCCCTTTTTATTGATTTAGTGAACTAGAGAAAATATATTTTGTTTTTATAGTTATTACAAGTTCATCTTGTTAATTATAATATTGTATACAAGAATAACACTAAATTTTATCTGAATACAGATACACATACACAGAGATGCCATTCACATTAAATTAATTAAGTAGTAGACCTAACCTTAAAACAACACAAGAATGCAGATCAAATATTTTAACAACAAACAATATTGTATATAAATGTCGTATGGTTGCAGACAAACTGTAAGCAAAGACCTACAGGGATGCTGTAGGAAACCAAGCCAATCCAACATGTAAAACTAGGTATATACGAGGCGCGTCCAGAAAGTAAGTTCCTTTTGATAATATAATGATATTGTACACAGATACAGAAAAAATTTTTATTGCACAAAATTCTACAACTCTTAAACTACTTTTCTACATAACTGCCGAAATTTTGTAGGCACTTGTCATAGCGTACCACAAGTTTTTGCATGCATTCTTCGCAGAAGGTTGCCGCCTGTGTATTCAACCATGTGGTAACAGCTCTTTATCATCGTTGAACTTTTGACCACCATCTTTTCTTACACCTAAAGTCGTTAGGAGAGAGGTCCGAGATGTATGGAGGATGATGAAACAGGTCCCATTGAAATTTCCGTGAGAATTGTTTGGTCACTTTCGGTGTGTGATGTCAGCATTATCGTGAAAAAAATCTTTTAACAGTAATCCTCTTTTACACTTAAACTCTGTCCTTGGTGGACAACACTTCAACGATGATGACGAGCTGAAAGAACATGTTACCACATGGTTGAATACACAGGCGGCAACATTCTATGAAAAAGTCACACATAAACTATTTCCATGCTATGACAATTGCCTACAAAATTTCGGAAGGTATGTAGAAAAGTAGTTTAACAGTTGTAGATTTTTGTACAGTCAATATTTTTTCAGTATCTGTATCCGTTCGTTTTATATAACCAGATGGAACTTATTTTCTGGACGCGCCTGGTATAAATATACAAAATTCTTGTACATAATTATAATTAACAGGATGAACTTATAATAACTGTAAAAAGTATAAATTTCTTCTGATGATCACCTTAAAACAATAAAAAGGATCCACTGAAGGTGCTACAACTGTAGTGAAACATATTTGGGTATAAAAAAAAGAAAAAGAAAAAATAGTGTTTTGCTCGAGTCAGAGCCTTATTCAGAAACATAATCGGTTCATTTTTATTTTATTGTTGCACACTTAAATTTTGGACGAGCCGTCACTGCTTAAGAATAGGCAAAATTTGTACTGCAGAACTGAGTGTATTTCCAAGAAAGGTCTAAGTGACTGCTTCAGAACAGTACGATTTCTGCTGAGTATTAATTTAGCGGTAGATCATTGTGATCAAGTACGGCAGTTTTGTATACGTAATTTACCTTTTGTGTAGTCTCAGTACTACCAGAACTGGGACACACTACGCAGGCCTTTTGGCGCCAGGTTCCTGGAGTGTTTGTGCATTCATGAGCTCTCATCAGTTACACTGCAAGAAGCTGAGTTCGTTTCGTTTGCAGATGATACAAGTTCTGGAAAGGTCTACTAATTACATTTTCATTAACATTAATAAATGGTTTAAAACCAACTCATTGACATTAAAAATTGAAAAGACTCACGACATGCAGTTCAGAACATGTAACAGATTCCCATCCAGTATATGCATAAAGTATGAACAAGAACAGATAGAAGAGGTTGACTGTATAAAATTCCTGGGATTACGGCTTGATAATAAATTCAGTTGGGAGGAGCACACCACAGAACTGCAGATACGAGTTAAAAAATCTGTATTGGCAATACAGATTTACAATGGTATCAAATGGTATCAAACATAGGAGACATAAAAATAGAAAAGCTTACATACCATGCTTACTTTCATTCAATAATGTCATATGGTATAATATTTCGGGGTAACTCTTCAAATGAAGCAAAAGTTTTCAGAGTCCAAAAGCGGTAATACGTATTATCTGTGGTATCCACGGGCATCCTGCAGAAGCCTCTTGAAAGAACGATAAATTAAATACTGCCTCTCAATATATTTATTCCTTAATGAAATTGGTCATAAATAATATTTACCTTTTCCCAACAAACATCTCAGTTCATACCTACAATACTATGCGAGTTTACCGCCCAATAGAAATATTGGTAATTAATAGCATTTGATAATTAAACAGTATGAAGTTCACTACAAACATTGACCATGCCAATGCACTAAATGTTACACAATTTTAATCTTATTAATTATGGTAGCAATGTATGTACGCAGTTGGGTGACAGCATTTATAGTTAGGCCATCGGTAGAAATTCTCCTCGTTGAGATTTGCTGTGTGCTTGTAGCTGACGGGAGGCCAGCGAGCAGGTCGACGTTGGTGGCTTGTTCCAGCTTAGGATTTTCCAGGCTCGTTTCCGGTGAGGGGAGAGAGGGACAATGGGGAGTGCCAGGCGCAGTGCAGTGCACAGCGTGAAATAAAATATTCTAATACTACTTGCATTTGAAGTAATAGGATACAGTTAGGAACCTTTAAGGCCCTCATTACAAAATAGCCTGTTGACAAATAAACAATACATTAGCTGATATAGTCACATCTGGCGTAATATGTTTAATTGACAATGAAAAATAATAAATTACCAATGAATGTAAGACAGTTACAGAACTAACATGGCAATGTTTGTTTATAAAAATAATATATTAACTATTTCTCATTTTATTTTCAATTAATCTTGTGTATTTTATCTTGAAATATTCAGTTAAATCAGTTATCTTTGATATAAGAAATTGCACGATTATAATAAATAGTACAAAGGAAGTTTATACCAATATTAAAAAACCAAAGAAGACATTTGTTTAATGTGTAGTGTAATTATTTTGATTTTAAGTAAAGTTTTAGAAATGTATTGGCTGAGCGCTGTACGTTGGCAAGTCGGTTAGAACAGCTCAAATGGGGAAGTTGATGACGTAGGGAAAAAACCCCGCAGTTGGGCTTTTGGCGCGCGCGCGCGGTCCAGGGAGGCGGTGAGGAGTCGGGAGCGAGTGGTGTAGCCGGCCGGGCGAGGCGTCGCTCTGCACGGTCGGCATGTGGATCTCCAGGTGGAGACGATAGATTTTTGTGTGGCAATTGCCAGGTGTCGTTGCTCGTCGTAGACTGCACCAAGTTGAATCGAGTGCTACTGTGTGTTGTGAATATTTAGGCGGTGGAACATGGTGTGCATCACACTGAATTAAAGTGACTGTGTTTTGTTAATGTAACACGTGTTGTCGCATAGGCATGAACATAAACTGTGTTTGAGACAGGCACATGGTGTGAAAACAATTTGCGACAAATATTCATTTTGTCTGGGGGCTCACGAGCTATAACTTTATTTGATAAATGAGTCGACGTACAGACGTATCATCCACAGGGTTTTAATATGTTGTAATAAACAACATAAAGTGAACTTTCACGTGTTTTCAAAAATAGTAGTTAGTACAACCTTTTCTCACGTGAACTTACTTTATTATGAATTTTTTTGTTAATCATATGCAGGGAAGGAAACCTGCGAACGTGTGATATCATCCCCTAGAAAACGAGTCAAACAGTAGCAATGACAGTTCCAGTGTTTTTTCATGTTTAGGAATTTCGTTCGCAGTTGGTGGTTGTGAGTTTTAAAAATTAATCTTTCCCTATTTAAACTCTCACCCCGATATTTCACCCTCGCAACTAGGAACAAAAATGATCTATACAAGGACTTTAAAGCACTTACTTTAGTTCAACAATGGGTCCACTACTCAAGAACACATATTTGCAACAATTTACCGACGACCATAAAAAATTTAGCTACAAATAAAGACCAGTTTCAGAGGATCCTAAAAGACTTTCTAGTGACCAACTCCTGCTACTCCAATTATGAATTCTTAAATATAACCAAAGATGCATTTGTCTGTATTCATACTATTAGTATTACTATAGTATCAGCTTGTAAAAGAAGTATGTACCTGTATTAGTATTTTTACACTATCAACTTGTAAAAAAAAAAAAAAAAAAAGAGAGAGAGAGAGAAAGAAAGACATGTTCCAAATCCACGAGGGACTCCTCAACACGGATCTATGGAATGAACCAACTAATCTAATCTGCGGGCCGATTACCGGGATCTCCAAAGAGGGCTGGTAGGCTGTGAAGCTCAGCAGCCCGCGCTGGCTGTCGCTCCAAGCCTCACAGACGCCATTGTATCTGCCGGCGGTCAAAAGAGCCCGGCGACAGCAGGCGAGGGGTAAACACCAGTAGCTGCGGTGTTAGTCGAGCGGTCTAAAGCGTCTCGCTGCGGAGAGCGCGGTTGCTCGCCGTGGAGGTTCGAGTCCTCCCTGGGGCATGGGTGTGTGTGTTGTCCTTAGGTTAGTTTACCTAGGTTTAAGTAGTTTTTAAGCTATGAACTGATGAACACGCAGTTTGGTCCGATACATTTACAAACATTTGAACGTTTGAATTTAAACACCAGTAGCAGCAGGCCACTCACCCACTCACTGACAACCCCAAGGAACTGCAACCCTCCTGCCCCAAACACCACACACACAGACACAGACACAGACACACACACACACACACACACACACACACACACACACACACACACACACACAATGGCCGAGGAAAGACTCTATCCTCCGACGGGGAGCGGCCGCGTAGTCCGCAGCAAGGCGCCTTCAACTGAATTGCTGTTGCCGGTGCAGCTACTGGAGTACACTCGGTGAGAATATGCGTTGAATTCATTTTATGTACATTAGTGCGGTAAATTTCTTACGGGCGTCCGAAAATTCATCACACCTGGACTCATAGCCCGCTATAAATACTGCCTTTGGACAGAAATGTAGGTGAAAGGTTATTATCTCTCTCTAGGTTGTTTCAAAATCAAGAAAATTCTATCAATTCTTGATAGGGAGAAAGGGGATCATGTAAGATACCTGCTATGGGAAGGTAATAATTTCATATTCAAATGTACTGCGAATTTGAGACCAGTGTTAAGCTAGTCAGGCATAGGTTGTTTGTCTTTGGTTGCAAGCTTATTTTTCGATGGCAGTACTATCGATATTGGAGACGGTGATAGTATTGTTCCCGGGAAGTAGGGTTGTGATTATTGAGAGTGTAGACTTTGCTAGGCGCCCGGATGAGAAGGCAGAAGCGTGGGGACCGTGGTTGTGTGTATTTGTCGTTCCGGCGGGATAGCCGAGGAGATGAGAGTTTTAGACTTGAATGCTGAGCCGAGCTGTTTGTTTAAGATATTGAGACGAAATGAATAGATGACGTTGGTGAAACGACCTTTGAAGTTTTTATAAGGTAAAGTTTTTCATGAAATACTTGGCGTGTTTCTAAGTCACAACTTCGCATTGGATGGTTGAACTGATGATAACAGTAACGGTCGGCAAAGATCTTGCTGTTAGCATGTAGTCTCACGATTCATGCTATGGACCCCTTTCTATGTTAGGAAAAGTATATATTTTAATAGTTTAGTTTTGAGAGTGCGTTTTTTTATGAAATAGGAATTTCATGGGTAGTGGTCTTGAAATATTGTATTGTTGTAACATTGTTTGTGTGAATCGGGTTAAATTTATTAACAGTAAAGAAATGTTTATCTTTGTTTAAAATAGTTTTGTAGGCAGTTTAAGTATCTGAGTTATATTTTGCCCCGACAGATTTTAAAATCCAAAACATGAAATTGTTAGTAGTTTTCATGAAGTTACATCAGTTATACAAAGTAATTCAGATAGAACAAGTTCAAACACATTCAGTTACATTTCATTCAAGTAGCGTGAGTCAGTTACATTTCTTAGATCACATAGTAAAACACATAACTTTCGCTGCAAACGTTAGCTTTGTAAGAGAGAAGGACGAGCAAGAAACTTTCACAGGACGCCATAGGATTACCTGGGGATGTACTAGGACATTGAAACAATCCATTTACCACGACTGAAAAGTTGGCCGGACCGTTTTTCGCCTGCGGTCACCTAAACCACTAGGCCCATCACGCTTCCCATCCGACTCAAAGTTTCACGAGTTGCACTCTTCGAAATGTTCAAATGTTTGTTAAGCTTATGGGACTTAACTACGAGGTCATCAGTCCCTAAACTTACAAACTACTTATGAACTACTTACTAACTAGGACGGCACAAATATCCATGCCCGAAGGGGGATTCGAACCCCCGACCGTAGTGGCCGTGCTGACCGTGACTGGAGCGCCTCAGTCACCTCGGCCACCGCGGCCGGCTGCACTCTTCGGAACATCCCCATTGCCGACAGTCCTCTGTGCTAGCCAAACCGATTCCAGTGTGAGGTCGAAAGATTTTCTTTATCTTGGGTGAAGGAATAAGCCCTAATGCCATAGTCGCGTACAACATTCGCTTTACATACCTGTTGCTGTTATGTCGATTTTTCTGCGGACGTCCCAAAGGGATAGGAACTGCACAAGTAAATACAATATGTGGGAAACATCTAGCATAATGTACCATAGTACATTGTGACGAGTGTAGATTTGTGTTATCCACCCCTCCAGCCTTCAAATAATGGGTACAGCTGAATGAAGACTGGAATTAGGCGATATACTTGCCAAATTTTTTCGTCCAATCTCATCAGGGAATTCGTACAGCGGGCATAGAGGGTTATGGACGACATAGGGAGGCGCAAACGTCACTCGGTGGTGTGCACGAGGTCCGTTCAAAATGCATACCACTGCCGTGTGAGTTAAAACTCTGGATTTACACGGCTCCATAACGTGTTGAACGCTCACCAAATTGCAATAAATATTTGGTAGCCTTGTTGTTGCGAAGGAGGAAGCAGTCAACAGCCATTTTATTGTTTTTGTAACATGTCTTCATTTTATTTGGAAATGATGCTAATAGTCTACACCATTACAGGCGTGATACCCACGAGCGCAGATACTATCTCGATACCTCCCTCAACGACAAATAAGGTAACTGTACAAGGACAGTGTAGGATATATATATACGGTTACGACATCTGTGAAGAGAACTGTAAGGAAGTTTCGATAGAATATGTCAGATAGTATCCTACATACGATACTCGACACATACCGCCGCATACATTGTGACTTCACGAGTTGTAAAAGTGTGTCTCTCGAGAATATGTACTTTACTGAAGTCGTTCACCAAATCACTCGTACACTTATTTCCATCCATCTGGACACCATAAACAAAATAGGGCTTCATCGCTGAACAGTACAAAATTTCAGTGTTCTTGTAGGGTCGTGCTTACACTATGCTCGCCGGCCGCGGTGGCCGAGGAGACTGCGGCGCGCCAGTCACAGTCTACACGACCGGTACGGCCATGACACAGTGGGCCGTGCTCCAGGGGATAGCCACTCGGCCAGTCAGCTACGCTGTCGCAGCCTCCGCCCCCGGAACTTTGAAGTAGCTCCCAAACTAACAGTGGTAGGAATGTAGTTTAAATTGATTTGGACGCCGCTGGTTTAAAAAAATCCAATACACGATAGAAAAAACTAATGTTCCATTTAAAAAATTATATCTTTGTGGTGTAACTCTTTGGAAAATGATACAATAAACTATGTTCATAGCTCCGCAGGAAGTGTAACATTTCTTGTGTTGACCTACAGCATTAAAGATTCCCGTCACCTATTACTTTATAAGTTACAGAGGCAAACACACTTAGTGAAATACCATATATATATATATATATATATATATATATATATATATATATATATATTGTAAGCATAGGCTAATCATGTATATATTAAAGGCCACTGATGACGCCTTCCAAATAAAGGCGAAATGCATGCGGCAATAAGAAAAAAACCTCTTATTAGTCAGTTGCATAGACGGATAACATAAATACCTGCATTGTAATAGAGGTTGTTTAGAGCTGAGGAATGCTAAAACACTCCAGAGTCTGATGCCGCTTTGATCGCGGACACGCGGCAACCCATAGTGGCCAGCCACTACGTTTCTTATTGTTTGCTACTTTTATCTAGCTAATATGTTTTACAACTAACTTTATACGACATGACCGCATTAAACTCTTTGTGTAAACGTATTATGTGAGTTGTAGATTTTGAAGAAGACACCATTAGTGTTAGTCGAAAATATTTTAAAGCAACTTGTGGGGCTGCATTTTTCATACAGTATTTACGTTAAAACAGTTGCTGCTTCAGACAGACCATGTTTAAAATCTTGATATCGTGGAGAAGCGATGACAAGTATTTGAATTCTATAGCGGCGTTAACATTCGATTCGTGTAGGCAACACTTAAATAGAAATTAGAATATTTCCGGCAACTCTCATACCAGTTCTTGGATCTGTGTTAGTTCTTTTAGGTTGCAACCGACTGTTCTTTGATGGGAGAGTAGTTAGAAGATGCAAAATATTCACTAAACATCGACATCTATATGGGATACTCTGCAAGTCACATTTAAGTGCCCGGTAGAGTGGTAGTATTTGCAACACTGGAGTACTGCTGCGTGATATGCGATCGAAAACAGATATAACTGACGGAGGATAACCAAAGGTGACCGCTCGCGAAAAGTGGGAAACCCGGGTTCGAGTCCCGGCCCGGCACCAATTTTCATGTCACCATGTGGTAGAACAACCATACCTCACACAGCGACGCTAAGAGAAATTCGCCATTGCGAAAAAATATTGATAAAATTATCATCACTGTAATTCGTCACCATTCAGTAACGTACCTAAGACTGTATATGATGCTACCGCTTTCCAGGTGGTTGATTTTCTTCTCATCATCCGTACAACGAGATCACCACAAATCGTCATGCGGTAATCACCGTATTGCCGGCCGCGGTGGCCGAGGGGACTGAGGCGCTCCAGTCACGGTCCACACGGCCACTACGGTCAGGGGTTCGAATGCCCCCTCGGGCATGGATATTTGTGCAGTCCTTAGTATTAGCAAGTTCATAAGTAGTTTGTAAGCTTAGGAACTGATGACCCCGTAGTTAAGTCCCATAAGCTATTTGAACATTGAACATTGAATCACCGTATTAGTGGTACACTGAGCGGGTAACTCGATACATCTTGAGGTCGTCAGTCAAAATAGTTGTCAAAATAGGGGTTGGTACAGGTATCCAGTCTGCAGGTGTAGGTCTAAGAGTTCCAGATATTAGCCTCATTGTTTCTCGCAGTTGGATATTGATTTTTGATCTATTTTTAGTCTGGTACAATGCTTTCCTTGGTTGTAAGGTGCATGTCCTAACTCCTAAGTCTCTCATATTCTCAAATGTGAACCCCCTTTGCCCCACTATCAGCTTGTCTGATAATTGGCTGAGTAGAACCATAACTCTTTATGGACTGGATCTCGGAGTGAAAAATATTAAATAAAATGAAAAGAAGAAAAGGTGCACAATATTCAGTCACCCTATACACTAGTACCAAGATTGAAGTTTGCAAGATATTTGTATCACCCCCACCCCCTACCCCGTCCCAAGTGAGTTTGGAAAGGATGGCATTTCTAACTTTCAAACGTAGTAAAACGTTCTCCTCAGCTTGCGTGAGAAGAATAATACCCCAAAGTTTGTGACAGGAGGCTGTTGACGCTGCCACAGAGTAAGATATACAGAGGAGAAGCCCCCCCCCCCCATAAACTACTGTCCTACGGTCCCCCCGTACTTCCGTAAGATGGTAGCAGGTGTCAGGCCGTTCCCTGGCTTAGGGTGTCTCTCGCACGTCAGAGGGTAGCGTGGAGGGGAGGGTGAGGGGAGAGGTCGTGCCGCCTGCCACGAGGCCAATGGTGTGTCCGGCTTGCTGGCGTTTGAGGGGAGGTGGTGGTGGGGACAGCCGCTACCTGCCGCCTGCTCTGGCCAGTTTAAAGGGCTGCTTCTGACCGCAGCACCATCATGGGACATCTTACGGAACTGCTGGAAACCCTCCCTCCCCGCACCCCTGAGCGTAGGATCGGGCCCTTACGGAGGTTTCCCGTCTGTATATATTTGTCTGTGACGCTGCCCATCACTACTGTGGGCTCTCTTTCTTTCTCCATCCCTACACCTGTGTGTGTGTGTGTTGACCACGCTATTCGCGCCTACAGCAACACCACGGACTGACAGTGCACGACGTTTTCAGCCCCCCCCCCTCTTCCTCCCAACACAACAACACACACCAATGCCTCCCGCCCCTCACACCATTGGCTCCACTTGGGTCGGCGAGCCGTGACGCGACCCTGGCGGCTGGCCACAGCTCACTGGCGTGCTTATTGTGGTCGCCATTGTCGCTTAAATAAAGCAACACGGCTCACCACGCCACGCCACGAGGCGCCAGCCACGTAATGGATGCCCAACACGTGCGGCAAAAAAGGGCACCCGCCAATAAAAAAAAACACACACACACACACCATTTGGCAAGCGCGGCGCTTCCTCCCCCTCGGCGTCAGGTCAACGAATCGAGTTCCCATTTATTTTGTCGTTTACGTTGCGATAAACTGGCTATTGCCACCCGTGTTACACCGTTTCGCGGAAATACGTGCGAGGACAGCGGCATGAGAATTATTGTTGTTAATACGGACCTCGGGCGATACGTCGGATGTTGTGAGAATTATTATATTTTTAACAACTGCACTGGCGGGTATATACTTGACCCCAATTCATTTTTATATTTCTCCGATCGGTGACATTGTGGGGAGCTACCCGTTCATGTAATGTCAGTTCGCGACAGGCAGTGGTAGTGTATGGTTCGGCAGCCCAATTCCGTGTGTCATTCGCTGTCCAGTGGCCCTCGGGGCCTACATCTACATCGATACTCTGAACGTCATACTGAAGTGCATGGCAGAGGAATCTTCGAACAGATTTTACGATATTTCTCTATATTTCCACTCTCTAATAGCTCGCGGGAAATAGCTCTTTAAGTGGATGATAACAATATATGTTACCGTTCTGAAGAGAAAGTTGGTGAAAAAAAATTTTCACAAGTAAGATCTCGCTGCAAAAGATAACGTTCTTTTCATGATTTCCACCCCAAATCGTGCATCATTTCCGTGACACTCTCTCCCCTATATAGGGATAATACAAAACGAGCCGCATTTCTCTCAATTTTCTTTAAATCGTCCGTCAGTCCCCCCTGGTGTGGATCCCACAACGCGCAGCAACCTTCCAGTTTTGGGTACGCAAAATTCGCTAAGCGAGCGGTTGTATATGTTAGGTATTGGAACCTAATTGGCATATATTCGAAACCGGGAATCTTACCTTCGTTAAGTAATTTAAGTTGTTTTAATACTCCAGGGATATTTACTTCTAAACTATGAATGACCCCCCCCCCAGGGTAGCAATCTAGGCCTTTTACTGTGTTGCAGTACTTGAATGATAACTGTTCCTTTTGACATTTCGCAAGTTCATGTGTTTTATAGAACGATATAACATGGCTGACAGATGACATGGTTTGTCGCGCGAAAAAATTGCGAATATTTTCAATGAAAGGTTTCACGATAATGAGGAGTGTTCTCATGATGATGATGACTTAAAACAACGATCATGATTGTGGCTCGAAATATTTGGTGCCAATATGCTTTATGATATCCATGGCGACCTTTGGGATGAAATGGTTATGATTCTAGTACTGGGAATTGCGGTAATTGCACCATGAATTTGTTCCAGGAGGGCAAAGGTTGTGCACTGGTTTTCATAAGTTGACATTGTGTGGAACATTTTTTCCCTTTATTACCATGAAACTCAAGATTTTTAATAACACTTTGATTTGGTGTCATACTTTACTTTTTGAGAGATTCACAAATCTATTCGCGATTTTTCCTCAGAAAACGTTAGCACTTTGACATGCATCTCGTGTTTATACCAATAAACGGTAATAGGATTGGCAGTGCTACCGCAAGAGAAACACCTAATTTAATTTTTATTACAGTGTTTTCAACCAGTGGGTCCCGACTCCAAGGGGTCGCAAAGTCTTGATTGGAGCCGATGTGGGATTAGTAGTACGAAAACATAATTGATATTTATCTAATGTTAAAATTGCGGTATTACTTGTGTAACATTAATTATGAATTAAATAGCTCATAAATTACTTTATAATACAATGAGTTAGTGATGAACAAGCGGAAACACTGAAAACTGTATTCAGGAACCAATCGATAGACAAAATAACATGATACAATAAGTAGGCCTACTTCTGTCTTTACAAATTGTCTATAGAATGGGACCTTTCTTAATGAACATAATTCGCTTCTTAGTCTGGTCTGAAATTCGAAACACTGGGTAAATGGGATGCTGTGCTCCAATCCGGAAAAGTTACAAAAAGAACTTCGCCCAACGATTTTAAGGAAAGCTGTAGCAAAACGAAGAAGATTAGTTTCCTCTGAGATAACACAGTTTAAAATTTTGTAAACTTTTTGGAGCAAATTGCTTGGTTTATCTGTCCCTAGACTTATAAACTGCTTAAACTAATTCCCTCCATAGTATATTGTCTTTTATGTTACAGACACATCGACATGAAGATGATCTTAGAATAAGATCGAAACTGGTCACCTTATTATGAAATAAAGATCGCCGCTTGTCAAAGGGAAATAATGTTTTCGAAACTCATTTACTTAAACTAACTTAAACTAACCTACGGACAACACCCACAGTCATGCCCCAGCGAGGACTCTAACCTCCTACAGCAAGCACTACGCATTCTGCAGCAAGGCGCCTTAGACCGTTCAGCCATTCCACCGCGGAAAAAGTTTTGTTACTGTTCGTGATGAGGGGGAGGCAGAAAATTTTTATTTGGCAGGGGGCCGCCAGAATATTTTTACTTGAATGGGGGACGGATATTCGAAAAGGCTGAAAAACACTGCTTTATAACACAGCAAGCCACTTCTGTCTTTACAAATTGTCTATAGAATGGGACCTTTCTTAATGAACATAATTCGCTTCTTAGTCTGGTCTGAAATTCGAAACACTGGGTAAATGGGATGCTGTGCTCCAATCCGGAAAAGTTACAAAAAGAACTTCGCCCAACGATTTTAAGGAAAGCTGTAGCAAAACGAAGAAGATTAGTTTCCTCTGAGATAACACAGTTTAAAATTTTGTAAACTTTTTGGAGCAAATTGCTTGGTTTATCTGTCCCTAGACTTATAAACTGCTTAAACTAATTCCCTCCATAGTATATTGTCTTTTATGTTACAGACACATCGACATGAAGATGATCTTAGAATAAGATCGAAACTGGTCACCTTATTATGAAATAAAGATCGCCGCTTGTCAAAGGGAAATAATGTTTTCGAAACTCATTTACTTAAACTAACTTAAACTAACCTACGGACAACACCCACAGTCATGCCCCAGCGAGGACTCTAACCTCCTACAGCAAGCACTACGCATTCTGCAGCAAGGCGCCTTAGACCGTTCAGCCATTCCACCGCGGAAAAAGTTTTGTTACTGTTCGTGATGAGGGGGAGGCAGAAAATTTTTATTTGGCAGGGGGCCGCCAGAATATTTTTACTTGAATGGGGGACGGATATTCGAAAAGGCTGGAAAACACTGCTTTATAACACAGCAAGCCACAGCCTTGTATATGAAATTACCGATTTTATTAGATCTTGAAGTAATGTACTTGCTGGCTATCTCTGATACCACATCCAGTGCCACCATTGGCAGGGCGTGACGCGAGTGTCTATTTCGACCATATGGGGAGAGTACACATAATTTTGCTCGCGCAGGGAGCGGTAATTCGACGAGTAGCGCCGTAGAGTGCGCGCAGGATAAATTGGCTGGCAGATGCGCAGACCGCTGGAAAAGCGTGGTGAGAGCGGTAGTGGTGCGGCTAGCGGCCCGAGCAATGAGCGAGCGCTGGAGGGGAAGTAGCCATCTCACTGGTCGGCAGCCGGAAGTGGACTGACGGGGCCTCTCCTTCAAAGCGAGGGAATGAACGTGCACATCGCCTTGGACACGTCGGCAGATCGTCCACCTTGTCCTGCGCAGACGCTGCTTTACCGTGCCACTTGGTGTGTGTGGGGCACGTGTACTTGCCGTAACGCTTTAACTGCGGTCATTGCTGAAGCGGTGTCCGGCCGCTGGTACGTCAGATAAGTTGGCAGGTGTCCGGGCAGCAGCAGAGGCAGAGGCGGGCAGCCCTGCTATCTGCCACGTCGGCGGCAGCGGCCGCGGGCCAGCGCCGCTATCTCTGGCGCACACAATGGACAAAGTTTGGACGCCGCGCCGCGCCTGTTAACGCAGCACCGCCAGCGCGGCGCTCCGTCCTTCCGCGCTGCGTGGACCGCGCGATTTCATCGCGTTCTCCGGCCACCGGCAGGAGTACTAAGTGCTGAAAACAACCGGTGTGGTTCTCATCATTCGAAATCATCTGTAACTATTATGCAAGGTTTTTTCCAGTTCGAAACAGCACAAACAAAAGTCATTTTTGTAGAGTATACAGTTGATTTAATTGACCACAGAAGTTGTAGCCTTTTCCCATTTTTACTCAATCTGTATATTGAGCTACATTTGAAGGGAAGAAAGGAGAAATTTAGAGAGTGAAAGGTGAAAAATTATTTCAGAAACAGCAAAGGATCTGGAAGGGCAATTAAACGGAATGTACGTTGTGAAATGTAGTCTAACAACGTAAGTACAAGGGCTCCAACAAAGATATCTGTTTGAACGTTTGCTTACGGGATCTTTAGTACACCTCAATGGGCTGGTGGGTGCCGTTTTTCTGCAGAACTATGCAATGATGCTCTAGATAGCACTGTAGATGTAATTGTAGACGCCATACGTAATGCAGATATCTTTAATCATCATACATGTTCTCTAGCATATTGTCATCAAAAGCCGTGATGATAGTTGCAACTTTAACCTTCGTCTAGGAAGACTGTTGATATTCACTACCACTGCTTCCATCGCCTCTTGCCGCACTTACCGTAGCACTAACGCTTGCAATGAGTTGTTCGTCATTATGATCCCTATTATCATCATTATGTGTTAGTGTTACAACAGTAACTTATGCTCATATTTCTGTACCATAACAGATACGACAAAGCATGCGAACGATTCTCTTCTACACTAATACCAACTTGACGAAGAAGGTTCTTTGTAACTTCAACTCAACCAATTGCAATACATCAGCAGGATTGATTACCAATCGCCGCCCCATCTGACGCTTCACCACACAAATAACGTCACAAAACGCACCTTCGGAGGCACACTGCAGCGTCCCTACTGGCGAACCGACAGGTCAAAGTGCAATGAGGCAGAGGTGGGAGTATCACTAGTGCAATAAGGGACCTTTACATTATCTCTCATTCGATTTTGGTGTATTTGTGTTTGTTTGAGCCCAAGTCCTTTCCTTCTAAGACAAAACAGGCGATGCTGACGGATTTGCATTAAGTAACGAAATAATAAAGGTGATAGATGACTTTTGTTACTTGGGCAGTTAAAAAACACATGATTGTCGCAGTACAGAGGATACAAAATGCAGAATGGCAATGGGAAGAAAAGATTTTTTTAAAAAGAGAAATTTGTTGCCATCGAATATTAATTTGAGCATACGGAAGTTCTTTCTGAAGGTTTGTGAATTGTTGCCTTGTCTGGGGGTGAAACATGGACGATGCAGACAGGAAGAGGATAAAGGCTTTTGAAATGTGGTGCTACAGAAGAATGTTGAAAATTAGGTGGGTCAATTGTGTAACAAATGAGTGGGTACTGAGCAGAATTGGGGAGAAAAGGAATTTCTTGCATACCTTGACTAGAAAAAGCAATCAATTGGCAGGACACATTCTGAGGAGGAAGGAAACTTAGGTTTAACATCCCGTCGACATCTTCGTCGTTAGAGACGGAGCTAACACTCGAAGTTTTGGGTAAGAATAGGGAAGGAAAGCGGCCGTGCTCTTTGAAAGGAACCATTCCAGTATTTGCCTGGAGTGATTTAGGGAGATCTCGCAAAACCTAAATCTGGATGGCAGGAGGAGGATTTGATCCACCATCTTCCCGAATGCGAGTCCAGTGCTTTACCACTGCACCACCTCACTCGGTCGCATTCTGAAGCATTAAGGAATTATAAATTTAGCATTTGAGGGAAGTGTCTGGGGCGAAAAATCGCAGAGGAAGACCAAGTGACGAATATAGTAATCAGATTCAAATAGGTGTGGGTTGCCGTTCTTATTAGGAGATGAGACGCTTGCCCAGGATAGAGTAGGGTGGAGAGCTGCATCAAACCAGACTAAAGAGCACAACAACAACAAAATTATATCAGTTGACCCAAACAGTTGTAGCCTCTCGCCAATATTATTCAATCTGTACACTGAGTAAGATTTGAAGGAAAGGAAGGAGAAATTTGGAGAGTGGAGGGTGAAGAATTATTTCCGCAGAGGATCTGGAAGAGCAGCTAAACGGAATGCAAATTTTGGAATGTAGTCTAAGAGAAAAGTCATTTCTGAGGGATTTACGTTGACAAATGACACAATAATGGTGCTGGATGAGTTTTGATACTTGCGCAGTAAAATACCGTACAGATGATACAAAATTCAGGGAAATTTGTTAACATAATGATTTGTTCTGCCCTGAGATCGCAATCGTATGTGCAACAGTCCACAATTCAGCAGGCGTCTAAACGACTTCGTGGGAATGGTCGCTAATTACTTAAATAGGAATAGTTGTTTTTGGTCTGACACAATTTTGAATTTTCTTCCATGCATATAATTACGAAAATTTTTAAGTTCAAAAATAATGACCAATGAGTCTTTTTCTGTCTATAGTTCCTCTGTGCATCTGACAGTAACTTGGATTCAGAATGAAGCTTTCATTCTGTATCGGAGTATGCACTGATATGAAATTTCCTGGCAGATTGTTTGCCGGAACCGGACCTCGAATCCTGAGACTTGGGACTTTCGCTGACAATCGCTCTACCTACTGAGCTATCCCGGAACGCTTCACCGTCCGTCTTCACAACTTTTCTTCTGCCAGTACCTCGCCTCCGACTTTCCAAACTGCACAGAAGTTCTCCTACAAAACTTGCTGAAATAGCACTCCAGGAATAATATGGTGAAGGGATAGCTTAGCCACAGCCTATGGGTTGTTTCCAGAGTGAAATCTTCATTCTGTAGCGGAGTGTGCACTGAGCCGGCCGCGGTGGTCGAGGAGACTGAGGCGCTTCAGTCACGGTCTGCACGGCCACTACGGTCGGGGGTTCGAATCCCCCTCGGGCATGGATATTTGTGCCGCCCTTGTTCGTAAGTAGTTCATTAGTAGTTTGTAAGTTTAGGGACTGATAACCCCGTAGTTAAGTCCCATAAGCTATACAAACATTTGAATTTTAATTAGTGTGCACTGATATGAATAGCTTGGATGAACTCCAGTCTTTGCCTTCCCCTAAGGTTTCTGTCCTCAGTAGCTCCCTCTAGTACTATGCGGTTTCTAATGATCAAGCTGTCGACGGGACGTTAAACTCTAACGTTCCTTCAGCCTTCCTTCTAGTACTATGCGCCTAACCACTCATTTCATGCGTGAGAAAATCAGGAGCCTCATTGTACCTTTGGAGAGATAGGAACTACAGAACATGTATTCTCCACGCAGTAACGACAGTTAACGCAGTCGCATGATAAAATGGTAGAAGGAAAGATCCCAGATATCCTGATTTAGGTACTCCGTGATTGCTTAAAGCAAATTTCGGAATGGTTCCTTTCAAAGGGAACAACCCATTTCCTTCCTAATCATTAATGAATATTGATACGAGCATGTGCTCCGCTTTTAATCATCAACTTGAAAGATCAATTCTTGTGGTTCTATCTGAACTACGTGTAGGGGTAGAATTCCTGAAACGTAAAAAGTCTTTTCGCAAGGCTTTTGTGTTGAGTGTTCTCTGGTACTGTAGTAAAAATGAACTATAAATAGCTCAGACACATAGACGAATGTTGAAAATTTGGTGGGTAGATCGCGTAAATAATCAGGCACTAAACATAATTATGGTGAAAATGAATTTCTGGCATACCTTGATCGGTTTGTAGGACACATTCTTAGACATCAAAGAATCGTCAGGAAGTTTGAGGAGTAAAAATCTCAGAGAGAGACCAAGAGACGAAACTGTAGGCAGATTAAAATAGATATGGGCTGCCGTTCTTACGAAGAGATGAAGAGGCATGCTCAGGATACACTAACGTGGAGAGCTACATGCAAACAGTCCCCGAAAACCACAATAACAACCCCAGCACAGGAAAATCATGGACAAAGTAGTAAGAATCGTTTAGTGAAAATATATCACCAAATTTCGAACAGTTCAATTCGTATTAACCCATACACGCCTAGAGGGTCAATAACAAAGCTTTGCGACCTAACTAGGTAGCCTGGACAGGCTGTCACGCGCAACACACGTGCCAGGCGGGTAGCACTTCGCAAGGGGCAGGCCTAGTCTTTAATCGCTGTACCTCAAAGTGAAATCAGGAACAAGTTACTTTCCACCTTCAACATCTACATATACATGTTTCCCCTGCAAATCACATTTAAGAACCTGGCATAGGGTTTATCGAACCGTTTTCATATTATTTTTCTAGCGTTCCATTCTCCGATAACTCGAGGAAAAAAAGGAAATGAATCTTTCCGTTTTAGACCGGATTTATCTTCCTATATTACGTTTAGGTCTGCCTATGTAGGTGGGTGCTAAAAATATATATTCGCATTCGGAGGAGAAAATTAGATCTCGTAGCAATCAATAACGCCTTTCTTTTAACGATTTACACCCGACTTGAGCTTTATTATCGTGTCACTGTTTCCCTTGTAATCTCCACCATAAACCAAACAAAATTTTATGTAGACAATGAGTCTTTTCTTGAAGCTGAAGTGTGGAAAATTTCTTTAAAATCTGAGTAGATCTGCAGATATGTATGCAACTGAAACACACGGACACGTTTCATAAAATTACAATCAGTTACAATAAACGCTATGTTTGGTAAATATTTTTTTCTAGTTCGATTTGAATATTCATAGCAGAGGCAGAACAAATTTCTTTAGTTTAATTGCTTCACAATTTCTAAGCTGTTTTCATAATTTTTGGAGTATTTGTTTGATTGTGTATTCGTTTGTTCGTATTTTATGTGCTGGCGTACCGTTCATTGGATTATGATAAAACTTTGTCAAATTCTTGCTTGCCACTTGGTACGCAGATTATAGACACAGTGGAATTAATTTAAAGTACCGGGTGATCAAAAAGTCAAAATAAATTTGGAAACTTAATAAATCACGGAATAATGTAGATAGAGAGGTAAAAATTGACACACATGCTTGGAATGACAAGATTTCGAGAGATCACCTGTTTGGAAACGATTTAGCCTGATGATTCCCACACTCCACCGCTCTACTATTCGTTGGAACATGTTATTTATGATACATTATCTGCAAGTGGAAACTGAAATCACTGTGTTAAATTAAAAAAATTATGTTGAGCAAGGATTGGAATGGCCGGCTCAGTAGGCAGATGCTCTGACCTGTACCCCATAGACTGATTGCTACGACTGCTCGGGCTACCCTAGCACGTCTCAATCTAGACGCAAATTTTCAACTTACATACTACTAACTTAGTGACCCTGTCCGTTTTCACTCGCTACTGGCGGGAGTTCGCAGTTTCCTTTAAGAATATATAAATTTAATAAAAGTTAGTAAAACAATTCTATGTAGAGTGTGGATTATTTTATGTACTACGAAACCAACCTAGAAATATTGGATTGTATATCAAGCGGTGGTCCCTCAAGAACTCATGAAGTTAGGGTTAGTATCGCACGTTTGTGACCTGCGGTCTACACTCTAGTTCACTCACAGTGACTTTCAAACGTCGGCGCCATTGTTCAAATGTTTGTAGAACTTATGGGACTTAACTACGGGGTCATCAGTCCCTAAGCTTTACAAACTACTTATGAACTAACTAAGACTAAGGACGTCACAAACATCCATGCATATGTAAGACAAAGTGATCTACTAGCCTCTGTCTGTATATGTTGACAACAGGGAGTATCATCCGGTGGTGTACTACACTCCATCGGTATATGAGACAATTATCGGAAAATGTATAGGCAATTTCATCCAGTTTTGGGTAATACCGTACGTACATTGATTCATGAGGATTACTTGTTAACGTAACATCAATTAAATAATTTCAGAGCGCAGAAGTCACAGGAGATAGCGTGGTCTGGCATTATCCGATCTGGCTTTAGGTTTAATATTATTACACTCTGCCTTACAACTTAACATTCACTACTCTCTGATGTTGAGATTTTGCGTTACTCTGTAACTCTCCTTTCCTCGGTTGGATACCTGGCTAAAAAATAGAAACCGCGTAAGTGACATCCAGTTTATTGTAATCGTTTCAGAGCAACTGACAAGTGAAAGAATTTGCGAATATCTGACGTGTGTCATGCAATACCTCGTGCATAATATAAAGCTTATCACGTAAACATACTTCAGATTGAGATGAGACTCTGCTTAATTTATTTAAAGGAAGTGTTGTAGTGCTGCATTATATGGACTCAGCAAGAACACATATTGAGTAACTCAAATTTGAACAACTGTAATTTGAACGAAAAGTAAACTAATTTATCATTAGGATGGAATGTGAGACTTCAGTCTGGAATATTCAAAGATCTTATATAGCCATTCCGTGAGCAGCACTGTCATCGTTGCCGGCAACTAGTGAATGTAGGATGGTCAGGTTTTCAAACTTGAAGTACTAGAGATTTGGTGGCCAAGATAGACCCAATGAGACAGTAGCGGCATGTTTCACCTTTACCACTTAGGTAAAAAAAGTCTAGGCCTATGACATAGCTAAACTGATGCATTAATCAATATTATATTATTACACTGGTCTAAACAGTTAGTAGATCAGTTAATATACCTAGGTTCCGAAGTTTTGTTATCGACAATATGAATGGTTCGACCGAACTAGCACTGCAGAACGAGCCTGGCGCGC
This sequence comes from Locusta migratoria, assembly GCA_026315105.1. Taxonomy (NCBI): domain Eukaryota; kingdom Metazoa; phylum Arthropoda; class Insecta; order Orthoptera; family Acrididae; genus Locusta; species Locusta migratoria. The sequence goes on from CM048746.1 coordinate 401,490,982, forward strand.
CGCAGACCGCTCGGCCACCGCGACCGACCTTGCTTTTACTCTTCCGAACAAATTACAGAAGGCAGTTCAGATCGTGTAGTGAGGAGGTGGTGCCGTGAAATAATAAAGTGACTTCCCGGAAACTATGGCATGGAGATCATATCTGCCTAAAGCGCTCCATCACGCGCCTATCATTGGAGCTCCCAATATCAAATAACTAATAATCCCCTCCTCCCGTGCACCTGCTCGGACCCTGCTGAACGAGTGGCCACACGTCCACTCACAGGACGAACGGGCGTGGACGGACGTCCAGCCTCCACATTGGCGTTCCTTCTCGAACAACAGGAACGCCGTTCAAACCGCCCAACTTGCGAAGAGGGCGGCTCGACCACGCCCGTTACACCTCAAGGTGCCTCGGTAGCAGGGACAGAGGGCGAAGGTGCCCACCTCGAGGCACCAGACTCCCCACCACCGCTACACCCAGAGACAGCAGCCTGAAGACAGCTTGCCGTAGCCAACAGCACGCTCAGCTGTTTGCGAACTGCGTCCAATTGCCCTGGGCCCGACACAGCAAGCACACATTCTATCCATCCTATCGATACAATTAACTGTAGAAAGAAGAATACTAAATACTCAACTTTTAACTAGCCTAGTACTTTAATAAACGCTGCTGGCAGCTGACTGACTGTCAAAACAACGACACTGAGTCCGGCAGTTTTCAAAATAAACAAGAAAATCTATGGAATACCCTGTTATCAAACGCAAGGGAATATAAGCTTTCTTAAAGCAGAGCACGAAATAAGAAAGTAGCTTGCAGCTTGCAGCAGACGAAAACTATTCTCACGGTATTTATCAAAATACGCGATAATAAACTCTTAAAACAGTAGCGCACACTAATCTGCAAAGCAGGTGAGAAGAAACCTCTTAAAAACAGAAGTACTAACGAAAATTAAGAAATTAACTGGCAACGAAATTTCACGCAATTAAATCACTTAGCGCTCCGATGAGGCAGAATCATCGATCTACGACCAGGTACGGCACAAGATGTCTCGTTGTTGTTGTTGTAGTCTTCAGTCCAGAGACTGGTTTGATGCAGCTCTCCAACCTACTCTATCCTGAGCAAGCCTTTTCATCTCCTCATAAGAACGACAACCCACATCCACTTGAATCTGCTTACTATACGCGTCTCTTGGTCTCCCTCTGCGATTTTTACCCCACACACTTCCCTCCAACGCTAAATTCACAATTCCTTGATGTCTAAGAATGTGTCCTACCAATCTATCCCTTCTTTTAGTCAAGGTATGCCAGAAATTTCTTTTCTCCCCAATTCGGTTCAGTACCTCCTCATTAGTTACGCGATCCACCCACCTAATCTTCAGCATTCTTCTGTAGCACCATATTTCAAAAGCCTCTATCCTCTTTCTGTCAACACTGCTTATTGTCCATGTTTCACTCCCATACAAGGCAACACTCCATACAAATGCCTTCAGAAAGGACTTCCTTAGGCTTAAATCAATATTCGATGTTAACAAATTTCTCTTTTTCAAAAACGCCTTTCTACCCATTGCCATTCTGCATTTTATATCATCTGTACTGCGACCATCATTTGTTATTTTACTGCCCGAGTAACAAAACTCATCTACCTCCTTTATTGCTTCGTTTCCCAATCTAATTCCTTCAGCATCACCTGATTTTCTTACACTGCACTCCATTACCCTAGTTTTGCTCTTGTTAATGTTCATCTTATATGCGCCTTTCAGCACACTGTCCATTCCGTTCAAGTGCTCTTCCAGGTCCTTTGCTGTATCTGACAGAATTACTATGTCGTCGGCAAAACGCAATGTTTTTAATTCTTCACCCTGAACTTTAATTCCTTCTCCAAATTTCTCCTTGATTTCCTTTATAGCTTGCTCAATGTACAAATTGAACAACATTGGGGAAAGGCTACAACCCTGTCTTACTCCCTTTCCAACCACTGCATCCCTTTCATGCCCTTCAACTCTGACAACCGCTGTCTGGTTTTTATACAAGTTGTAAATAACCTTACGCTCCCTATATTTTACTCCTGCTTGCTTCAGAACTTGAAAGATGTCTCGAAGAAAATAAATTACGAATCCTAGTAAAAGTATTCGAACCCACGACGGCGAGCAACCGCGCGCTCCGCAGCAAGGCGCCTTAGAATGATCGACCATTCCACCGCGTTTAAATGCGTTCCATCATGATAACGATATCACAATATTAGAATGGCCTGCGATACACTGAAATGGACTGAGTTTGGAAGAGACGACCTACCAACCAAGCTGAGATATCTAAGCCGAATCGACGTCGATGAGTGGGACAATCTTAACCAACAGTCCCTTGATGATCTATTGGACATTATAAAGCGACGAATACATGCATACATCAGTGCGAAAGAACGTGTTTTCGAGTATGCTGGTATCTAGAACATAAATTCAGAATGTTTAGGTTATTGACGTACAATGATTGATGTTATCATGATCAATAAAGAGAAATGAAATTTTGTTTTTGTATATCTATATTCCATTCTTATGTATAGGGTCATGAACTGCTAGATTCACGGTGCTGGAACACTTTTATATGTAAATAGATTAGTACAGTGTCTGTTTTTTCGGACATGTGCGACAGAAAAGACACAGTCAAACTATATTCGTATTTATACCCGAGGACTGCATATGGTGCATTACTTGACTGTCGATGCGATAATGATTATAGACCTCGCGCGGGAATCCTAAATGGCGAGCAGTAGAGGGTATGGAAGACATGGGCGCTACAGCCATAGCGTGCCACTTTTAGGAATCTAGGGAAGGGGGAGTGGGTGCAGGTATCCAAAATGTTCAAATGTTTGTAACTCTGTGGGCCTTAACTAATCAGATCATCAGTCCCTGGGCTTACAAACTGCGTATACTAACTTAATCTAAGGACAACAATTACACACATAGCTGCTGGTAGAACTTCCGGGTTATAAGGCCGTGGTCCATAAAACTTTTCAGTTTCATCTAACGTTTCGTCCAGAGCTGCACCGGATATTTTCAGAGGCCTTCTTACTTGCTTTGAGTCTTGCTGCAAGTAAGAAGACCACTGAAGATGTCCGGCGCAGCTCTGAACGAAACGCTAGGTGAAACTGAAAAGTTTTATGGACCACGGCCTTATAACCCGGAAGTTCTACCCGCAGCTATGACATCATGTCGTGAAAGCCATCATTGCATGATCAGAATTACACACATGCCCGGCGAGAGCGGGGCGCTCCGCAGCAAGGCGCTTTGTAACGCTCGGCCACTCCACCGCGGCTGCCGGTAGCCAAGAGATACATCTACATGGGATACTCTGCAAATCACATTTAAGTGCCTGGCAGAGGGTTCATCGAACCACAATTATACTATTTATCTCCCATTTCATTCTCGAATAGCGCGGGGTAAGAAAGAACACCTGAATCTCACTTTTCGAGCTCTGATTTCTCATATTTTATTCTGATGATCATATCTACCTATGTAAGTGGGAGTCAACAATATATTTTCTCATTCGGAAGAGGATGTTGGCGATTGGAGTTTCGTAAGTATCTCACGCCGCAGCGATAAGCGCCGTTGTTGTAATGATTCCCATCCCAGATCCTGTATCATTTCCGTAACGATGTCTCCCCTGTATCGTGACAATACCAAATGAGCTGCCCTTCTTTGGACTCTTTCGATGTCCTCCGTCAAACCCACCTGATAAGCATCCCACACTGGGCTGCAATACTCAAAAAATGGACGGACAAGCGTAGTGTATGCAGTTTCTTTAGTAGTTCTGTTGCATCTTTTAAGGGTTCTGCCAATAAAACGCAGTCTCTGGTTCGCCTTTCCCACGATATTATCTACGTGTTCTTTCCAGTTTTGGTCTGGAGTAATAGTAATTCCTAGGTATTTTATAGAGTTTACGGCCTTCACATTTGATTGATTTATGTTGTAAACAAAGCTTAACGGATTTCTTTTCGTACTCATGTCGACGACTTCACACTTCTCCTTATTTAGAGACAATTGCCAATTTTTACACCATACTGATATCTTGTTCAGATCGTTCTGCGGTAGGTTTTGATCTTCAGATGATTTTACTAGACGGAAAATGACGGCGTCATCTGTAAACAACCTAAGAGAGCTACTTAGATTTTACCCTAGATCGTTTATGTAAATAAGAAATAGCAGAGGACCAATAACACTACCCTGTGGAACGCCCGATATCACCTCTGTTTTAGTCGATGGCTTACCATCGATTACTACGAACTGTGTCCTCTCTGACAAGAAATCTCCTATCCAATCGCAAATATGTGGCGATATACCATAACCACGCAATTTGATTAAAAGCCGTTTGTGAGGTACGGTGTCAAAAGCTTTTTGGAAATCAAGAAATACGGAATCGATTTGCGAACCTTTGTCGATAGCACCCATCACCTCGTGTGAATAAAGAGCTAGTTGTGTTTCGCATGAACGATATTTTCTAAATCCGTGTTGACCTTGGGTCAATAGATCGTTCTGTTCGAGATAATTCATAATATTTGAATACAGGATATGTTCCAAAACCCTGCTGCAAATTGACGTCAATGAAATAGGCCTTTAGTTTAGTGGGCGACCACTGTCTCCAAGCGAAGACCCTGTTTCGAAACCCGGCGCGGCTGATTCACCACTGTGTTACTTCAAAGGACGCGTTCAGATAAGGGCATGAGATTCCTTCCTGTTCCTTCTTCCTTTCATTAATGAGCAAAAATTTACCGTCGACGGCTGTACTTTACAGAATCAGTATGCAGTTCAAGTAAAATCACCACTTACGATAAAGCAGTCATGTCGTACGCATTCTACATTATGGACGTACCACGTTGGTGGTTTTTCCGCAGTCAAGGAAAGAATGACAGCACGTTGCGCTGGTCCTGTTTGGACTCGTTCGGCAATAACGATGCCGTAATTCACGATTGCGCATTTATCGCACGCCCGTCGGGAAGACGAGAACGCCACACTAATTGCCTTCCTGCATGACGGTCGTTACGTACCCGCATCGGAGTGGCGGTGTTTTGCATACGCGTCGCAGCAACGCCCTCAGATGGGCAATTTTTGATCTTCAGTTGTATTGCATCATGACCGCTAATACATAGAAGCCCAATACACACATTTAACTCTGATCAGTGCGTATGACGTTTGTTTCCCGTGAATAATTGCTTATACGGAATCAATATGTTGGTTTGTTCACAGTACAATGATGTCCAAATAACTCCCATCAAATGTAAAATATTGCGTTAATTATGCGGCTGGAACAGCAACCAGTTTGAAGGTTGATATGAATAAAACAATCTTGGTTGGAAATATTTTATAACTTAAATGACGCGTTTCGCCTAATTCAAGCATCAAATCGAAAAGCAGATACAAAGACACAATGGAACTACGTGGCAGTATGGTCGCGTAGTATCAATGAAATACAAAACGACCAGAAACATTTCCGGACGACTGGCATGGTCTCGCATCTTCAGTTGTGATAACGCGCCGTACCATTATCGTAGAAAAGAAAATGTTCTCAATGCTAATTCCAATAAGCACGAAATATGAGAATGGCTAAAATCTAAAAATATATATTTTGAACACAGTATGCTGTAGAAAGAACTTTTAGATATAGTTAAAAATCAGAGAAAAGCACACAATGAACACACGATAGATGAAGTGGCGAAGAATGTAGGGAAAACTGTTCTTAGCATTCCCCCATACCACTGTGAATTAAAGGCCATCGAGTTAGTATGGGCCAGAATGTTGCACTGAAAAACAAAACACACAAAATTCCGGAAGTTACAGGACTGCCAGAAGACGCAGTAAGAACAGATACTGCAGAAGACTAGAACAAGTGCGTCCTCCATGTGGTAGAAAAAGTTGAAATTCAAATGTGGAAATTAGACTGCGTTATAGGGGAGAGAGAGGAGAGGTTTGTTATAAACCTCAATGAAAACAGTTAAAATTCGACAGTGTGAACCTTTTTTCGTTGTCCATTAATATTATTATTACTGATATTGTTATTAAAATTGATTTTGTTTGCATGGATCGTTTTGTTAATAACCTGAATGAAAATAAATCTACTTCAACAGAAAGAACTCAGTTGGTTTCTGTTCTAGGAGACGGTCCAATTATGATGTTGTAGAAAAATATAAAAAAGCCAAGATCGCTGATCATCAATTTTTATTTAAGACAAGAGGTTTCGCTGAACTATGTCAGCATCATCTGGTCCAATAAAATCATTTTACAAGGCCATAATCTTGTCAAATCAGTTGCTATATAGCATCATTTACAGTGCACAGACTGTGATAATTATGTTTTATTATAATGACATAGTGCACCTATGCATCGTAAATGATGCTATATAGCAACTGATTGACATTACAAGATTATGGCCTTGTAAAATCATTTTATTGGACCAGATGATGCTGACATAGTTCAGCGAAACCGGTCGTCTTAAATAAAAATTGATGATCAGCGATCTTGGCTTTTTTATAACTTTCTACAAGAAAGAAGTCAATTTTATCGTACTTTTAACATTATTGTAACTGGCTTTGAATCTTCAATGCCGTCTGTGTTTTTATTTTTACGCTTTATTTTGTTACATTGTTGCCCAGGTTTCCCACGGTCCGCTATGACGTCAGCAGCCAGACAACGCCGCCAGCTGCAAAGCGTGCGCCAAGGATTTTCCACATTCCTACGTATCACGGGAACACCGAATGCTTGCGCTCGAAACGGGCGTAGTCGTTCGCATGACGCTGTTTATGTTTCGTCCCAGCTTTCGGTGAATAGCCTATAGTTTTATTTATTTCATCAAATTATTTAGGCGATGTACTGACGTTTAACGAAAACACATTTTCTTTATCGCGATGAAAACGTAGATATTATTAAATACGAAATGAAGCTTTGCTTGTTACATAGTGAGTCAGTCGCTTACCGGGAAACCATGCGTTATACAGTGTATACATTTTGCAGGATTCAAATATCATCCAGATGGGTTCAGTAGTATGAAAATGTTGACCTATTGTCTAAGCATTTTATTCATTATGTTGAATCGTAATATGCAGAACATATCAACCATTAAAAATAATTCAATAAACTGATAAATTTCAAAAGTGAAAGAATAAATAGCTTTTACAAGCGTCTCAGAAGCTGTAAAAGGAATTGTTCAAATGTTTGTATAGCTTATGGGACTTAACTACGGGGTCATCAGTCCCTAAACTTACAAACTACTTATGAACCAACTACGACTAAGGACGGCACAAATATCCATGCCCGAGGGGGGATTCGAACCCCCGACCGTAGTGGCCGTGCAGACCGTGACTGGAGTGCCTCAGTCCCCTCGGCCTGTAAAAGAAACTTTGAGTCTCAGATATTTCGAGTTAATATTGATCAGATTGTAAGGCGCTCTCCGTGGGGTGACACCGTAAGTTGTTTTGCGGTGTTTCTATCTTTCTGAATTGGGGATTTCCTTATAGCCCTTAATAGAAGCGACGGCCCCAAATAACCCAAGATAAGCCCATGTTCACAATTGCGCTCACTGGCGGTGGGCGGGCGTGGTGTTCTGCTCTGGCGACTTGTACGGACTGTTTATTAACGACAACAAGGAAATACACAATTCCAAAAACTAGAAATATCACAGAACAACTTACGGCGTCACAACACAGAGAGCGCTTTATAATCTGAGGATGTCCTGCTAAAGGGAGAAACGCGTCATTAATTAAAGAATAAAACAACCTGCAATCAATACGATTTATACTGAAGGAGAATTTATTCTCATTGATTGATGTACACCATGGATTGGAAATCATTTTATTTCGACTTATATACTTAAAACATATAAATATCTTGAATTATACACTTTATAAGGTACCCTACTTCTTCTTCCGCGTTCACCCGTTAAGTCGTGATAGCGTAATAGACAAAGCCTCTTTAGCATTTATAATGTTAGCATGGATTAGGAGATGTATATTAGCGAATTAGATGTCCCGCCATTAACGTTAGGCATTTTGCCTGTTGTTGTTGTTATGGTCTTCAGTCCGGAGACTGGTTTGATGCAGCTCTCCACCCTACTCTATCCTGAGCAAGCCTTTTCATCTCCTCATAAGAACGGCAACCCACATCCACTTGAATCTGCTTACTATACGCGTCTCTTGGTCTCCCTCTGCGATTTTTACCCCACACACTTCCCTCCAATGCTAAATTTACGATTCCTCGATGTCTAAGAATGTGTCCTACCAAGCGATCCCTCCTTTTAGCCAGGGTATGCCAAAAATTCCTTTTCTCACCAATTCTGTTAAGTACCTCTTCATTAGTTATGCGATCTACCCACCTAATCTTCAACATTCTTCTGTAGCACCACATTTCAAAAGCCTCTATTCTCTTCCTGTCCGCACTACTTATCGTCCATGTTTCACTCCCGTACAAGGCAACACTCCACACAAATGCCTTCAGAAAAGACTTCCTTACACTTAAATTAATATTCGATGTTAGCAAATTTCTCTTTTTCAAAAATGCTTTTCTTCCCATTGCCATTCTGAATTTTATATCCTCTGTACTGCGACCATCACATGTTATTTTACTACCCAAGTAACAAAACTCATCTACCACCTTCATTGTTTCGTTACCTAATCTAATTCCTTCAGCATCGCCCGATTTTCTAAGACCGCATTCCATTATTTTTGTTTTGCTCTTGTTAATGTTCATTTTATACGCTCTCTTCAACACACTGTCCATTCCATTCAACTTCTCTTCCAGGTCCTTTGCTGTCTCTGACAGAATTACAATGTCATCAGCAAAACGCAATGTTTTTATTTCTTCCCCCTGAACTTTAATCCCTATTCCAAATTTTTCCTTGCTTTCCTTCACCGCCTGCTCGATGTACAAATTGAATAACATCGGAGAAAGGCTACAACCCTGTCTTACTCCCTTCCCAACTGATGCTTCCCTTTCATGCCCTTCGAGTCTAATAACTGCGGTCTGGCTTTTGTACAAGTTATAAATAACTCTCCTTTCCCTATATTTTACCCCTGCTGACTTCAGAATTTGAAACAGTGTATTCCAGTCAACATTGTCAAATGCTTTCTCCAAATCTACAAAAGCTAAAAATGTAGGTTTACCTTTCCTTAATCTATCTTCCAAGATAAGACGTAAAGTGAGTATTGCCTCCCTGGTTCCTACGTTCCTCCTGAATCCAAACTGATCTTCCCCAAGGTCAGCTTCTACCAGCTTTTCCATTCTCCTGTAAATAATTCGTGTTAAAATTTTGCAACCATGACTTATCAAACTAATGGTTCTGTAATTTTCACACCTGTCTGCGCCTGATTTCTTTGGAATGGGGATTATTACATTTTTCTTAAAGTCTGAGGGTATTTCCCCTGTCTCATAAATCCTACACACCAGTTCAAATAGTCTTGTCGTGGCTGGCTCTCCCAGAGACTTTAGTAGCTCTGAGGGTATGTCATCTACTCCTGGGGCCTTGTTCTGACCTAGGTCTTTCAAGGCTCTGTCAAATTCATCTCTCAGTATAGCATCTCCTATTTCATCTTGATCTACGTCCTCTTCCCTTCCTACCACATTGTAAGTTCATTTCCTTTGTAGAGCTGCTCTATGTACTCTTTCCATCTTTCAGCTTTCCCTTCTTTGCTGAGAACCGGCTTCCCATCTGAGTTCTTGATATTCGTAGAGTTGCTTTTCTTGTCCCCAAATGTCTCTTTTATTTTCCTGTAGGCGGTATCTACTTTTCCCCTTCTTATACATTCTTCTACAGATTTGCATTTGGCTTCTAGCCACTCCTGCTTAGCCATTTTGCACTTCCTGTGAATCTCATTTTTTAATCGTCTGAACTCCATTTTGCCTGTTTCATTTACTGCATTTTTATATTTTCTCCTTTCATCGATTAAATCTAGTATTTCCTGTGATATCCAAGGATTTTTTGTAGGTCTTGCCTTTCTACCTATTTTGTCCTCTGCTGCCTTCACTATTTCATCTCTCAGTGCTACCCATTCCCCTTCTACTGTTTTATTTCCCCCTGTTTCTGTCAATTGTTGCCTAAATCTCCCTCTGATATTCTCCAGAACTTCACTTTCCTTCAATTTATCTAAGTCCCATCTCTGTATTTTCCTACGTTTCTGCAATTTTTTCAGTTTCAACCTACAGTTCATGACTAACAAGTTATGGTCAGAGTCTATATCTGCCCCTGGGTACGTCTTGCAGTTTATAACCTGGTTCCGGAATCTATGTCTTACCATTATAAAATCTATCTGATACCTTCCGGTGTCTCCTGGTCTCTTCCGTTACCAACATAAATTTGATTGTACATTTCATAAGTAACATTAAGAACTTTGCGAAACACGTGTATTTACAAGTTCGGCACAATGCTATACAGTAGTAGTTGTCTGCTGTTATTAATTCTACTATTAGCAGGCAGCCAACAGGCCTTGTTAATTACGAGGCGGTGGCGTGCCCGCAAGCGCTTGCCGTGTATTATGTGAATACGTAGCTTTCTATTTGAGCGATTGCACACAACCATTCCAGTGTTAAAAAGGACATTTTTCGTTGTAATTTCCTCCTTAACTTTATGAGAAAGACATTTCATCAAGCCCCTGACATGTGACCAGCACGGAGTGGAAACCTGTGAGATACAGCTGGTGTCCGGTCTAGTATGACCAAACTGAGAGCTTAAATTGTCGCTAGTTTCAACATGAAAATCTCTAGAAATTCGCTAGATTTCCGACATTCGCTAAATTACGGGGAAGGGTGGGGGTTGCTTCGGCTGGATTAACACGATGGGCCACGTCACTAATGTCTCACACTGTCAAAAATCCACTTCCACTGGACGGAATGTCAAAAGACGTCAAAAATAAAGCAACATCTGCACCGTATAGTTCTACAGATGAATTACTATGGTATCTGGTCACGAAAGATAATGGCACAGATTAAATTTTGTGTTTTTATAACTGCAGTTACCTTACATGACGAGATAAGAAAGTAGAAATTCACGTAAGGCAAGGAAAATTTATAGGAGTTCAGAAAATTCTTTTGTGGAGAATGTATGAAGGCAAATTTCACACTGTATAGAGAACATAAAGACTACATTTCACAAAAAACCTTACAATGGCGATACAATTGTTCAGGTAAATGTCTCTGAAAAGCTGGAGGATCAAGAAAGCTGGCACAAATATTAGCCGAGCAATTTCACCGCTATGCTCCGATGCGCTAGGCCGCTTCCCGTCAGAGGTCCGAATTCTCCCTCGTGCATGGATGTTTGTGCTGTCTTTAATATACGTCAGTTTATAAGTAGTTTGTAAGTTTAGGGACTGATGACCACGCCGTTAAGTCCCATAAACTAAACAAACATTTATAAGCATTGACGATTAGTCAGTTTAAGGTTCTGTCTTATTAATAGCTATTTATATTGTTTAACATACTATAAAGAGTGATGTAAGGCAAACAATTAGTAGTGACTATATGTAGCACATCATCTGCTACAGTTTGCCTTGCATAAACACGTTTCTTCTATAATAACACAGTCTGAATTTTTTTTAGCTGCTCATATCAAAGAGTGCCGCATGACACATGGTGGTGAACAAGCTCAATTATTATTTCGTCGTCCATTTTCTAATACAGGTATCACCCAAAACTCAGTAACGAGATATATTTCAAATGCGAAGTAAACAGCTGTGAATGGAAAGCAGCCATGTTAACACCCAAAAATTAAGATGAACTGACGTTGCCTACCGTGTGAATCGGGTCTAGTACCTATATTTTGTGGCTGTTTAAGAAGTATGAAAATAGTTATATGTAATCATTGTTCAATTGTGTCATATTGTATGTCATCAGAAATTTACATATTACTGTTTTACTTAATTAAAAGAAATTGTCGCTAAAATGCTTTTAAAATGTGATATGGCTCAAAACCAAAAATCTTATCGCTAGATTTGAATTGAATCGCTAACGAGGGGACTGTCGGAAGCGTAAATGACGGACTTTGTTGTAGAGGGACCTACCCTGAGTATGAGGCTATTGGCTATTTCAGCAGTGGGACTTGTTTTTCGAGAAAACTGAAGTTCACTGCGCTCTGTAAGAGCGTGGTGCAGCGGTTAAGGTACAGAGCTACGACGCTGCAGGTACAGTGTTCGGGTTCTCTCCGTGTTTTTGATTCTTTTTAAAATGAGAAAAGTCAAATATTTGTGACATTGTACATTGTGTGACACTGCTAAGAAATTTTCTGTTTTGCCGTAGTACTTTAATTTCCACGTCATTATTTTAAATTCTTACTAGCTAGCGCCTGCATCGTTTGCTACGCCCTTCTTGAATGAATATAAACATTGTTTTCTAGTATCTCTCTTACAAATCCGTGCATCGGCAAGATAGTAGCTTTTATGAATGTGCCTGCTGCTGTAAACTATTGTGTTTCGCAAACAATTTTCTTTAAAGGGCAACCTCAGCTTAAATACATATTTATGGAATTCTCTATACAATCACCACAAAAAAATAAAGATTGAAAATTAAAGTTGACTTCGATTATGTCTTAGGTGGATGTATGTAAAGAATGAAATCGCAACAGCTGTAAAGATGTGTTTATTCCGACACTGATGAGAAACCGGTAGTGTCGGATTAAACACATCTTGACAGCTGTTGCGATTTCATTCTTTACACGCCTCCACCTAAGATATCATTGAAGTCAATTTTAATTTTCAATCTTTATTTATTGTGATGATTGTGTAGAGAATTAGATAAATATTGTGTTTCGGTTGCTTTTACGATAGATATCATCAGGAGTTCTGTCCTGGCATAAGAAGCGATGACGTCGAAACCGAGTAACATTTTATAATAATGACTGAAAACTAAATTACTACGACGAAACTATTTCTTTCCACATTTTACGCAATGTACACTTTGTTTTTAAGAGAAACATTTATTCCGTAACTACAAGTTACAACTAACTCAGTAACAACCAACAACAACAACTGAGATCTAGAAATCCACGCAATCAGTTTCGATTCCTATTTAATGGATATAATACTCCATTTAGGGGTCTGAAGATGACATAATGGAATGTCGAAACTGGTAGTTACGGAATAAATGTCTCTGTTAAATATGCAGCTGTTGGTATCCTACTTCCTAAGGAAGCTTGACCAGCCGCAGTCCCGGTTCCAACAGTAATGATGGTTCAATAAAATCTGTAACTGACTTCTGCATTTAGTTTTCTTTTTCCGTGTAGTAATTATGGGATCCGAATTTTAGTTGGGTTGTCTGTTGGACTGGTAGGTTTTTACTCCTGCTTATTATTATTTTTCTTTGCGTAATAATTATCTGTCTTCTGTTTAGCAAGAGAATCTGCACGGTTTTTATTCTTATCCTAGCCTGTTTTTGTAACTTAAACTTTCGTAAACATCGCCATCAAATTTCTTTTTCTCAGGGGTTGGATATTTGATGTAACAATACTTGAACTTTCATCTTTTCCCGGTTAGTACATTAAATTGCAGCCAGTTATAGAAAGAATCTATCTCATAGTTTAGGATGACATTGTTTTTGCTGTTAAAATTTTACTTTGGTCTCTTATGTCTCGTAGTTAAATATTTATTCATTGCAAACAAACGGTTTATTTTGGAGTCAAAGATATTATAGTTACTTTCAAAATTATTCCACAGATACTGTAAAGGTTTCTAATTACGAAATAAACTTTTGAAGACACTTTTCATAGATCACTTTTCTATACATTTTCGAAAAGTTCAGTTCACAGATGTTACACTTGAAAAAGACACACGTAGAATGATTCATAGTATGGGAATTCTATTCCTCACAATTACAGATTTCTTGTACAATATCTTTGCTTTAACTTACAGTTCATATCAGTACCCATTTCATTTAAAATAATATTCATAATCTGAATATTACTTATCCTTAACAAAATTACTGTTCACATCTAACTGACTTACTCCATACTGACACCCAATCTAAAATTCGTAGATATTGTTACCATGAAGGTGCGTTATCCTTCGCTATCAAATCTGACTTTACCGAAAGTTACATACATTACGATGTCGAAACTCGATATTTACCCACATAGAACTAAACTTAGAGAGAGCTGAACTCATAGACAGCTAAACTTGCATAGAGAGAGTAACCCAACTGCGGGTATTATTTATACTAACACTCTGACAAAAGATGGCTGTTATGAATAGTGTTTTGGCTATCTTACTCTATTCCTTTTTGCTACTCTCATTAACAAAGATAGTAATTAATTAAGAATTGTCCGACATTTACCATATTATTTTACAGAATATCAAAAAAGTGCACATTGTGAAATATTTAGAGAGAAAGAGTTTCGTTGTAGTAATTTAGTTTTCAAGTCATAATTACAAAGCCGGGGCGGGTTAGCCGTGCGGATTGGAGCACTGTGCTGCCGTCCACCGTCGGCGGTTAGAATCCCTCCTCGGGCATGAATGTTTGTGTTGTCCTTAGGTTAGTTTACCCTAGTTTAAGTAGTTTGTAAGCTACAAACATGACCACGCAGTGAAGTCCGATAGATTTACAAATATTTGAACATTATTACAAAATGTTACTCGGTTTCGCCTTCATCGCTTGCTACGCCAGAATAGAAGTCCGGATGATATTTGTCGTAAAAGCAACAGAAACACAATAGTTGATAAAAATGTTCAAATGTTTGTTAAGCTTAAGGGACTTAACTACGGGGTCATCAGTCCCTAAACTTACAAACTACTTATGAACTAACTAATTCTAAGGACGGCACAAATATCCATGCCCGAGGGTACTTATCCGTAGGGCAGAGGGTGTTTCCTTGCTTTCTGGTAATGCGTTGTGCGTGTTTCTGTGTGTCAGACTTGACGGGGATTCGAACCTCAGACCGTAGTGGCCGTGCAGACCGTGACTGGAGCGCCTAAGTACCCTCGGCCACCGCGGCCGGCACAATAGCTCATAGCACCAAGCATATTCATAAAAGCTGCTATCTTGCTGACGCACGGATTTTGTAGGAGAGATACCGGAAAACATTGTTTATTTACATTCAAGAAGGTTGTAGCAAGCGATGCAGGCGGTAGCCAGTAAAAATTTCAAATAATGACGTGGATATTAAAGTACTACGGCAAAACTGAATATCTCTTAGCAGTACCACACAATGTACACTGTTGATATTCTGTAATATAAAATGGAAAAATATTGGACTATTCTCATTTTAAAAAGAAGCAAAAAACACGGAGAGATTCCGAACATGGTACCTGAAGCGTCGTAATGAGATTCAATTTTCTCGAAAACCAAGGCCCCGTTGCGAAAAATATCAAAATTATACAAATTCTGCCGCATAGAAATAAAAAAGGAAAATTACGACTAACTGAAATGTCAGGATGTTAATGCTACGACCTCTATGTGGTGTTATACTTCATAATCCGTCATTTACACTTGTGACGGTCTCGTTGTAAGATGGTTGGTCTCCGTGGCGCGACCTGCTGTGTCACGTGACCTCGGGCCACGGGCACCCTTCCTCGCGGTGGCGGTGGGCAGCGCCGGCGGCGGCCGCCGCGGGTGACGTCAGAGCATGCTGGCCCTCGTGGGAAAGCGCGCGCCTCCTCCTCTGCTAACGACACCAATTGGGAACAACTGCGCCGCTGCGACGAGCCGCCGGGCGCAGCCGGCTGCGGCCGGAACGCGGGCAGTGCCTCCTACGCTGTGTGCCTCCAGTGGCACTGCAGCGTTGCAGCATGACTCGGGCCGTATTGCAGCATCGCGACTTCAGCCGTAGCATGTGGCGTCTCCTGGGGTAGCACGTCTCACACCACCTGAGTCAAGTGTGACATCACGCTGACGTCACACAGTAGGACCTGATTTCGACATCCCTGAATTTGCAGTATCTGCATACACCGTTATGAACATATACGATCTATCGTCTAACACTGAAGCATGTTCCATTGCCGGCCGCGATGGCCGAGGGGACTGAGGCGCTCCAGTCACGGTCTGCACGGCCACTACGGTCGGGGGTTAGAATCCCCCCTAGGGCATGGATATATGTGCCGTCCTTAAGATAAGCTAGTTCATAAGTAGTTTGTAAGTTTAGGGACTGATGACCCCGTAGTTAAGTCCCATAGACTCTACAAACATTTGAACATATTCCCATACTCACTATGATCAATATATACACTCACGGAAAAAAAATATGACACCTAAAAAGACGACAGCGATTTTGATCCGAAGACATCATATGCCACCTAGGAGATAGGTGTATCGATAATATATTCAACATTGACCGCCAACAAATAGCTTAGTGTTAAAACTGCCAGAGTGCCATCTAAGTGTACACATTAGTTCTCTTTGAAGCCATAAGGCTTGGTGTCATATCAACGTATCGAGAAACAGGCGCCATGCAACTGAGACGTAGTCGTGAGTTCTACAGCCCACTGAGCGAGTTTGAAAGGCTACAAATTGTGACCTTCAGAACTGCGGAGAATTGCCGAACACGTTGGTCGCATTACGTTAGCCCAGATGACCCTGATGTCATTCCAGAAGGATGGTGTTTCCTTTTTTTTTAAAACATTTAAATTGTTTCCTTTTGGCACAAAACACTTTATCTACTATCGGACTGTCATAAGATTTTAGATTACTGACATGCGTATACTAATAATCACTGTTTTAGCACGTTATTTTATGATAGTCACCTATGAAGATAAGGATTCAGAAGCAACGTATGAATTAGCTCATGGTTTTGGGTAAGTATTTACACAGCATTTTTCTTTTTATTCTTACGAAGCATGTAGATGGCTATACAATTAAAATGTCACACGTAACATGTAATATTAGTGTATGGAACTCATGGTTCTTTGTGACGATGTAGAATCAATGTATGCAGGTTTAGTTAGTTTGTTGTTTGTAAATCTTATTGGACTTAACGACTGTGGTTATCAGTCCCTAAGCATACAAACTACTTAAACTAACTTAAACCTAAAGACAACACAGACACCCATGCCAGAGAGAGAACTCGAACCCCCGACGGCGAGCAACCGCGCTCTCCGCAGCATGGCGTTTTATACCGCTCGGCGGTTTCCAGCTGAGATCGCGTTCTGTTTCTTAGGATGACCGGTTTCGACGCCATCTTCTGATCTCCTGTACGTCGGTATTAGAATGAGGGGTACAAGAGATCAGAAGGTGACGTCTAAGACACGTCTAAACTGGCCATCCTAAGAAATAAAAAGCGACCTTAGCTGGAAACCTGTATCTAAATGCAATATTAGTGTCTTCATATTTACTTTGTTCCAGAAGGACGGCCATTATGGTGGGATAAGGGTGCAATTAGTGTAAAATCAATGTTGCAACATTTGAACTATCTATTATTGATTTAATAAATTATATTTTTAACCAGAAATAACCAAAAACATCAGGAACATCTGGGTTAGTTGTTATAGCCCCTCGTTAATTGTCACTTACTTCTATAGTGAATATTAAGTTTCATAAACTGGAACTTTTACGGGACTGTAGGAACATTAAAATTAACAGTAGGGAATAGTACCAACAGATTACTGGCATAGGATACAAAAATAAGAAAAAGATGCAATTTTATTACGTGTACTCAAATAAAACCGAATTTCAAATGCCGTTATTGAGTCTCTTCTGTTTCAGTTCGTTGTGTTATTCAGTTTCTTTTGTTTATCTTCTGTTAGGGTTCGTTACTTGATATAAAGGCTCTTCCATGATAGAAAGATTATTACGAAAGTCTAGAATTGTATTCGACAGTGAAAGATTCATATCCAACTATGTAGCTAATAGTTGATATAGTGAATTTACGTGTGTAGTTCGTAAGTGGACAAATACGTTATTAGCGAGACATTAGTTATTACAATTTTTTAGAAAGGTATAGCATTTGACACGAAATGACACAATGAACTCCAAGTATCCGGTGGCAAGGGTCCACTATAGCATTGGTGTGTACCACAACACCGTCGAGGGGCGTCCCATTGTCCAACAATACTGATTACCATAGTAATCTGAACATACACCAATAGACTAAGTTTCGGGCGTCCATGGAGCACAGACGTCCGCCAAGATCGTCGTAGTAATAGGACAATAAATGCAGATACTAGAGTTACCATATCCCACAAAGGAAGATACGTGTGCCAGGATGTGACAAAACGAACATTTTGCAATAGTTACTAGGAAGGGGACACACACACACACACACACACACACACACACACACACACATAAATGCCACAGAATCGACATGCACAGTACGACTGATGCAGTCAGAGCTTCACTTGCGAAACGGAGTGGCACGCTGTAGTCTTCAGCAATGAATGCTCATTCTGCCTGTACGCAATCGATGGTTGTCTGGGCGTACGACATACACTTGCCGAGTACTGCCTCGTAGAATGCATTCTTCCAATACACATTGGCCCCATACTAAACCTTATAGTTTACGGTGCAATAAGTTACAATCATGTTTCACCTGTTTTTATTTTACTTTATTAATTATTTTTTAATTTTTTTTAATTTTTTAAAAATTGTTTTACTCTTTTTAGTTTTCCAAAAGCCAGTTTTTCATTTCATTTTTTTCGCGTGTTGGTTGCTTTTATTATTTGTTTTTAAATGTAAATGTACAACGACAAACACATAACACCGTTTTCCACAATCGTTACCAACATACGTTTAACGATGTATGCATTCTGGCAGCCATGAACCAGAGCAGCAAAAGGAAAGTGACCAAACAATTCGCCACAATTTCGGAGGAGTGGACCTGCTGGTGAGCAGTCGAGAGATATGCCATTTAATCAACACCATTCCCGAGGCGGAGATCCAAGACTGCGTAAGTAACCTAACAGCCATACGGTGGTACTGAAACTTGTGCGCGGAGAGGGCTTCATTTCTGGCCTCGTAAACCATTCCACCGTGATAGTCGTTGGGGTGCTGTTGATAAGGGCGAGCATGCCGCGGCCGAGTCCCCACGAAGCCAATACCTGGCGACACGCTAATCTACACTACTGGCCATTAAAATTGCTACACCAAGAAGAAATGCAGATGATATAAAGGTATTCATTGGACAAATTTAAAATACTAGAACTGACATGTGATCACATTTTCACACAATTTTGGTGCATAGATCCTGAGAAATCAGTGCCCAGAACAACCACCTCTGGCCGTAATAACGGCCTTAATACGCCAGGGCAACAGAAGTTGGATGGCGTGTACAGGTACTGATGCACGTGCAGCTTCAACGTGATATCACAGTTCATCAAGAGTAGTGACCGGCGTATTGTGACGATCCAGTTGCTCGGCCACCATTGGCCAGATGTTTTCAATTGGGGAAAGATCTGGAGAATGTACTGGCCAGAGTGGCAGTCGAACATTTTCCGTATCCAGAAAGGCCCGTACAGGACCTGCAACATGCGGTCGTGCATTATCCGGCTGAAATGTAGGGTTTCGCAGGGATCGAATGAAGAGTAGAGCCACGGGTCGTAACACATCTGAAAAGTAACGGCCACTGTTAACAGTGCCATCGATGCGAACAAGGGGTGACCGAGACGTGTAACCAAAGACACCCCATACCGTCACGCCGGGTAATACGCCAGTATGGTGGTGACGAACACGCTTCCAATGTGCGTTCTCCGTCATGTCGCCAAACCCGGATGCGACCATCATGATGCTGTAAACAAAACCTGGATTCATCCGTAAGTATGACGTTTTGCCATTCGTGCAAGCAGGTTCGTCGTTGCGTACACTATCGCAGGCGCTCCTGTCTGTGATGCAGCGTCAAGGGTAACCGCAGCCTAGGTCTCCGAGCTGATAGTCCATGCTGCTGCAAACGTAGTCGAACTGTTGGTGCAGATGGTTGTTGTCTTGCAAACGTTGACTCAGGGATTGAGACGTGACTGCACGATCCGTTACAGCCATGTGGATAAGATGTCTGTCATCTCGACTGCTAGTGATACGAGGCCGGTGGGATCTAGCACGGCATTCCGTATTGCCCTCCTGAACCCACCGATTCCATATTCCGCTAACAGTCACTGGATCGCGATCAACGCGAGCAGCAATCTCGCGATACGAAAAACCGCAATCGCGATAGGCTACAAGCCGACCGTTATCAAAATCGGAAACGTGATGGTTCGCATTTCTCCTTCTTATACGAACCATCATAACAACGTTTCGTCTGGCAACGCCGGTCAACTGCTGTTTGTGTATGAGAAATCGGTTGGAAACTTTCCTCATGTCATCACATTATAGGTGTCGCCACCGGGGCCAACTTTGTGTGAATGCTCTGAAAAGCTAATCATTTCCATATCACAGCATCATCTTCCTGTAGGTTAAATTTCGCGTCAGTAGCACGTCATGTTCATGGCCAGGGTTGTATGTTCCCGGGTGTCCGGAACCTGACACGTCCGCAATCACAGGTAGTGAATGGCGGACGTCAGCAAGCCTCCGGTTGGTTCGGAGGACATCGTGAACTCGTTGGTACCATAGGTCACGGACCCCAGTGGGCAGGAAGGGGTGGAGATGTTGGCCCACACCTGCGGGATATCAAACCTGCAGTTTATGGGGTGGACACAACGGTGCCAACAGTCAGATCGTGCAGAATGTGATGAGGCGCGTTCATTATGCGTGAACCTCCACTTGCTCCGCAACAAGTGCAGCATCATTGCCGGTCAGCACTATTTCCTAACTTGTCTCAAATCGATCACGTGTAAGAGATGATGGGATGAAAAGTGTCACGTGTGACTCGCTAACCCAAAATTATTGTAAACTACGTAAACAGTTGAAGCAGACGTGGAATAATATATTACTCTCCATCTGTATAATAGGATCTCAGAATCAGCGACGGCATTGCAGTATAGATCAACATCTGGTAATTGAGCACCGCTTGATCTACTGATGGGTAAATGTAATCATTTCATGTAGGTCTACTCCATATCCAGTTTTCAACAATAAAACTTGAGTTCATTGGAAAACTAAACGTAGGTGTACAAAATCTTATTTTTGGAACTATAGTAATGGCCATACCAGACAGCTGTAACCTCCTCAGTCCCTGCATCACCAGTACGGGATATAAAGGAAATCTTTTAACAATATTAATATGTTCGTCACAGTGCTAAACATCTCAACACGGAAAGCGGCAGCGCTTGATGGAACTAAAAAAGTCACACTAACTTGCCTCTTGTCCTCTTTGCAGCATTGCTGAAATGGCTGACATAATGTAAACGTGTTTTATTGGCTGTGTGAGCACTCAAGTTTCCATGGAACTCTTTAGTTTATGAAAGATTAGCCTGTACCATTATTAACACAAATAAATAAAAGTATTTTAACGTAATTTGCTTAGTTAAATATTACACCCCACACTGACTGTTGTGGTACCTAGGGCCATCATGTCCCCTACAGGAGACATGAGTTTTTGTAGAATATAAAGAGCAGAAATTTTTAAAAAATATTTTTTCAGGCCCTTTTGGAACATGATTAATCATAAAGTAAAATAAAAGGCGAAAATATTGAGAAAAAATTCTCTGGAATGAGGATATTAGCCGGCCGCTGTGGCCGAGGGGACAGGCGCTTCAGTCACGGTCTGCACGGCCACTACGATCGGGGGGTCAAATCCCCCCTCGGGCATGGATATTTGTACCGTCCTTAGGATAAGCTAGTTGATAAGTAGTTTGTACGTTTAGGGACTGATAACCCCGTAGTTAAGCCCCATAAGCTTAACAACCATTTTTAGGAGATTAATTAGCTTATTTTACAAAAATGGAGGAATTTGTCACCAAGTTCAATCTGATATATATATATATATATATATATATATATATATATATATATATATATATATATATATAAAGCAAAGTACTGTGTAGATAAAAAGTTTAAAATCTATTATTTCCCAGAGGAAACAGCACATACGAATGAATATTGTGGGCTGGAAGTCCGTTACGAGTTTCTAGCTGATGACACTATTGCAGTGATTGCCAACTTGGTAAGGCCGAGAGCCTACGAAAGTTACTAATAAACAAGTTCAAATGTTCAAATGTTTGTTCAGCTTATGGGATTTAAATACGGGGTCATCAGTCCCTAAACTTACAAACTACTTATGAACTACCTTATACTAAAGACGGCACAAATATCCATGCCCGAGGGGGGATTCGAACCCCCGACCGTAGTGGCCGTGCAGACCGTGACTGAAGCGCCTCAGTCTCCTCACCCACCGCGGCCGGCAATAAACAAGTACTCTTTAACTAAAGGCTATCATGAAAGCCTTGTTGTTTAGCGTGTGTATTTGACATTTTATGTAATAAATAGAGAATTATACATCGTCCGGTCGACGATAATCTAAATGTATTGGACACTGTTGTTCGAGCTTATTACTTTGTTTTTCTATAGGGAAACATGACGGCATTTTAGTATTGCATTGGTATGCAGTTATAAAAGTGATGCTTCACATACTTCAAATGGAATTAATAGTGGCGAAATTATCAGGGATCGGTTTGCTGATTACTTCTGTTCCCAGGAATATCATAAAACCGCAGTTCGTTTCCCGAACATGTAGAGAAAGCTCACAGTGAAAAACACACCGATGGAATGCAACCGAAAGCGATCGCGGTGCACAGACGCAGAAGTCTGCCGGCGGCGTGCGAACAGCCAAATTCAATAGTTGTTGTTTGTTTGTTAAGCTTATGGGACTTAACTACGGGGTCACCAGTCCCTAAACTTAGCAACTACTTATCTACTACCTTATACTAAGGACGGCACAAATATCCATGCCCGAGGGGGGATTCGAACCCCCGACCGTTGTGGCCGTGCAGACCGTGACTGGAGCGCCTCAGTCCCCTCGGCCACCGCGGCCGGCGCCAAATTCAAGCTGCGGTGTGTAGTAAGAACACACTTGTGAGGCCGTGGTCTCATTGACAGAAGCTCGGAGACGGAGGCACGGATACCTTGCTAACTGTGTGGTAGAAGAAATCTACATCTACATGGGATACTCTGCAAATCACATTTAAGTGCCTGGAAGAGGGTTCATTGAAGCACCGTTATACTATTTATCTCCCATTCCATTCTCGAATATCGTGCGGGAAGAAAGAACACGTGAATCTCTCCGTTCGAGCTCTGATTTCTCGTATTTTATTCTGATGGTCATTTCTACCTATGTAAGTGGGAGTCAACAATATACTTTCGCAATCGGATGAGAATGTTGGCGATTGGAGTTTCGTAAGAAGCCCACACCGCAGCGATAGGCGTCGTTGTTGTAATGCTTCCCATGCAAGATCCCGTATCATTTCCGTAAAGCTGTGTCCCCTGTATCGTGACAATACGAAACGACCTTCCCTTCCTTGGACTATTTGGATGTCCTCCGTCAAACCCACAGGATCCCACACTGGGCGGCAATACTCCAAAAATGGACGGACAAACGTAGTGGATGCAGTTTCTTTTGTAGTACTGTTGCATCTTTTAAGGGTTCTGCCAATAAAACGCAGTCTCTGGTTCGCCTTTCCCTCGACATTATCTACGTGTATTTCAATGTTCAAATGTTTGTAGAACTTATGGTATTTAACTACGGGGTCATCAGTCCCTAAGCTTACAAACTACTTATGAACTAACTAATAGTAAGGACGGCAAAAATATCCATGCCCAAGGGGGATTCGAACCCCCGACCGTAGTGGTCATGCAGACCGTGACTGGAGTGCCTCAGTCTCCGGCCATGTTTTTTTTTTTTTTCAGATTAAGTCTGAAGTAATAGTGATTCCTGGGTATTTTGTGGAGTTTACGGCCTTCATTATTGATTGATTCATCTTGTAAACAAAGTTTAACGGATTTCTTTTCGTACTCATGTGGACGACTTCACACTTCTCATTATTTAGAGTCAATTGCCAATTTTACACCATAGTGATATCTTATTCACATCGTTCTGTAGTTGGTTTTAACCTTCAGATGATTTTACTACACGGTAAATGACGGCGTCATCTGCAAACAATCTAAGAGAGTTAGATTTTCCCCTAAATCTTTTATGTAAATAGGGAATAGAAGAGGACCGTTACCACTACCCTGTGGAACGCCCGATATCACCTCTGTTTAGTCGATGCCTTAGCATCGATTACTACAAACTGTTTCCTCTCTGACAGGAAATCCCCTACACAATACAAATGATAAGGGATTGCGGGATTAATGAACTTGCCTGACATCCGCTTTCCAATTAAAAGGTGACAATATTCTGCTCCTGTTGTACAGCTACGAGTTTTATCATACCAGCACTAAGGTGTCATGAACAACATTTCCAACCTTTATGACAATGCGATTGGGTATAAATGAAATATTTCTTACATTTCTGACAACGGAGTCAAATCACATGAGAAACGACGATTCGTGTAAAGTATTAGAAACTTCGTTCCGATTAATATTCAGGATGTAGATACAATTAATCGCCAATTAAATCGTATAAAACTAATTTTCCCCACAATCTAGTAACACTGTCTGCTTGCCTGACAAGAGGACCATCGTATCGTGGGGGCGAAATAAATTTTCGGATCTTGGAATAATTAATACCATAAAGATAAAAATGGGTATCAGCCAACGTCTCGATCGCGAAAGGACACTTCTGTTCCCGCCCTCTCTCTGTAGTGTAGCCGTTATGGCAGGCTCCCACCCTAGGAGCCGTCAAACCTGATTTTTTTTATTTTTTTTTAATCAGTCGTAATAAAAGTAAATAATTATTTTATATATACGCACACTTTTTGGCACAAACGCTGGCAGTATAGTTTGGGAACTTTTGTGCTGGTCTTAGAAAAGTCGTAGCTCTACAACCTGCAAGTCGATCTTGTCCAGTTCAACAGTAAATGTCTTCACCCACCAACATCCATTCCACACACTTAGCATAACTCACACACTGTTAGTAAAAATGATGAAATCTGACATGGCATCTTTCCTGTAACAAACAGTCACCAAATTTAATTCTTAGCTCCTGCAGACTTCGATGTCTTCTGTGATGTCACAATTACTTCATATGTAGTGAAATTTGTTTAGGTCGCTTTGATATTGGATGGTACCGCTGCAATTTTTAACAGGAGTAGTTTAAATGCAGCACAAAATTGAAGGCCTGTATCCCTAACACGATTTACGGTCAAGAGCTTTCCATGGACTGAAAATCTTCTCTGTCAGAATGAACGTAGATTCCGGAAAGAAAATTGATTTGAAAACCATTGTGCCCGTCTCGTCCTCAAGACCTGTAAGGAAACAAGTGTTGCACACAGAAAAATAAGTTTTGCAATTTTTTTTTTGTTAAGAAAGACAACATATCATTAATTAAAACTTCCGGGCTATGTTGCTGTGGTCCATCAGTAAAACTTCTTACTCCCGACGTTTCGTTGCCTACTGCGGGCAACATCTTCAAGGATGCGTCGACGACTGCCTACTAGGCGCTGGAGGTCCTGCTTATATAGAGGGCATAGTGAAACGAGCCCACTCCCATGAACCACAGACATTGCCGAGGTGGGGTGGCTTGCGTGCCTCAACGATACAGATAGCCGTACCGTAGGTGCAACCACAGCGGAGGGGTATCTGTGGAGAGGCCAGACAAACGTGTGGTTCCTGAAGAGGGGCAGCAGCCTTTTCAGTAGTTACAGGGGCAACAGTCTGGATGATTGACTGAGCTGGCCTTGTAACATCAGCTAATGTGGCTTTGCCACACAGCTACTGCGAACGGCTGAAAGCAAGGGGAAACTACAGCCGTTATTTTTCCCGAGGGCATGCAGCTCTACTGTATGAACATATGATGATGGCATCCTCTCGGGTAAAATATTCCGGAGGTAAAATAGTCCCCCATTCGGATCTCCGGGCGGGGACTACTCAGGAGGATGTGATCATCAGGAAAGACAATACTGGCATTCTACGGGTCGGAGCGTGGAATGTTAGATCCCTTAATCGAGTAGGAAAATTAGAAAATTTAAAAAGGGAAATGGATAGGTTGAAGTTAGATATAGTGGGGATTAGTGAAGTTCGGTGGCAGGATGAACAGGATTTCTGGTCAGGTGAGTACAGGATTATAAATACAAAATCAGTTGGGGGTATCACAGGAGTAGGACTGATAATGAATAAGAAAATAGGAATGCGGGTAAGGTACTATGACCAGCACAGCGATCGCATTATCATTGTCAAGATAGATACGAAGCCAACACCGACAACAGTAGTACAGGTTTATATGCCAACTAGCTCTGCCGATGATGAGGAGATCGAAGAAATATATGAGGAGCTAAAGGAAATTATTCAGACATTTAAGGGAGAGGAAAACTTAATTGTTATGGGAGACTGAAATTCGGTTTTAGGACAAGGAAGGGAAGGGAAGATAGTGGGTGAATATGGTCTGGGCAAAAGGAATGAAAGAGGAAGCCGCCTGGTAGAATTTTGCACGGAACATAATTTAGTTATAACAAACACCTGGTTTAAGAATCACAAAAGAAGGTTGTATACGTGGAAGAGACCAGGAGACACCGGGAGATACCAGATAGATTTTATAATGGTAAGACATAGATTTCGGAACCAGGTTTTGAAGTGTAGGACATACCCAGGGGCAGACATAGACTCTGACCATAACTTGTTGGTTATGAACTGTAGGCTGAAACTGAAGAAACTACAGAAAGGTAAGAAAATAAGGCGATGGGACCTAGATAAATTGAAGGAACCTGAAGTTCTTAAGAATTTCAGAGGGAGCTTCAGGCAACAATTGACAGAAACAGGGGAAAATAAAACAGTTGAGGAGGAATGGGTAAAATTGAGAGATGAAATAGTGAAGGCAGCAGAGGACAAAATAGGTAGGAAGGCAAGACCTACAAAAAATCCTTGGATATCACAGGAGATACTAAATTTAATCGATGAAAGGAGAAAGTATAAAAATGCAGTAAATGAAACAGGCAAAATGGAGTACAGACGACTAAGAAATGAGATTGACAGGAAGTGCAAAATGGCTAAGCAGGAATGGCTAGAAGGCAAATGCAAGGATGTAGAAGAATGTATAAATAGGGGAAAAATAGATACAGCCCACAGAAAAATAAAAGAAACATTTGGAGATAAGAAAAACAGCTCTATGAATATCAAGGACACTGATGGAAAACCAGTTCTCAGCAAAGAAGGGAAAGCTGAAAGGTGGAAAGAGTATATAGAGGGGCTCTACAAAGGAAATGAACTTCGAGACACTATTGTAGGAAGGGAAGAGAACGTAGATGATGATGATGATGATGAAATAGGAGATACTATACTGAGAGATGAATTTGACAGAGCACTGAAAGACCTAAGTCGAAACAAGGCCCCTGGGGTAGATGATATCCCGTCAGAGCTACTGAAGTCTCTGGGAGAACCAGCCATGACAAAATTGTTTCACATTGTGTGAAAGATGTATGAGACAGGTGAAGTACCCTCAGACTTTAAGAAAAATGTTATAATCCCCATTCCAAAGAAAGCGGGTGCAGACAGGTGTGAAAACTACAGAACCATCAGTTTGATAAGTCATGGTTGCAAAATATTAACACGAATTATATACAGAAGGATGGAAAAGCTGGTAGAAGCCGACCTCGGGGAAGATCAGTTTGGGTTCAGGAGAAATGTAGGAACACGGGAGGCAATACTCACTTTACGGCTTATCCTAGAAGATAGATTAAGAAAAGGCAAACCTACATTTCTAGCTTTTGTAGATTTGGAGAAGGCTTTTGACAATGTTGATTGGAATAAACTCTTTCAAGTTCTGAAGCAAGCAGGAGTAAAATATAGGGAGCGTAAGGTTATTTACAACTTGTACAAAAACCAGACAGCGGTTGTCAGAGTTGAAGGGCATGAAAGGGATGCAGTGGTTGGAAAGGGAGTAAGACAGGGTTGTAGCCTTTCCCCAATGTTGTTCAATTTGTACATTGAGCAAGCTATAAAGGAAAGCAAGGAGAAATTTGGAGAAGGAATTAAAGTTCAGGGTGAAGAATTAAAAACATTGCGTTTTGCCGACGACATAGTGATTATGTCAGATACAGCAAAGGACCTGGAAGAGCAATTGAACGGAATGGACAGTGTGCTGAAAGGTGCATATAAGATGAACATTAACAAGAGTAAAACTAGGGTAATGGAGTGCAGTGTAAGAAAATCAGGTGATGCTGAAGGAATTAGATTAGGTAACGAAACAATAAAGGAGGTAGATGAGTTTTGTTACTTGGGCAGTAAAATAACAAATGATGGTCGCAGTACAGATGATATAAAATGCAGAATGGCAATGGGTAGAAAGGCGTTTTTGAAAAAGAGAAATTTGTTAACATCGAATATTGATTTAAGCCTAAGGAAGTCCTTTCTGAAGGCATTTGTATGGAGTGTTGCCTTGTATGGGAGTGAAACATGGACGATAAGCAGTGTGGACAGAAAGAGGATAGAGGCTTTTGAAATGTGGTGCTACAGAAGAATGCTGAAGATTAGGTGGGTGGATCGCGTAACTAATGAGGAGGTACTGAACCGAATTGGGGAGAAAAGAAATTTCTGGCATACCTTGACTAAAAGAAGGGGTAGATTGGTAGGACACATTCTTAGACATCAAGGAATTGTGAATTTAGCGTTGGAGGGAAGTGTGTGGGGTAAAAATCGCAGAGGGAGACCAAGAGACGCGTATAGTAAGCAGATTCAAGTGGATGTGGGTTGTCGTTCTTATGAGGAGATGAAAAGGCTTGCTCAGGATAGAGTAGGGTGGAGAGCTGCATCAAACCAGTCTCCGGACTGAAGACCATAACAACAACACAGTGAAACGAGCGTGCTAACCATGACCTCGCATTATTACACATGCACGTACAAAGAAGATATAGAAATACAGAGCCACGGTGGAGTAGCCGAGCGGTCTAAAGCGTCTCGCTGAGGAACGCGCGGATGCTTCGCCGTGGAGTTTCGAGTCCTCCCTGGGGGATGGGTGTGTGTGTTTGTCCTTAGGTTAGTTTACCTAGGTTTAAGTAGTTTGTAAGCTACGAACTGATGACCACGCAGTTTCGTCCGATAGATTACAAACATTTGATTTGATTTGAAAGAAATACAGAAACACCAAAATAATTTTAACAGGATAGATGAAGGTTTGAAATTAGATGAGATTTGGCGGTCGACTATGAACGAAAGATATGACAATCGATTACCTGTAATCGAGAGAGAGACGTTGGCCAGCCGGCCGCGGTGACCGAGGGGACTGAGGCGCTCCAGTCACGGTCTGCACGGCCACTACAGTCGGGGGTTCGAATCCCCCCTCGGGCATGGATATTTGTGCCGTCGTTAGTCTTAGCTAGTTCATACGTAGTTTGTAAGCTTAGGGACTGATTACCCCGTAGTTAAGTCCCATACGTTTTGCAAACATTTGAACATTTTTTGGACGTTGGTCAAAGATAACTACATAGTCGGCAGCAACTATGCTCTCTATATAAGAAGGACCTTCAGCGCCTAGAAGGCAATCGTCGACTCACCCTTGAAGATGTTGCCCGCAGTAGGCAACGAAACGTCAGGAGTAAGAAGTTTTATTGATGGACCACGGCAACTTAGCCCGGAAGTTTTAATTAATAAAGACAACATAGTTACAAGAAAATCTTTACTGGCAATAAATACAGAAATGTTCGAGACATTTTTGACACATTCACCAAAATGAGACACTTGTCGTATCATGAGATGGACTTCTGTATTCCTGTGTCGTGGAAGTCTCGCGCCTGTGAACGGGACCACCGCGTGGCAGCCGTCTTAATCTCCAAGTCGTCGTCTAAACGCTGGTCGGAAGACGTGCCAGGAGACGTTGAGTGATTACTGCAGTTGTGTGGCTCCACATACGGCTTGGCGCACAGCAGCCGCATTGTGGAAGTTCGCCTGGAGCAGTTTCATCATCTAGCTTACAGTCCTGACCTCGCTAGCAGAGACTGTCATCGTTTCCTGCACCTCCAGAAATTACTGTCCGCCAGCCAGCGTTTCGATTACGACCATTGTCAACGTTGGATCGTCCCACAGATGCCAGAAGTCTACCACACAGCGTACTCAAGTATCAAATGTTCAAATGTTAGTCAAGCTTAAGGGACTCAACTGCGGGGTTATCGGTCCCTAAACTTACAGACTACTTATGAACTAGCTAATACTAAAGATGGCACAAGTATCCATACCCGAGGGAGGATTCGAACCCCCGACCGTAGTGGCCGTGCAGACCGTGACTGGAGCGCCTCAGTCCCCGCGGCCACCGCGGCATATCTTTTGATGACTACGGAAAAATTACAAAAAAGAAAAACAAAGCTGCTTTACCTGTTGCTCATAAATATTTTCATTGCCGGCCGCGGTGGCCGAGGGGACCGAGGCGCGTCAGTCACGGTCCGCACGGCCACTACAGTCGGGGGTTCGAAACCCCCCCTCGGGCATGGATATTTGTGCCGTCCTTAGTGTTAGCTAGCTCATAAGTAGGTTGTAAGTTTAGGGACTGATGACCCCGTAGTTAAGTCCCATAAACTATACAAACATTTTAAACATTTTTTTTTATTTTCATTAACTATTTTGTCGTTTAAAGATAAATATAACAGTCTAGTTCGCAAAATTTTACAATTTATTACTACAGATAACCGGTTTTGATCTAAGATTAGATCATCTTCAGACCTCTCGTAGTAGATGTTCGAGCGGTGAGCGGTAAGTTCGCTGTTTTTTTCTAAATAAGGAAACCATGTTTTCCAAACTCATTATTTTGTCGTTGTTAAAGAAGAAGAAACAGGGGAACTAACATACTCAATAAGCCTCGTAAATACCGGTGCAAAGTTTTTTTTTTTTTAAGTTGCTTCTTTAGTTGATGATTACGTGTGATACGGAGCTCCACAGAACCAGCTTCTGATGACTTCACCGTTTACGCCCAGAGTCCCAACTGTACTCGAGTCGACAGCAGACGCTAAATAAACTTTGCTCAACCACATTTCAAAATTCATCACATACTTTGATTCTTTGCACGTTCTCAGGAACAGAGGCAACTTTTAAACGGATTTTCTGCTACGTTATCTGTCGGAAGAGCAACAAATATTGCGGACAAACGCAGGAAACTACAAGTGATGCACAAAGAAATTTACTACTTAAATGGGCAGTGGGTACTGAATTAAAGCCGGCCGCGGTGGTCGAGGTGACTGAGGCGCTCCAGTCACGGTCAGCACGGCCACTACGGTCGGGGGTTCGAATCCCCCCTCGGGAATGGATATTTGTGCCGTCCTAGTTTGTAAGTAGTTCATAAGTAGTTTGTAAGTTTAGGGTCTGATGACCCCGTATTTAAGTCCCATAAGCTTAACAAACATTTGAACATTTTGAACTGAATTAAATGAATGGAGAATTTATGAAATTTACTTTCAGCTCGGACTCGAACCCAGGTCAAGCAATTGCACTGACCTCTACAACATTGTGGACACACCGATTATCGCTCCTGCGAAGGCTAAACATGCACGCCTCGTGTCAGCCGCAAAGTCTCAATCACATCTGCATAAATACTCCTCTAATCACATTCATGTGCGTGGCGGAGCGTTCATCGAACAGCGTTTAATCATTACGATAGATCCATTCATTCATTTACACATTAGATTCCATTATTTTATTTCTCTTAGTCAGATGCGTATGAGCTGTCAACATCACTTTTAACAATTACAGAGGGAAGTTGCCTTTAAGTGACATCACTTCCTCTACATTCACATTTTTGTACCGGGTGATCAAAAAGACAGTATAAATTTGAAAACTGAATAAATCACGGAATAATGTAGATAGAGAGGTAAAAATTGACACACATGCATGGAATGAGATGGGGTTTTATTAGAACCAAAGATAAATAAAGGTTAAAAAATGTCCGACAGATGGAGCTTCATGTGATCAGAAAAGCAATAATTAGCATAACAAATTAAGACAAAGCAAAGAAGACGTTCTTTACAGGATATGCTCAATATGTTCACCATCATTCTTCAACAATAGCTGTAGTCGAGGAATAATGTTGTGAACAGCACTGTAAAGCATGTCCGGAGTTATGGTGAGGCATTAGCGTCGGATGTTGTCTTTTAAGATCCCTAGATATGTCAAAATGTTCAAATGTTTGTAAAGCTTATGGGACTTAACTACGGGGTCATCAGTCCCTAAACTTACAATCTACTTATGCACTACTTACGAACTAGGACGGCACAAATATCCATGCCCGAGGGGGGGATTCTAACCCCCGATCGTAGTGGCCGTGCAGACCGTGACTGAAGCACCTCAGTCTCCTCGGCCACCGCGGCCGGCACCTAGAGATGTCGGTCGATCACGATACACTTGCTACTTCCGGTAACCCCAAAGCCAATAATCGCACGGACTGAGGTCTGGGGACTGGGAGACCAAGCATAACGAAATTGGCGGCTGAGCACACGGTCACCAGCAATATGGAGCGCCATCCTGCATAAAAATCGTACGTTCCAGCTGGTGTTTATCAGCAAGGCTGGGGATGATGCAATTCTGTAACATATCGGCGTACCTCTCAACCGTTATGGTAGCAGTTACAAAACCAGAATCACGCAGTTCCTCGAAGAAAAAAGGCCCAATAACGGTAGATGTGGTTCTAATGAAACCCCCATCTCATTCCAAGCACGTGTGTCAATTTTTACATCTCGATCTACATTACTCCGTGATTTATTAAGTTTCTAAATTTATACTGACTTTATGATCACCCGGTATATAACCCCCTCCCAATCTCTTCATTCTTTAATTGCGCGTGGGCAAAAGGAACACCTGAAACTTTCTGTTTACGATCTGATTTATTTCATTAAGATGACCATGTCTTCCTATGTAGGTGGGTGCAAACAAAATATGTTCGCATTCGAAGGGAAAACTGGGTGACAGGAATTTCGCAAAAAATAAATAAATAAATAAATAAAATAAATCTCGCCTGAAACGAACAACGCCATTTAATGATTTCCATCCCAATTCGCGTATCATTTCTGTGGCATTCTGTGCACTATATCGCAATAATGCAAAACGAGCGGCCCTTGTTTGACCTTTCTCTATACCGCCCGTGAGTTGGCCACCTTCGTATTAATTATAGATGCACTCCAACTGGTAAATGACAATTTCTGCATCAATACGCTCGCCCTTTTACGGTAATACTGTCAAAACTGGGTGCAAGAGCAACTAATGCAACTCGTGCTTGGGTATCGCCCTGTGTCCCCATAGGTGTAGTGGCCAGCGCGACTACCTAATTAAGCAAGAGAACCGGTTTTCAAATCCCGGCTAGGCACATATATTCAACTCCAACACTGATTTTATTCATTGCCTACTGGCACTTAACGTTGTATCTTGGTTGATATTAGTTGCAGGATCTAATATGGTAAGTGAATTGATTAACACGACAAATATAAATAGAAGCAAATATAGTCATTTGCGAAGGACACTAATATGGGCAGGTATAAAACTTCAAATAATTCAAACGTAACGTTTCGCATTCATGTCTATGGCGAAAAAAAAAAAATGCGGTCCATACTTCTAGGCAACTGTCGTATAAAACCGCAAAATGTGACGAAGGTTCTTTTAACAACTAAACTGGTTCATATTTATTATTCCGCTTTGGGATACCGTACTGCGACATTTAGTGACGCGAAGATGCGTCGACACCTACCCCTAAAGAATTCAAAACTGTGGACTCAGCAGGCAATGAGGCCATGTCTTGCCGACTTTTTCGACGTTTGATATGCGATAATCATCGACTTCTAAGAGCACGAATAAACCATAACACTTCTTTTTAATAGCCATTTCAGCAATGCTGCAGAGCGGACAAGAGGCAAGTTAGTGTGAGTTTTTCAATTCCAACAGACACTGTGACGAACATTTGAATATTGTCAACAAAAGTTCAAATGTTTGTACAGCTTATGGGACTTAACTACGGGTTCATCAGTCCCTAAACTTACAAATTACTTATGAACTACCTTATACTAACGACGGCACAAATATCCATGCCAGAGGGGGGGGGGGGTTCGAACCCCCGACCGTAGTGGCCGTGCAGACCATGACTGGAGCGCCTCAGTCCCCTCGGCCACCGCGGCCGGCAAACCATAACACTGACGTGTGTATCCATAAGAGCAAATGGTCTCCGCTGCTCACGGAAGGAGCGATTCTGCTCCACTATAACGCGCGTTCACACGTTTCCAGAGTGACTCAAAGTGTATGGCTAAGTGGCAGCAGCTGGAGCATTATCCCAACAGCTCGTACATGTAGGTCCGTCACATTCACCTGTGTGGTCCACTAAAGCATCTCAAAGGTAAGTGCTTTAACTCGGAGACGAAGCCTAGGACACAGCAGAGAATTGACCCTTGTCACAGTCACAGGAATTCTGGCAACATGGAATCATTGTGATCAACTTATGAAGGCACAGCTCCGTCATTTTTTTTTTTTTTTTTTTTTTTTTTTTTTATGGGACTTAACTACGGGGTCATCAGTCCTTAAACTTACAAACTACTTATGAACTACTTACGAACTAGGACGGCACAAATATCCATGCCCGAGGGGAGATTCGAACCGCCGACCGTAGTGGCCGTGCTGACCATGACTGGAGCGCCTCAGTCACCTCGGCCACCGCGGCCGGCTCCGTCATTTTCCTGAGCGCTGTATTAGATGTGTGATTAAATCCGCCTTATACAATACCTTGATTTGGTTTAACACCCAAAGATGTTACGGCACTTATTGTGCCTTCTTCCGTGGTTTTTTTGCCTTTTTTTCCCCTAGAGTAAAGTGTTACAGATTTTGGATATACTGTTATTTGGACAAGATGTTAATTTGACATTTTGATAGATATAATAGTCCAGATTTGTTTACGATACTTACATTATGTCTGCTTTTATTGAGGAATGACATGTTTTCACAAATTGTCATCTGCAAACAACAGCCGGCCGCGGTGGCCGAGGGGACTGAGGCGCTCCAGTCACGGTCTGCACGGCCACTACGGTCGGGGGTTCGAATCCCCCCTTGGGCATGTATATTTGTGCCGTCCTAGTTCGTAAGTAGTTCATAAGTAGTTTGTAAGTTTAGGGACTGATGACCCCGTAGTTAAGTCCCATAGACTTTAAAAACATTTGAACATTTGAGCGTAATACATGAATTCTATAGTTCTTCTTCAGTCTTCTAGCTCCCCTTCAGTCTCCTCAGGATCGTTTGAAGCATCTGACGTCAACCGGTCGTAAAACCACATTTTGTTTTGCTCAACATACTTTCTGGCCAGCTCTTTTACATCTTTAAACTTTTGATCTTTAAGCGGAAGGAGACAATCATGAGCTTGATGAAAGTGGTCCATTGTTATGAGACTGGCAGGTCTTTGGTTGCAAATTTGCGCATTATTGAAGACAGTCATCCGTACGGTAGAACTGCATTGAATAATTCCTTTACCGATGTATGACGAAAGAGGAATATTTTGTACTTAGTGATTAAATAGTTTCGTCTTTTCTTGTTCGATAATGATACGTAGGGGTTCTTTACAAAAAAATTCGGCAACATGTCATCAAAGTTAAAAATAAATTTCTGTTCCATTTCAGAGACATGAAATTTGGGGCTGGTTCTTCTGATAATGTGAGCATAGTCCACTGGAAGAAAAACTCTGTATCTTCCTTAAACACTCTTATATATTACCGAACGCTCTGTCGCATGGCATAAAGCTGTGGGCCGGTTCTGGAAATCGATGAACGATCTGTTGGATTTCTCTGAAACTAGTGGGTGGAGCTGCCTCTTTCGTGCACCAAAGAAAGGGGCTTTTTTATGTGATAAAATGTACAAACTAAATAGAGCAAAAACGTGGAGTTGCCTCCTTCTTGCGCCAAACCCCTCAATTGTGATTAAGAATATCTGTGCAAATGTGTCTGCTAATTTAAATTTAATTACCCCGGGCAGGCCGTGAAGGCGTCCATCTACTTACTGCCCCAAGGGGTTCCCTCCTTCTATTTGCTAAACTCCTCAAAGTAGAATGCAATTGAAGAAACCACTAACGGTGCACTTGTAAAGAGCCACCGCTAGCTCAATAAATAAAGATGATTTAAATAATGAAATTCAGATGTCAAAGATTTCTTTGTACACATTTCTAATGTAAATCTTTCGCCGCGGGGGAGTGGACAAGCGCATTGAGGAGCTAAGTTCCGATGCGCGAGGACGCTCCCCGACGGGGGTTCGAATCATCCCTCGGGCATGGATGTTTGTGCTGTCTCTGGTGTAAGTTAGTTTGTAACTTTAGGGACTGATGACCCCGAAGTCAAGTCCCATAAGGTTAAACTTTTGAACATTTGTAAATCTTTCCATCTCTATTAAGTTCTCCTTGCAGAGAACCATCAATAAGCTTTTACTTTACGCACTTTCTTTCACGGACTCTTGAACAGGTAACATATGCGAATGCAGGCTGAGGTAAAAAAACTGTCAGCCCGCTTGAGCTTTTGCCCCTGAGACTTATTGATGGTCATCAAGACAGACTTCATTGTCTTGTATCTAATGCAAGCCTTGTTTCTCTAAGCTCAGTTGCTTCATTTTGCTGATAGAGACGCATTTGTTCTGCGACTGAAGCAAGTCTTCTATTTCTTTGTCCAGTGGATTCTTGTTATCGAGAAAGCCGTTTCTGTGCAGCTTTATCTTCTCTTCTCTCCTCTTCAGTGCTATATTTATCTGTACTAATATTAAATCTGTAAATGTAGGCTTGTCGCTGTTCAATCTTCAAAACTACTGGACGAATGTTCGTGCAGTTTTCATAGGAAAAATGAGTATAGTTTGTGTCAACATATAGGCATAATTTTTTCAAAATCGGGTCACAGAAAAAAGATAACGTAATTTTAAGTGTTTTCAGTAACCTTCGTGTCTGTTTGTTCAACTATTAAAAACATCTTATTTTCAAAACCACTTCACGAATTTGCATGGAGTTTTCACAGGTAACTTGAGCGAAATTCTGGACAACACGAAGACTCGTAATTTGAATTTTTTTATCTACGACCGTCATGTCTTTCTGTCTCTTTGTACACGTTATCTCCAAAACGTGGTTTTCACACGTAACTTCAGCATATCGTGCGGCTACATAAAAGCTTCAATAATTAAAATCGGTTCAGAGAAAATAAAAATATCATAATTTAATAATTTGTTTAAAATCCATCGTGTATCTCTGCTTTTTGAGGATAATCTCCAAAAGTACTACACAAACTTTCATGGTTTTCCAAAGGTATATTGAAAATAGTTTTGAGAGTAACACAGGCTTCATTTCATCAAAATCAGCTCAGGGGAAGAAAAGATATCGTAATTTGTAGTTTCTGATGTATGCTATGCTTCAATTGTAGCAGCTTAGTATAGGAAGGATCCGATAGAGGCGCTGTTACTTACATAGTATACCAAATAAGTAATAGATGGAAATGCTGAGTTTTTTTTTTTTTTTTTATTTTTTTTTTTTTTTATTCACGTAACACTGAAATAAGGGCTACGATTTTTCTTACGGCAGCGATGTAGTGTATTGATGTAGGTAATGGCCGTCGAATCAATTTTGAAAAATGAGTCACGTACAATGAGGGGAATAATTCTTAGAGTTGATATGTAATGTTGTAAATAAGTAATGTTGCTCCGATCAGTAACTAAATGATACCCCTAAAGAGAATATTTCGTTGCCAGCGTAAACATACTAAACCGCTGCCACTGCTAGTAAAATTTAACCCAGCTAGGACACACAAAGAAATTTTTTTACCTAACTGTATCCCATACGCTTTGCAATGTCATGGAAAAAAAGTGCATCTTTCAACGGGGATAATTTGAATTCAAGAAGTAACGACGTTTCTTCGCGTCTATCGTTGTTTTCATTTAATAAGAATTCTTTGCAAGGGAAATCTTTATTCCTTCTGAATTGCGCTTCGTATTTATTAGATCTTTAGCCTAGAAAACGGTGTAGTACAGTGAAGAACAAACAGAGGCTGGTAGTTACGTAGTACACCATATAACTAATATAAGGCAATGCTGATTTTTTTTATCCTTTCTTTAATATCCGTTGTGAAGCACGGGTGTACGGCTACTATTACAAATCTCTAATTTTCGAAACTACTTCACGGATTTATATGGGGGCAACTTCGTTTAATAACAGTCGGATCACAGGAAAGAAGGGAGAAAAACTGATATCGTAATTTAAAGTTTTGAATCTACGACCGTCATGTCTGTCTGTCTGTCTGAACACATTAATCTGCAAAACTTGAGCATATCGTGCAGTTGGATATACGCTTTATTTCATCAAAATGGGATTAGAGAAAATAAAGATATAATTTAAACAGTTGTCTAAAATCAATCAGTGTCTATCTGCAGTCTAATCTTCAAAAGTACTACACCAGCTTTTATGGGGTTTCGCGGGTAAATTGAGACTAGAGAGGCGCTTTAGGGTACCAAAGATGTAATAGACGCCGCTGTTGCTTAATAAGTATGGCGTTGTACACCAAGGGAGCGTACGTCTGTGACAGAATTAAGAGCCGCAATTTTTACGAATAGCGACAAACATTGAACAGAGAGTTACTGATGTCGCATTGTGTATTAAAAACTTAACATTTATTTTATTCTTTCGGCAGGTTTCATTTATTTTTATAACTTAACGACATTCTTTCTTGATTGTCGATGTCGTACAATTAGAAATACCTAGAAAACGTCTACTTAAATTTGACAACTTGGCTAGGAAAACGGAGTTTATTGACAGACCGATCCAACAAGGTTTCTGTTTTTGCTGACCTAGGTCCGGAACCGTAAAAAAATGTGATATACACAATTTAGTGATGGGCAAACCGAGAACTGAGAATGCAAAGTTCTCGATTCCAAAGAGTTCTCGTTGTTCTCGAGAACCTGAGTCGGTTCTCGGTTTTCAGTATTCGCTTTTTAGTGTTAGGAAATTGTCGATACAAACATTTATTGTCCTACCGTTGACATATTTAGAAGTAATGTAACATTTAGTTATGCTTTGTAGCATCATTATGATGCCATGCTGTAGGGTAAGGGTTCGAATCCTGACCGTGCAAATAAGATTTTTATTTTTAAATTATTATCAGAACTACTTTAAAATCTGTTTTGAAACATGATAAATCATTAGTTTTATTGAAATGATTGGTTTTACGTAACTTTTTTAATTCTAATTCTTCGCTACATCATTTCAATCAGCATAGTAACTTTTCATTTCTACTCATTTATGCTTCTTATCGTTCTTTATTTATCTGGAGTATTCGTCTATGAGATTTTAATTATTGTTATGCAGTAACTTCAAAAAAAAACAAAAAAAAAAAACAAAAAAACAAAAAAAAAAAAAAAATGTTCAAATGTTTGTTAAGCTTATGGGACTTAACTACGGGGCCATCAGTCCCTAAACTTACAAACTACTTATGAACTACTTACGAACTAGGACGGCACAAATATCCATGCCCGAGGAGGGATTCGAACCCCCGACCGTATTGGCCGTGCTGACCGTGACTGGAGCGCCTCAGTCACCTCGGCCACCGCGGCCGGCCTCAAAATAATTTATGCCGTTTTATAATTTTATATTTGTGTTTGTTGCAATCATTATTTATATTCCTCATTTCATTTTAATTATATTTATTAACACTGTACCCGCTCTTCGTTATTATACGCGTAATGAAAAAAGAATTAAAGTTTAATATGTTTGTATGACGATTACCAAACAAAATTTCTCAGTTCTCGCTTCTCAGACCTCGCTTCTTAGTTCTCGTTTCTTAGTACTCGCTTTTCAGTATTCGTTTCTTACAACTCGATTCTTAGTTCTCGCTTCAGATCTGGCTTCTCAGTTCTCGCTTCTAAGGTCTCGGTTTTCGGGTCTCGCTTCAGCTCTCTCAATACTCGCTTCTCAGTTCTCGCTTCTAAGGTCTCGGATTTCGGTTCTCGCTTTTGAGTTCTCGCTTCATGGTTCTCGTTTATGGGGTCTCGGTTATGGTATTCGTTTCTGTTTGAGAAAAGTGAAACGAAAATTTTCGGGTTTGTGTGTGTGTTTCAGTCTTGCGGCTGCTATCTTTTATTATATCCAGGCATTGTCACTAATATCCTCATTTTTCAAACAAATGGAAAGGTTTAATTTGAGTATCTATTAAATCACCCAACTGTTTCTTATCTCTGTATGTATAAAAGTGAATGATTACACACTCACTCACTGAACACGCAATCACGAAAACTACTTCACCTACGAAACTGAAATTAGGCAGGTATATTGTTTATAGGTAGACTACATCAGCCGAAAAAGGATTTTGCGGTAGGGTCGAATTAAGACACATGGCGGAGGGTACTTTAGCTACAGACATCGACAAAATCTACAGGTTTTTTGATTTTCATAAAATTTTGTATGGTTGACTATCAGAACAATCGGAAGGTCACTTCTACGTATAATTTTGTATGGTGCATGGTGAAGGGTACTTTACCAATGGACTTCCACAAAATCTATAGTTTCTTTCCGATCTATATGAAATTTTGCACACTTGATTTCCAAACCATGTTTTTCAAGTAAATGTTGAGAACGCTTATTTCACATTAGAACTCGTCCAGAGCGTCAATACTGGCATCTAGTAGATTTGCCTAGGCCCTAATTTTTTTAGTTCTCGGTTTGGTATTCGATTCCTTTTGGTGCTCGAGGACAGAGTTCTCGATTCCTGAAAGTTCTCGGTTTTGCCCATCTCTAACACAATTACCTTTTTAACAACCGTTGTCACGGGCATCTAACCTACTACCTCAGATATGTTTAGGTATGTTTAAAACAAATTACGTGAAGACATTAAACGTTCACTTTCACCACGCTAGTTTTAAAGTAGTGTAATACTAAATGAGTCTTTCTGTTGCCAATAACAATTATAAATGTCTGCTCGTGAAGTATAATAACTGTGAGAGAGTAATGCTCTGTGTTAGAGTTGATTGATATTCATCGCTGTTAGACGGACATTGGTGTTTAGTGGGAAATATCGATGTTCTTACATCGGTGTTAAGTTCTCTAAAACATCAACACATCGATGCTATGAATACAATATAAGACTATCGGTATCTCCATCCTGAAGATTCAACTGGATTCTCTAATAAAATTTTTATATGGTCCAGGATACCAAGCAACAAACAAAATAGGTGTATACAAATCTGTATTCTATATTGTTCTCTGTGCCTTTGTCCAGTTGTATTTTCGTCACTCATGGTGATAACATCAGTCTACAGATATTTAAAAAACTGATTCTAACAGCAATGTCTACATAACAGCGATGATACCGATCAATTTTATCAGAGAGCATTACTCTCTCGCAGTCACAAAAAACGTTTATAATAGCTATCGGTGAAAACTGACTCAGATTAAAGCCGCTCACAAATTTGTTTGTTTTGTTGTAGTTGTGGTAAACGCATCGTGTTTATTAGTGTTAGTGGTGTAACTGTGATGTGGCGATGTGTATTTGAAAAACTACAATGGATGGAAAACTATCACATCCCGAAAACAGTAGCTCAAGGTAAGACAGTAGTTAACGAATACCCTGTTTGACCATAACATAAATAAATCCCACCACCGCATTGCATCTCACAGCCCCCTCCTCCACACAAAAAAAAACACACACACACACACACACACACACACACACACACACACTATTGTTTTTCTTTTTCTGTTTACACACACACTGACACTAAATAAATATCACCCCCCCCCCCTCCCGCACACACACCACATCACAAATACACACCCATACAAAATATCGCTGGTGTGAAAATCATTCACAAATCGCGGGCCACATCAGAGACACACCACACAAACAATTGAACACGATACAGGCACCATACAAGACAAATGATGATGTAAATTGTATCGGTTTACAACAAAAAAGCGCACTAAACGCTATAAAACATAAGAATAGGCCACAAGGAAGCGAGCAGCAACACAATAGCTCGTATGTAAGTAACCAGTAAACAGCCACATAAAACTATTTTGCAGCATAATTTCCAGGCGAATGTACAATATTTCAATTAGTTTTTGATAAAAGCGTCTTGTTCTTTGCAGCTGATAAGCTGTGAAAACTTGTCATTCTTCAATCAAAGCATATGCAAACCGTGACGTAATCTAAATACCGTAAACAAATTAGGCTAATATATCTAAAAAATTTCAAATCAAATAACTCGTCCAAATAATTGTGTTACCAAAATCTGTAACATGTTATTCTAGAAAATAAAAGGCCAAAACCCACGGAAGATGGCACAATAAGTGCCGAAACTTGTTTGGGTGTTAAATCAAGATGTCTTGTATAAGGCGGATTTAACCACACATCTAGGGAATCCTTACGTTCGTTAAACTGTGCGATAGTTGTACTCAGACCTCTGGTGATTACTTTTAAATAAAATCTTCAATAATATCCACAGTGTTCTTTCGTACCCTTTCATTTGAACACCCCTCTTAGAGTTATAGAAAATACGACATACAATAATATGACTTAATTCCTGCTTGCAACGTAAAATCGATATTACATTTTATTGCCAACATTCCTTGCTCCCCTACACCAATGGTCTGAGACTAGTAGCAGCCAGAATAGGTAAGAAATTGGCTGCCGTTAACACCACATCACAAAGGGCAGTTCGCAGTGGCGGTGTGAAAAAAATAACTTTGCATTCATCCTTGGCCATGTCCTGCAACTGCAATTGTTCAGCACGTTAATCTAGATTTGGTAATCTTAATGGTAGGAGGTGGTCTATCTTGACCTCTTCCCGTCCCTCCCCCTGGCAAAGAAACTTTATTTGTGTCCTCGTCTTTGGCCTGAAGGAAATGTGAAATCCAGGACGTTAACTCCACACGGTATCAATGCCCATAATAATTGTCCAAAGTTGTGAGCCAGGTTTCTTCAGAATACAATACGTTTATCACTCTCTTCCCAGACTAATCTGTACATTCATCTGATTGCAACTGCATGCAAGTGCATATTGGTATGTTTGATAATACTGCCAGCCTCCTTATAAGCTTGACTCGAGTTCGCAACCAGTGAAATAAAGTCGTACATCCACTCATCTATTGAAGTTTTATTTCGTGTTCTCCTTCATGTATGAATATCTAAGCTATTTTGCTGGCAGTCTGTATTTTCATTCCTATCATATAATCTTGGACTCTCATTTACTACAACCAGACTTAAAATCAAGCCATTCGCCTTTGTAAAACTCTGGCGTTTATAAAATCACCTGTGATACTTGTCCAGCCTATTACATAGGACAGACTGGACGAGCCTTTTCTGTCAGATATAAACAGCATCTTTTAGGGAAAAAGGGTACAGACATACATAATTGGTCCTCTGCCGAGCATATTTTAATTACAGGACACAAATCTAAAGAAGTTCATGAAATCGGTATCTTGCACACGGAAAAGAAATGTTTCAAACATGATATCCTTGAACAGCTTTCCCGTAATGTCCATTTCATTGTTAATGAGCAATTGCAATTACCCGAAAAAAACTTTTATGATGGCGTAAAGCCCTTACTTAGAATCACTTAACATGAAATGTTCACACACCGTTTCCTGTACTGTAGTCCCAGATACTGTTTTTTCTCATCCTTACCTTTATATTATACAATATCACATTGTCTCAATTTTTCAATTTGTTTTTATCGTCTTTGACGTATTGTATCCAACATACAATATAGATTTATCAATTTCATAACAGTCGCCACTTATATGTAGCTAAATTACTACTATTTAACACCAGATGGTGCGATATATC
Source organism: Locusta migratoria (assembly GCA_026315105.1). Classification (NCBI taxonomy): domain Eukaryota; kingdom Metazoa; phylum Arthropoda; class Insecta; order Orthoptera; family Acrididae; genus Locusta; species Locusta migratoria. The sequence goes on from CM048746.1 coordinate 401,534,672, forward strand.
GTGTCCACGTCATAACATCGACGGGGTGTTTGCCTGAAGTTAGATGCCATATACAGTGGTGGCCACACCCGCTTCCCACAGCGACGCATATTAAGTATACGAAATGTGTTCGTTTTAATCTTGACGCTTATAATTTTACATTTGTAACTTGAACTTGAGCCCTGTTGCTGAAGAACTTTTGTCCATTTCATGTAAGTCAATTTTTCTTCGTTCAAATCATGAATTATGGAATTCATAGTGCTTCCTTTATAATAATATTGATTTTATTCATAGGTAACAAAAAAGTTTTAATTCTGATGACGGCTTCCTTAGTTGAAGCCGGAACCATGGTTAAGTGAATAACCCATAAATTTGCAACCTATGAGCTGTATTTTTGAATGTTAATACAACTTAAAGAGCTATAATGGCACTACTCACCTGTTCCTGTCTCCTGATAGTATTTCGGACCTTTGCACGCAGCTGGGCAAACATAGTCACTAAACGACGAACGCACTTGCAGACGAGTTATACGGTCAGTGACAGGCGTTTTCTGCCTTTTATTGCGCACCAGAAGGCCAAAGGTGTCTAATGAACGAATGACGTAGTTGAAGTCGCTTTTGCTGAAGAAATTGCAGTACGACAGATGCAGAATAAGTAGTCGATGAATGGCGCGTTTGCTACTGCGTGAAGCGATTTGAAGCTTGCGTACGCAGACGTCCGTCGAGAAACAAGATGGGAGGGACTATATTATGCGCTCTAATAAGCAGGCGGTAGTGATACCCGATGACGTATCAACTGCAACGTACGTCAGACCTTGACGTCTATGTGTCTGACGTTACCTGCATTGCGTCTGTGCAGTGTATGTCAGTGTACGTCAAGAATTTCGTTATTTTCGTTTGAATCTGCGCTTTATTGTTGTAGCTTAATAGTTATTACCTTGAGAGTACTCTTCTAACGTTAATCTTTCTCAGTAAACCTTAAGTATTGTTAGTAAAATTCTTCTTGATTTCCGACACTGCATTCAGCAGTTGTCACTATTTTAATGCTATATACACGACTTCCAGGGCATTTAACCTTTAACTACACGGGTGGTGGTCTGAGAAGACCCCGTGGAATATTTTTTTATATACATAATTTCCATTGTTGTCGAACTACAGACTCGTCATTTTAGGGATTCCCAGTATGCCGCAAATGCTTACAATGGATGGACGGAACCCGCCCTTTTCCAGCGGTAAGTGCCTGTTTAATATTGTTGGGTTTTCCGTACACCCCACGCGTGCTTTTAAGGGGTGTTATTTACAGTTTACTAATACAGTAATTTGCATTCATTTCAATATATTTACAGCAACGGCTCGCTTTCTCCGTTACGACTCTTAGAAGAAAATCAACCGTAGAGAATACATACAGTCAGTTGCAGTGAGTGCTCTAAAGTCATACATTTAAAGCTGATTTGAAAATAACCCAGCATTACCAAATATATACACGGAATCATGTGGAAACTGGTTGGTAGAGAACAAACTTTATCAATGCCTAATGCAGGAAGCCTGGTTCTAGTGCTTTTAAAAATTGGTGTTATTTTTGCCCGAGGTCGGAAGATAAAAAGAGCTCTCTAATATGGAAAACTTGCAAAATAATAATAATAATAATAATTTGTAAGCCTCATTCAGAAAATTCAATTATTGTTTGTCCAGTGAATCGAAAGAAACGAATATTTTTGTAGGCACCTACAAACGTGCTGTCGTTTTTATGTTGTTATTTATTTTTGTTTTATAATTTTAATTTCATGTATGCCCTAACTGTGTGAAGAAAATATATGAGTTTCGTTATAAGTTATTTTTAGTTGAATTTATGTCATTTTACCTCAGCTATAAAAATAAAACCCAAGAATGACAGGTCTTCTTAAATTCCAAAGTGTTTGCTAACACTTATTATTATAAGCACAATGAATGATTTAAATAATAAATATGTTGTTTCTATTATATAAATATGGAAGTTGTTTCCACTAATTACTTATAAAGGTATCTAAACTTTATTGGGGTACTTCTAAACCCCACACGTGACTGTAGGTTAACAAAAATAGTGCGTGTATTTAAAGGTTAAAGAATTTTTACAGCTGCTGGTACAACTTGTCCATTTGTTTCTATTTAAAGCTAAAAATATAAATTTTCTATAAGCTTGGCCCAAAAGGAAATAATTTTCCAGTAAAATGAGTTGTCACGTACAGCTATGCCGGCCACTTTTTACCAAGTTTTAACCATTATCGTCGCGCTTAAGATCCTGAATTTTCGCCATCGTGTTACAGTTTAAATGCAAAGGGCAAAAGGTGCAATTTACTACTATCAGGAACTAATTTATTATCATTTATTTTTTAAAATAAATTGGTACCTTTCGTTTCAAGTGAAGTTTATCGTGGAAGTCTCTGAGAGACAGCATAATATAAAAATATCAAAATTAATGCAGTTTCTTCGTATTCTAGAAATCCACAACCCCATCAAAAGTTTTCTCAGTATTGCGTTAATTCTCTATTTATCTGTGCAATAATGTGTAGTGTCCTTAAGTGAAGCTTCGTTGAAAAAATAATTTATAATATCCTGCCAGATCTACTACGCCACAATATTTAATGTGACGTTGAGAATTTGTTTATTGAACTGTTTTTTCTAGTTGAGGCCCAGTCTAGGAAAAAATTAAAGTATATTTTTGACAAAAGTACTTTGGTATAAAGGTAATTTTTTCAGTTAATTCATTTCAATCTATTGCAATAAATATTATGAAGCTAATTATTACTTGATGAAGATAAAACAATCTATTGTTGACATATGAAAATTTGTGTCGGGCATGGACTCGATGTCAAACCTTTTCTCTTTAGTGTGTTTAACAGAAAACTGGCGTTCTTGCCGTCGACTTTCTGTTGCTTTAAGACGATCATAAAGGTTTAATCCAATAACAAGTAACGTGTGAAATTATCAGATACTGAAATTTAGACAAAGTATGAAAAGTGCTTTGAGCATGTAATATCTGCGAAATGGACCATTAGTAAACAATTGATTTTTTGGCTATTTGTTTATAACAATATCTCTAGTTGATAGGTGAGGAAAAAGGTATAATTGAACGAGTGGTAGAAAGGAGATGAAATGCATGTTGTAAAAAAGAATCATCGAGCGGAGTCTTACTGCGTGTGCTATTCTTCTTCCAGTTGTAGCTTACGGTTATTATGGGTCGCTGGTGGTGCACTCTCTAATTGATTACGTTGTTAAGTTTCAGCCACTAATTACAAGACAACGCGTGCATGGTATTGAGTCAGAGAAATGAGGCGAACGAACAGACAAAACCATGAGGGGGCGGAGCTGTGTCTTTCGCTAATGACGTGTATGCCTTCTGATTGCTGGCCGACGAGCTCAATACGGTGCCCAATTATTTTAAATGAAAGGAACAAATGAGTGGAAAAAATTTCGCTCTCCTGCTGTATCTGCGAAACCAATCAGAATCCCCTCTAATATCGATGGACGGTAATTACGTTCTGCCATTATACTGACCTCATTCTGTTCATTCATCCAAGCGTACCGGACGTATTTTGAGATACCAGAATTAACCGGCAATGAGGCCAGTATACTGGAACGAATAAGAAAAGTGCTCAATAAGCCAGCTTTCTTGCTTTGTCAGTCCAATATTTTGTCTGTAATGATGTTGACTTGTGTGTTTAAAGCATCAGTTTTATTAAACACGTTAGTTCTTTTCCGTGACTAAAGTAACGAATTTTGTATTTGAATTTTTTGTTTTATTTTGAAAACGTTGAGTGTGTGCTTTCGCTCTTCAGAGCTGTTATGTGTTCAGTGTAACGTGTTCCGAAATTCCTGCGTGCCTGCCATGCCATGATTACATTGGACAGACATGCAGTAATTTCGGAGCACGTTACACTGAATACATAAGAGCTCTGAAGATCGAAATCGCACACTCAACTTTTGCAGAAAATTTGGTAAAAGAAAACCACCATCCCACAACTATCGGAACTGACTTACAAATCATGGAAAACAGCAATATCCAAAACCGAAAACTCACGATCCAAAAAGCCATTAAGGAAGGCAAAAACATAATGAACGAATACACAACACTTTGCAACAACACAATCTTCAATCCCTTAGATGAACTAACGCAGAACGTCAATAAAACACAAACACACTATCACAACACGAAGAATGAAAAACTAACTATCAAAACTCGCGCCACAGATACAGAAACAATCTCGCGATATACCACACATCTCGCGAGTAGCGACACACTTAAAAATACCGTAAATTTAAAATCTGCAAGAGGCGGAATATATTTCGTTGTGACGCCAGTACGTTCTATCAAGCCCATTCAGAGGACTAACCAATGAACATGAGTAATATCGATACCCTCACAAACCTCAATAACAGCTAAAAATAAAAATAAAACCAAGACGTAAACAGGCTAAAATAAAGTTTTTTTCATGACAGCCGCTCATACTGTTGCAGATGACGCCGTGTAAAAGGCAAAAAGCAGTGTGGAAGCGCAAAATAGCCTAATGATGAAAGGTACGGAAATGAATGTTTGTATAGTGACTACACAATGCTTTACAGTTTTATAAATATGTCATTTCGCATTATTTTAGATTAAATAGAAAAACCCACTGAGGATGGCGGGTTCTCCGACGAAAATAGTTTGGGTATAAAAATAACAACTGTTTTGTATCAAGGCGGATCCACGAACCCACATTTGCCAAGCAAACACGGACAAACAAAAGAGTTACAATTGACAATGAATGCATGAAATACGTTAACATGGTCCTTTGCGGACCTACTGGGTAACATATCACATGCTGAACCAAGGTGACTGAGATGCTAATCATTTCGTCAGAACACATCCCGTGAGTATAAGCTTCCTACCCAGACTGATTTATTCTGATCATTTGTAAGGGCTGTGTAAAGTAAGTAAAGTCATGGAAATACATTCTGGCGATCTAAGGGACTCATATGCGCAATATATGAGCAAGCATTCAATCGCTGATAAAACACTTTTAAGTTTGACGTAACAGGTCCAGTCATTCTAGGTATGGCGGACCAGATCATGTTGGTTTGTGGAATAGTGTACGTCAACAATCCACAAACAATACAGATACACGAACTGAAGGATGAAATTGATAGGGGTAACTGACTGCATCCGACCAGAGGCTTGAGAACGCGTCATGGAGAACTGGAGAGAATGGACTGATCGGTGCCACCTGACCTTTGGATGTCATTCGCGGTTTCGATGTTTCATACACGAATAGGAGAAAATACTTAACCCCATCAGACCGGAATTATTGTAGCTAGGAAGAAAATATTTTGCAGCAGGTTACATATTGATATATTAACAGGAAAATCTAGACATGTTTTCATTTTTTTCACCTCTTTTCATAAAACAAAAATAAATTACACAATTCTTCACATCAGTTTTCAGATGCTTCTTACGTTTAAAAATCGTATAAAATTGATACTACACACTTTTTTAAAAAAACTGAATGTAGTACATGAACAGTAAAAAACACTGCATTATTCCTATACGCATTTATCTTCAAAATTAAAACACCAACACCGCAATGTGATTATTCAATTGACTGATTACCTGTTTCGAAGGGTTATGCCAACATCATCTGGTCGTATAATTTCTACAATGTGGTCATGTGAGTCTGTTACAAGCAGTTGATAATACAGCTTGTATATAAGTAGTTTGTAAGCTTAGGGACTGATGACCCCGTAGTTAAGTCCCATAAGCTCTACAAACATTTGAACATTTCAATTTCGATCTTGATGTCTTGAAGATAATTAATCTATGCAAATAGCCTCTATCTTTCGATGTCAGGTAATGTCAATACTAGGAACATAAACAGTGAGACATACCTTGTGCAACTCATTCTTTGCCGCTATGCTTACACAGAGTTGTAATTATTTCTCCCTTATGGGTTGCACTGAAAGCTCCCGCAATCGATTATCGAAAGTAAAATAATAATAGTAATATTTAAATAATAGCAGTGTAGGCAGGATTGCAAATATAATTTGAGAAAACAAAATAAATGAATATAAATGTCACTGATCCGGTCTGGGCAATGAGGACCAAGTATGGCGACATCAAAAGACCTAGGAGAGATTTTGAATCCAAACAACAACGAAAAGTCAGCAATTTAAGAACAGGCAAGAAAATTGGAAATAGCATTTAGATTGTGTCAGAACACAGACAAATCTAAATCACTCTCATACCAGGCAAAATTCCAACGCTACAGCACAGTCGTCAAACCCGAATTTTTATTTGCATCTTAGATAATACCCAGGAACGGACTTTCAGACTTAGAAAAGAAATGAATTCACGTTCCGCCAAAGATGAAATGAAGAACTGTATGAACTATTTGAAAATATCACCACCACAAGTAAGAAAATATTTTTCTATGGACATATTAAAAGAATGAAATCAGAGAAGTTCGCCAGCAAGATTCTTCTCTTCCAGGAGAACAGGAAGACACAAGTTCCATGGGTGAAAGAGGTGCACAGTGACCTAGAAAAATGCGGTGCCATAGCAGAAGAAATTATGAACAGGCAGGTGTTTAGGTAAAAGATGGCGGAGGTGAAGGATTTCTTCGAGGAGAAAACGAGGAAGAACATTCTCGGCAAAAGTGCAGGAAGAGCAAGGAAGAGAACTTTAGAAATCGAGGGAAGTTGTGTAAACGTAACCCATAGATGTCTGTAACGAAAATAAATAAATAATAACAGTAAAATATAATTTTCAAAATGAGATGCCAAGATCGCACATTAATAATTTTTTCACTGACGACCGGTTTATGTGAACTGTGCCACCATCATCTGGTCAGACACATATTACAAGCTGGTCATCTTGTTACAAATTTGGTATGAAATAACAAGTGCAACATTGCACTTAGTCACTATAAAAAATACACAAGTTAAAAACATGACAGCTTATCAAATTTGTAACAAGATGACCAGCCTGTAATATATATATCTGACCAGGTGATGGTCACAGTTCACCGAAACCGGTCGTCAGTGAATAAATTATTAATGTGTGATCTTGGTAGGAATGGTAGGAACGGCGAACTGTAGTCACATGAATGCTTTTTTTCTGATTATAATTTTGCTTTCTTTTGTCCGAAATATTCCTATTTGTGAATTGCACCTGGCAGATGTAATGCTGCTCGAACGTAATCATCAGTTCGAAAGTTGACCAAGAAGTTTGAGTTCACGGATTCTGTTTCAGACCTTAAGAGAACAGGAAGACTGTACTATGTTCGAATAGAAGAACTGTGACCGTAAGTCCATGGAAAATTGTTATCCGACGATATCAAAATATCATTTTAAGTTCTCTGCAAAAAGAAAAAGAAATCGAATTTATGTTCCGCCTACGATAAAATCAAGAAGTAAATGAACGATCTGATAATACCGCCATCACAATGAAGAAAATAAGACCGTCTTTCAATGGACATATTAAAAGAATGGAATCAGAGAGGTTCGCCAACAAGATTCTTCCAGGAGAACAGGAAGACAGAAGTTCCAAGGATGAAAGAAGTGCACAGGGACCTAGAAAAATGCGGGATCACAGAAAAACAAATTATGAACAGACAGATATTTATGGAAAAGTTTGCGAAGGTGAAGGATTTCTTCGAGGAGAAAACGAGGAAGGTCATGTGGCAGGCCCGCAGAGCTGTGTTTACATTGCGTCTGTTTCCGCTGCGTATGTCAGCTGTCAGCCGGCGGAGCGACAGGTCATCCGGCGCCGCTGCGGTGCCAAATAGCCAGGCGGCTGTACCAACAGCGGCGAGCCGTGTAGTGTGCCACGGGGACAGAATGGGACGCGTGACGGCGTTCATTATCTGGCGCCGGCAGGTTGGCAGGCCTGTCAATATCTCGGCGCCCGCGCCCGGTGGTTAGGAGACGCGGCGGCGGGCGGGCGGCAGACGCCGAGCGGCGCTTTTCCGTCGCGCGCTTCATTTAACTCCCGTAGCAAACTCGCAATCTAATTACTGTGACGTTTTCTCCGGCGGGGCGCAGTGTTGCTTTTGGAGTGTTACGGAATCGAGTTAAGCTCCTCCTCGCTCGCGTCCGATACTGTCTCGGCCCTGCCTTCGCCGGGCTGTCGCTGCTCGTGTTTCCCCGACGAGGGATAGCAGCGCAGCAGACGACACTTCGAGGGGGAAGCGCGAGGAGACAATAATTTGCGCAGGCGACGCTGCGTTACTTACTGACACTGCAGTAATTGAGAATTTTGCAGTTCTGTGCATAGAAATGTTGTAATCGCTTGGGTACAAAATCGTGGCATCAGTCGAGTTGGCAATACCTTTTTTTCTTTTCTTTGAATCAAGTTTTTTAACAACCAATAATATCACTACCTAATTCATTTATACAGTATCACAGATATCGAACTATATGAAACAAAACGGAAATTGAAGATAAGGAGAAGCGTTTACTTAAAATTTGTGGTGTGACCGGGATTAGAACCTGGGACCTGATGCATGTGACCGCTTTGTAGTTAGTAATCGACCATCATGCTACTTTCAGCTTTTTAAAAACAGCTCTCTCCATCGCTAAAAATTTTTTTTTTCAGGTGTTTGTTATCCAAAGGGGTTACATGACCCTAGAGCAGCGGTCGGCAACTGGCGGTTCGCGGTCCAAGTCCGGACCGCGGAAGGCCAAAAACTGGACTGCCAAAAGTATTTTGGAAGTTACATTCTCTAATTATTAAAACATTTTCTTTCTGTAGATAACAACACCGAGCTACGAGGTAATGTGAAATAAGGTGTGATTTGCTTCAAAGTGTATCCTCATTCAGTCACAAGCTGGTTCTTTGAAACAGACGTTTCACAAATTTCTTTATTCCGCAACAATTTTTGATTACTTTTATAGACATCTCAAAAATTTCTTGTCAGATCTTAAGAAAGAATTTGCAAGATTCAAAGACTTTACAGAAATAGATAAGTTGTCATGATTTAAAAAAATCACTTTTTGAGGTTTCTCCTACAGCAGAATGAACGGATGTGCCTGCGAAGTGGTTCCACCTTTGAAAGACTTTACTGCCAAATGGAGATAATACAAATTGAGGAAGACATTTCCTTTCATACGTATGAAACTGTATCCACGAAGAATTTAGGAGTCAACATGTCCCAAAAAAATATGAAAATTGCAAAAAATTTTCAATCTATCTGAATGGTATGTTTAGCTCCAGATATATTTATGAAATTTCTGTTTTAAAAAGTTTCTTGGAGAATAATTTTCTCTCAAGACTAACGGCCACTCATTATTCGCATAAGCTCCTCCGCACGTGAACCTTACTTTAAGAACCTCCTCAACGCACATTCCATTGTATTTCATACTTTCTTACTGAAAATTAAAATAAAAAATAGTATGTATAAGGCATGACCTATTTCTGGACTTTTAATGAAAAGTATCACTATCCATTTTATTTCATACTTTTTGTGAGTGAAAATTAAAAGTCAATAGAAAATAATATATAGATTGTTTATATATTATTATTTTACATCTGTTGTATTCATATTATTTTGTGAGTGGAAAATTAAAATAAAAAATTAATAAGGAACATGCGGTTTTATATCTGGACCTCGATAAAATTTTTCAAAATTATCTCGACCCATTTAAGATTACTTGGTGACCTCTGCCCTAGAGCTTCAATTAAAAAGGAAAACAAAAATGACAATTTGAAATATTTGCAATGTTTTCCCTTGAATCCCAAAACAATTTCTTGTATTCAAATAACAAATATGTGTAACAAACGTCTGAAATATGGGCTGTACACATTGAAAGATGCCAAAAAGTAATTTCTGTTTTCAATCACCAGCGAACGGAATAATATTTTCTCGTAACTCGGTTTTAATTCTAACAGGGAGAAAGAAGTTGCAAGTTTTTCACCTTGTGTAAAATGCAGAAAAGGCGACGTAGAGCCCTGCGGGCCAGCGTAGTCACGGATACTGGTGTGGCCGCGGGGGAATGACCGAGTGCTCTAAGGCGCCTCGCTTCGGAGTGTGCGAGTACCCGCCGTCGGAGGTTCGTCTCCTTCCTCGGGAGCGGTTATTACACCATTATCAAGCGCCAGAAGAGCTTAACCAGTTGAATGAACGTGACATGTTAATATACTGAAATAACTAAAAATAAATATTAAGCATGATTTTGGGCAAGTAAATTAAGCAGCTGTAGTCAACGTGACATTCTACAAATATTTAAGGCTGAGGCTTTATACCGCTCAGCTAACACAGCATTACAGAAAAGGCTGCTGCACGGTCTTTGAGCATGTCTCGCTCCACAACAGCTGCCTTACCCTTGTAATTGACGGTAAGTCATCGAGTAAAACAGAAGTGATATCTGGCGTTCCACAGGGAAGCGTTATAGGTCCCCTACTCTTCCTCGTGTTTATAAACGATTTAGGATATAATCTGATTAGCTTCCTTAGACTGTTCGCGGATGATGCTGTCGTTTATCGGTTAGTGAAGTCAACAGAGGATCAAAAGCAACTGCAAAGCGATTTAGACTAAATTTCTACTTGGTGCGAAAATTGGCAATTGACACTAAATAAAGAAAAGTGTGAAGTAATACACATGGCCACTAAAAGAAATCCGCTGTACTTAAATTACGCGATAAATTAGTCAAACCTTAAGGTCGTAAATTCTACCAAATACCTAGGAATTACAATTACGAACAACTTTGACTGGAGAGAACACACAGAAAATATTGTGGGGAAGGCGAACCAAAGGTTACGTTTCATTGGCAGAACGCTTAGAAGATGCACCAGCTCCACCAAAGAGACTGCCTACATCACACTTGTGCGTCCTCTCGTGGAGTACTGTTGCCCCTTGTGGGACCCTCACCAGGTGGGACTGACGGAAGATATTGAGAAGGTTCAGAGAAGGGCAGCTCGTTTTGTTTTATCACGTTACGGGGGGGAAAGCGTCACGGAAATGTTGCTCGAATTGTGGTGGAAATCATTAAAAGAAAGACGTTATTCATTGCGGCGTGATCTGTTTGCGAAGTTTCAATCACCGAGTTTTAGTTCTGAATGTGAAAATATTTTGCTAGCACCCACCTACTTAGGGAGACATGACCATCCCAATAAAATAAGAGAAATCAGATCTAAAACGGAACGATTTAGGTGTTCTTTCTTCCCGTGCGCTATTAGAGAATGGAACGGTAGAGAAAAGTTATGAAAGTGGTTAATGAACCCTCTGCCAGGCACTTAAATGTGATTTGCAGAGTATCTATGTAGATGAAACACTGTGTTGGTTGGTTCGTTGTTTGGATTAGGGAGATGACACCGTCCGCCAGTGGGGAGGGGAAGGAGTGAGGATAGGAAATGAGGGGAAGGGAAAGGAAATGCAGTCCAGGGAGAAAAGAAGGAAGAAAGACTGCATTAGCTTCGGGCCCCGTGCTCGCCACGCACCAACTCACGAAAGAAATGGAGGGGGGGGGGGGGGCGGAGGGGCAGTTGAGCGGTTTAAAATGTGTCTAGTAAGCAAGAGTTCGCGGATTCAAATCACGGCCACAGCACAAATTTTAATTCAACGTCTCTCCTTATCTTCAATACCTTTGGTATAATGAGTCAATTTGTCTCAAGAGAATTATTGTTGGTATTTATATCACCTTTGTCTGAGGATAAAGGTGGGATTGTTCCCTTTCATGTTCTTTGCTGGGGTGCTATTCCAATGTAGGAGAGCCCCATCAATTTTATACTTTTGTATAAAATTTTCTCGGACTTCTTGCCGCGTCAATTCTTGATAAAATTTCAAGTTTTCGAAGATATTCTCCATCTTCTTCGTCAGGAGCCGCGGACTGATAGTGCTATCACGGTTGAAGTTGTTCTCGCACATTCTTATTTCTACAGCCTCTTTGATTACCGAGTCCCAGTATGTGGAGGCCTGGGACAAAATTTTTCTTTCATCGAACAAAATTTTATGTTTGTTTGTGATGCTGTGATCAGCAACCGCTGATTTCCCCAGTTCCCTTTTTTTAATATGCCTCTGGTGTTCTGTGTGAGAACAACTTCAACCGTGATAGCGGGTATATACTTAGCGGTGCTTGGAAACGAGCGCTCGATACAGAAATGCAGCAGAGACATGTCGCGCAATGTCTTCGATACTACGGGAGGGGTGAATCTGTGACAGCGTGACGTAGCGGCCGACCAATCAGAAGACGACCATCATAAGCCGACCATGGACTATTTAAGACAGCCACAGCACCAGCACTGTCAGTCAGCGGCTCCTGACGAAGAAGATGGAGGAGATCTTCGAAAACTTCAAATTTTATCAAGAATTGACGCTGCAAGAAGTCCGAGAAAGTTTTATACAAAATTGTTGCCGTGAATGACTTCGTACTCAATTTTATACTTATTTCACAGGGGAACATCGAGGCAGAATTTATTTGTTGTGGAGGGAGACGTTCTGCAACACAGTCCATGTAGTCCCTTTATTCGTAACACTGTGTTAGCTGAGTGTTTTTGCCGGGCGCCGTGGTTCAGAGCGTCCGGTCAGAGGGCTCAACGCTCTCTGTCATAAGAAAAGCTGATCCAAATACTTAACTAACCCTAAGATCGAACATGAACAAACGATCGCGAATCATCGATCTACCCGAAGAAAAGAAAAGCGGTTTAAATCGTCTGCCTAGTAAGCAGAAGTTCCCGGGTTCGAACCCCAGCCACAGCCCAGATTCTAAATTCATCGCCTCTCCTAATCTGCTATGCCTTTACTACAGTGAGACAATTTATGTCTCAAGAAATTGAATTATTGTTGATATTTAAAATAGAAATTAGTTACAAACTACCAGGTACACACGCTATTCCTCACGTAAACGTCAGAACAGATATTCAGGTTGGGACATTTCGTACCTTCTCGTTGTCACCACACAAAGTTGTATTGGCCAAATGCAACATAAACTTTTGGGCTGTCTAAGGATCAATAAATGAATTATGGCTCGATGTAGTCTAGGAGTGGAACGGTACATGCCTATTTTCATACCCGGCAACTACAAGTAAGTTTAAGTAGTTTGTAAGTTTAGGGACTGATGAGCAATGCAGCTAGGTCCAATAACTTTACAAAGATTTGAACATGCGGAGAAATAAACTTGTTATGTGAGGAATGGCAGGGACACCGTGAATGGCTGGTTCAACATTACCGGAAAAGTTTTACATGGCTTTCGTGTCCACAGTGACGTATCGTTCACTAAGTATTTCATAGATGTGTGTATGTGTTTGTGTATGTTTTGTGTGTGTGTGTGTGTGTGTGTGTGTGTGTGTGTGTGTGTGTGTGTGTGTGTGTATGTACGTGCGTGCTTGCGCGCGCTTGTGTAGCTATTAGGTTTGGATGACTAATGTGTGTTCGTAGTGTAGAATCCTCATGATGATGGATGGTGCTGAAAGAGCAAACAGGCTGAAACCCTGTGCCGTCGTGTTGTCTATATCTCTCGAATGCTACTAAGACGGCCACAGAGCAGAGTTAGTGATACTTGCACGGAGTGACACTTGTACTGAGAGAAAATGTCTTGATATTTGCCCGGAGTGCAGGACAGGGCGTTCCAATAGTGGATAAACCGGCCTGTCCGCCATAGGTGCCTTTGGGCGCAACTCCAGTCTGCTGTTTGCCCATCAGTGACAACTCAACTGTTTGTAAATATATGAGACTTTACTACCGTTATCAGTCACTAGGCTTACAAAATACTTCTGCCAAAGACAACACACACACACATGCCTGAGGGAAGACTGTAACCTCGGACGGTGAGCAAGCGTGCGCTCCGCAGCGAGACGCCTTAGAGCGCTCAGCCATTCCACCGCGACCCCATGGGTATCGGCGAGTACGCTGGCTATCAATGGAGCTGCGGTGCCCTTTCTCCATTTTACACAAGATGAACAACTTGCAACTTGTTTCTTCCTGTTAGAGTTAATGCCAAGTTACGAGTAAATATTGTTCCGTTCACTGGTGATTGAAATCAGGAATTACCTTTGGCATCTTTCAGTATGCTGCAGTCCCTTGCACAGTCCGTATTTCAAACATTTGTTACACGCATTTGTAATTCGAATACAGCCAAATCGTTTTGGAAGCGCAAATATTTCCATAGGGTGTCCGGTGCGAACATAATGTTCTACATCAGCCGATCAAATTCGTTGCTTCAGAACATTGTCTTGGTATTGGTCATCCTATGGAACACAACAACAAAGATATTCTGACATGCACGTCTGCCGATTGAGATAGTGTTATTAAGGAAGCTGTTGTAATTAAATTACCAAGCGACCTCACAAAAAGAGATGGTCGTTTTTGTTTAAATTGTACTTGGAATCCGGCTCTGTCTCAAGTCAAAAATTTATGCTGCATCACCAGTTGAATAATAGTCACAATCGTTATTTCTGATTTTGGTCATCTTTGGTTATGTTGACTCTGCGGTTACTCGTACTGTGTCTGTTATCTTCCTTGTTTACCTTTGCGAACCGAGGTATTAAATACCCTTGTACATTGCTTCCTATGCAGTTGTGCCTTGCGAATGACAGGGTGTGCTCCTGTCGAAATAACTGCGCTGGTCGAAGACGTCACCCGGTAGCATACCAGGAAGTTTCTTGATGCTTGTTTATTCTATGCGAAAGTGTCTTGATATACTTAGTGTTCTAAATGACTTGTTTTTGAGACATATGACTGAAGAAAGTCATAATCATATGGTATCAGAGGAACAACAGTCTCAATAACTTTCCAAACATTTTCACCAGGAAAATTCATTTTTCTTTTCACAAGGAACACTTAGAGAATCAATCTACATTTAAACCAAGTTACTACATTGCAGCTTGCAAAGGGCTGTGCAGTTTCACAGATTTTCGTATTGTGTTGACAGTGTGAAAACTTGTCTGTAGCTAGATCGTATACAGCTACACCTTGAATTTTGCGTGTTTCGTTTCACAGCAAAATTAGTCTCGTTAACGTCTCTTTACTTATTGTAAATTTGCACCTAAGATTATGGCGATGTTTAGACTAGCACACACATGAAGCTCTTTTTTTACGAAAACCACCCACAGACGCTTATTATAAGATTTCTACTTAACTCATCTGGAACCACGTGAACTTCCCGGAGTCGACTACCCACGTTGGGTAGATTCCAACCCGTATTATAATTCTTGTTTAAGTTAAATTCAAAACATACATCATAGTATAGTAAGAAAGAACATAACTTCAACTGCTAATTCTATAGCTAGAGTACAGTAGTAGTGAAGTGATAAGAAAAGTTGGGGCTTAAGCAGCATACAAAATAATGGGCTTGGGTGTAATTCCACCCATACTTGTTCCTTATAGAGTTAATAGCTTCTTTACGAACTAGCATTACTGGAAAAGTGGTATCAGACATTGATCATTTAGTCAAAAGGAAAACAAGTAATACGGACTGATATTATGTATTTTTTATGTTTAATGTTGAAATAAATGGCAATGAAATAAAAATTTGTCAATTTAAATTAGCCGGCCGCGGTGGCCGAGGGGACTGAGGCGCTTCAGTCACGGTCTGCACGGCCACTACGGTCGGGGGTTCGAATCCCCCTCGGGCATGGATATTTGTGCCGTCCTTAGTTGTAGGTAGTTCATAAGTAGTTTGTAAGTTTAGGGACTGATTACCCCGTAGTTAAGTCCCTTAAGCTTAACAAACATTTGAATATTTTTTGAATTTAAATTATTATACGGCTGTAACAGTTGTAAGAAATACCACGTTTCGTAGTTGGTTACCCCTCTCCCAATCTATGTATCGTCAAAATATTAGAAGAGATTATGTATTTCGTTGTCTGTTCTCATTACTACAAGATAATTTACCACTAAACGCATTAATTAGCCACCCTGAAGCGATACATGCTTGTTTACTGCCATGGTGCGACTCCAACCAGCTCGCAGGACCGGCTGTGCTGAACTGCTGGACTTAGTGTGCCTGTACTTTTCCATTGAAAAGCCGATTAACCTGAGAAGAACCCCGGGTTCCGCGCAAGTACCACTCAGTTCAAATGTCACATCATGCAAATGTCATTACGTGCAAGTGTTCCAACGCCGCCGAGCTTAACGTCCCCATTCGACGAACATTCATTCCCAATTATCTCTCGTGCCCTGACACACGGTCGATGGGCTTGGTGCTTTAAGCAGGAACGTTCAAGTGTTTGTAAAGCTATGTGACCAAACTGCACTGGTCATCGGTCTCTAGACTGACAAACCACTTAAAGTAAGTTTTGCTAAAGACAACACACACACACACACACACACACACACACACACACACACACACACACACAGCCATGCCCGAGGGTGGACGCTAACTTTCGAATGGGAGCGACCGTACGCTCCTCAGCTAGGCTTTAACCAGGACTATCGGACACGGAGATGCTTCGCAAATGCTAAATGTGCATGGTAACTCAACATACACTTTACACTCTTTTCCTTAATCACTCTACTCAACATTTCCCCCCACCCCTGTGCCTATATCATACCTTCTCCTTTGCCTCCTTAAGTTTCTGTCTGTATAAGGTAGCTGAAAACCCGGCGTTGCTCAGTATTAATTTATGTATATGGCGTTATTCAGCTAGCCCATGTACCCATTCCCTGCCGCGGTGGAAGAGCCGAGCGGGATTGCTCGCCCTCGGAGGTTCGATTCCTCCCTGGGGCATGGGTGTGTGTTGTCCGTCGGTTAGTTTAGTTCAATTTAAGTAGTTTGTAAGCTACGGACTGATGGCCAAGCAGTTTGGTCCGATAGATTTACAAACATTTGAAAATTTGAACCCCTTTCCTCACCATTCGATCCATTTTCTCATTTCTCTGTTTGCCTAACTCTGCTTCCTCCTCCTTCTTCTCCAAAATCTCGGTGTCCTCATCCTTCTCCTCCTCCACCGCCGTATTCTGAGCCACTTCCTCCTCCTCCTTCCACTCCTCACTCTTCCTTCTTCCCCACCGCATCATATCCATCTCCCATCCTAAGCTTCCCCGCTTCCTTCTGTCCCCTCTCTGTTCCTGTCCTCCTTCCTGTATATGTAAAATTTACACGAATCTAGCAAATTTAACGGTGATCAGTTAAACGTGTGTCAAAGTCTGCAGTGAGGTAGCCTCCGCCCTGCACTGTAAGAAATCAGCCATGTCTCTCTTGTTTTGGAACTCAAGTGTGCAAAATTTTCACAATCGGATAAACGACAAGCAGAGTATAAAATCCAAAGAGACGAATTCGACTCATATATATATATATATATATATATATATATATATATATATATATATTTCCTCTTCTTTCATTTTGTTTCATATTCTTCCAGTACTACACCTTCTCCCAGTGTTGTCTTTTCCTTTCTGCTGCCCATGTTGTTAATCTTTTATTATATTTTTCTACATGAAACCTTCTAAATTTAGTATTGCATTTTTAATAGTGTTACTGTCTGCTATTTCTGATTCTTTGATGATGTTACATTCCAGTTCTTTTCTTACTTCTGTGATACATGCAATTTTTTTTTTTTTTTTTTTTTTTTTTTTTTGCCCAAAGAAGATTAATTTTCGCTTTGCCATTATTTGTGGTATTTTTTCTATTTTTTCGTAGATCTATTTGTTGCTTCTCATTTTCTAAACAACTGCTGCTCGTAGCGCACACATTATTATTTTTAATAATCCAACTATCAGGAACCTCTGTTCTTCCAGATTATAGTTCATATTTAAGCATTCATTTGCAAATAAATATTCCGGTCTCACTACAGTGGTAGAGTGATTTTTCCCTTGATATGCATTTCATATTGTACGTATGTTTTGTCCAGAATTATGCTCTTTTTTATTTAACTAACCCGTACATACATTGCAAACTTTTATAGTAAACCACGTTGTATAACTTCTCCAGGATATTTAAATCGACTAGCTCGTTCTATTTTACCCAGTTGTGTTTCTGTGTATTTTGGTGCATATTTTGCCATGATTTTTTTTTCTGTTGAAATTTTGAGGACATTTCTATTTGCTTATTTTTTAGAAGATTTATTCGAGTAGGTATTTCAGTCATATTTTCTAGAAGAATTGCAAATTCGTCCGTAAAGGCCAGGCAGTTTACATTGATTCCATTATTTCTCCTTCCTAGAATTTTTTGTTGAATCTTTTCATGTTCTAACTACAGTTCCACACCCTTACAATTTCTTCTCAAACAAAGATAAACAGTAAAGATGATAGTTCATCTCATTGCTGACGTAGCAGATTTTATTTCAAATAGCTGATATAGTTCTCCCATAAATTTAACTTTAGAGATTGTATTTGTTAGTGTTCTACGAATTATATTTGCTAGTTTAGCTTTAACATCAAATTCTCTCATTATTTTAGCTTTTTTCACGTTTTCATTTTTCAGGTGTTTTTCCCAGGTACTTTTGTACTGTGTCACTCTACGTAACTTACGTAATTACTGAAATTTATTTTTTTAGGAACTCCAGCATATTTGACTATCGGTGGTATCAACACTAAATAAATTTACCTCGGCCAACAGTCGTCAAGGAACTAGCAGAAGGGTGATCTGATTGAACATCCAGTCCACGTTATTAAGAAGAGGAGCAAAATCACGGATATCTACATCTACATCTACATGGGATACTCTGCAAATCACATTTAAGTGCCTGGCAGAGGGTTCATCGAACCACCATTATACTATTTATCTCCCATTCCATTCTCGAATAGCGCGCGGGAAAGACGAACACCTGAATATCTCTGTTCGAGCTCTGATTTCTCGTATTTTATTCTTATGATCATTTCTACCTATGTAAGTGGGAGTCAACTATATATTTTCGCATTCGGAGGAGTATGTTGGCGATTGGAGTTTCGCAAGTAGCCCACGCCGCAGCGATAAGCGCCGTTGCTGTAATGATTCCCATCCCAGATCATGTATCATTTCCGTAACGCTGTTTCCCCTGTATCGTTACAATACGAAACGAGCTGCCCTTCTTTGGACTCTTTCGATGTCGTCCGTCAAACCCACGTGATAAGGATCCCATACTGGGCTGCAACACTCCAAAAATGGACGGACAAGCGTAGTGTATGCAGTTTCTTTTGTAGTTCTGTTGCATGTTTTAACGGTTCTGCCAATACAACGCAGTCTCTGTTTCGCCTTTCCCACGAT